>OZ020495.1:43830009-44430009 GCA_963971365.1 Lasioglossum villosulum | reverse complement strand
GCTTTGTACGGGACGGGAAAACCTACTGCAAACGAGACTATGTCAGGTAACGAGTTGTCTATTATATCATAGTAACGCGATAACGTTTGAATTTCCACTGGAACTTAATGTTTCATTTTTTTCCCTTCACTGCCTTCACTTTTCCACTCTACACGCACACGACCGTGCAGAAACATACTACGTATCTAGGCATTCGTTTAAATAAATCCTGTGTACGGGATAATTCTTTTTATTTATTACATTTTGAATGCATAAACCTTTTATTAAGTGTAACACCGTAGCATAATGTCACGCGAATAACTAAATGCATTTTAACAAATATTTGCGTAATATTATCTTTAGTTTGTCTTTAATTTATTATAAGAACATCGTGAACTTTATAACATTTCACAATTGCATTTACAATGTCAACTCCTTTGTCTTTCTCAAATCTTCTTCGTTTTTATTTGCTGAATTTTATTTCATCCCAGGAAAAGCATTTAAACACTACATATCCAATTGTTGAAAACTTGTCGAAATTGAAATTACGATAATTTAATGAAAACAAATACGTATACAGATTTTTACATATACAAATTTTTACATGATATACCAGGTGTGAAAGTGAGAACCTAGTTTTCTTAAAAAATCCTGCAAAAAGCAAATGTCTCGGAAAATGATCAACAGTTCTTCTCGTAAATGAAACTGCTACAGGCTTGAAGATTGAAAAACCTTTTTATAGCGACTCAAAAGCGAATATTTAATGCTTTTTTTAGTAGGAATAGCTTCATCTTAAACCTTTAACTGCGTATAATAAAAATGAGTATATACATTCTAATTTTAATTTATATTACTCGAGTGATATTCTGTTTTGAAAGATATTGTTTATTGTATTAATTTAATTTTTATTTTAGTGGTATAAGCCCCAGCTGCTACAGTGGGTCAAAAAAATATTCAAAAAAGCACACTCTTAAAAAGGCGATAACTTTTCAAATATCGTACTATACGATTTGAACTTTTTTTTTAGAAACTAGAGCAATTAGTTTGCTACAGGATGTGAAAAAAATATTGTCAAAAATTGCAATAGATCGGAATTTGACAAAATTTGTTTTCCACATCCTGCAGCAAACTAATTGCTCTAGCTTCTAAAAAAAATTTAAATCGTATAGTACGATATTAAAAAAGTTATCGCCTTTTTAAGAGTGTGCCAATACTTTTTTGAACCACTGTAGCAACTGGGGCTTATATTGGGTTGGCAAGAAAGTAATTTCGGTATTTTATGGTGAAATAGTACTCAATTTTTTAATTCAAGCACGATCTTTAATAAATAAGATATTTTCCCTTCTGTTCGACGATCTTTTGCCAAAAAGAATAAGTAAGAAAATATTTTATTCATGAAAGTTCATTGCTTGAAAAAATAAAATCGGTTTTATTTCACCTTAAAATACCGAAATTACTTTCTTGCCAACCCAATACCACTAAAATAAAAATGAAATTAATACAGTAAACAATATTTTTTAACACAGAATATCACTTGAGTAATATAATTTAAAATTAGAATGTACAGTTTAATGTACAGTTTTTTAGAAACTAGAGCAATTAGTTTGCTGCAGGATGTGAAAAAAATATTGTCAAAAATTGCAATAGATCGGAATTTGACAAAATTTGTTTTCCACATCCTGCAGCAAACTAATTGCTCTAGTTTCTAAAAAAAAGTTAAAATCGTACAGTACGAAATTTAAAAAGTTATCGCCTTTTTAAGAGTGTGCCAATACTTTTTTGAACCACTGTAGCAACTGGGACTTATACCACTAAAATAAAAATGAAATTAATACAATAAACAATATCTTTTAAAACAGAATATCACTTGAGTAATATAATTTAAAATTAGAACATACAATTTAATGTACAGTTTTTTAGAAACTAGAGCAATTAGTTTGCTGCAGGATGTGAAAAGAATATTGTCAAAAATTGCAATAGATCGGAATTTGACAAAATCTTTTTTCCACATCCTGCAGCAAACTAATTGCTCTAGCTTTTAAAAAAAAGTTAAAATCGTATAGTACGAAAGTTAAAATGTTATCGCCTTTTTAAGAGTGTGCCAATACTTTTTTGAACCACTGTAGCAACTGGGACTTATACCACTAAAACAAAAATGAAATTAATACAATAAACAATATCTTTTAAAACAGAATATCACTTGAGTAATATAATTTAAAATTAGAATGTACAATTTAATATACAGTTTTTTAGAAACTAGAGCAATTAGTTTGCTGCAGGATGTGAAAAAAATGTTGTCAAAAATTGCAATAGATCGGAATTTGACAAAATCTTTTTTCCACATCCTGCAGCAAACTAATTGCTCTAGCTTTTTAAAAATGTTCAAATCGTATAGTACGATATTAAAAAAGTTATCGCCTTTTTAAGAGTGTGCCAATACTTTTTTGAACCACTGTAGCAACTGGGACTTATACCACTAAAACAAAAATGAAATTAATACAATAAACAATATCTTTTAAAACAGAATATCACTTGAGTAATATAATTTAAAATTAGAATGTACAATTTAATATACAGTTTTTTAGAAACTAGAGCAATTAGTTTGCTGCAGGATGTGAAAAAAATGTTGTCAAAAATTGCAATAGATCGGAATTTGACAAAATCTTTTTTCCACATCCTGCAGCAAACTAATTGCTCTAGCTTTTTAAAAATGTTCAAATCGTATAGTACGATATTAAAAAAGTTATCGCCTTTTTAAGAGTGTGCCAATACTTTTTTGAACCACTGTAGCAACTGGGACTTATACCACTAAAACAAAAATGAAATTAATACAATAAACAATATCTTTTAAAACAGAATATCACTTGAGTAATATAATTTAAAATTAGAACGTACAATTTAATGTACAGTTTTTTAGAAACTAGAGCAATTAGTTTGCTGCAGGATGTGAAAAGAATATTGTCAAAAATTGCAATAGATCGGAATTTGACAAAATCTTTTTTCCACATCCTGCAGCAAACTAATTGCTCTAGCTTTTAAAAAAAAAGTTAAAATCGTATAGTACGAAATTTAAAATATTATCGCCTTTTTAAGAGTGTGCCAATACTTTTTTGACCCACCGTGTTTGATATTAACAAAAATTAAAATGTTGTTTATACACCACACTCGCTTCTGGCTATAATTTTAATATGTGGTTTGCAATCCACACTCGCAGTTAAAGGATTAACTGTTGGCAGTTCTAGCGTGAATCGTAAGAACAAGATCTCGAAGTTCAGACAAATTTACTCGGGGGCGGTTAAGGAACACCCAGACGGCGACGTTTTTACCACGGTTGTTTCGACTTTTCGAACAAGACGACAGAAACAACAAACACGCGTCATCGATGTCTCTCTGGCCTGGCAAATCCGTGTCGACCGGATATGCCAGTCTTCTTCTACGTCTTCGGAGGCATCTCGACGTGCGATGGATCAATGCAAATAAACCGCCTGTTCCCGAAGGAAAAATATTTGGCGCAGGTTGCTAGGGGATCGTCTCTCGATCGATGCTGCCAGTTTAAAAAGTCCCGTCGCCTTTTTTCCCTCCGAAGACACCACTCGTTTCGGATTACGTTGAAAACGGGGCGACGCGACATTTTTCGGTCTCACGAATATGTGAAACGCGTTCTGATGTTGTCCGCCTCGCGGTTTTCTTTTACGGTAGTCGCTGCTCCGATTCCAGATCTGGGTTATACTTATTTATTGCGTTTTATAACATTTCAACGCGACTCCAGTTTGATTCCAGTTTATTCGAACGTGTTGATAACGATAACACGTAACGTACTCTTCGGGACAAGAAGATATCACACTTCGAAGTTAATGTAATCTTCGTTCGTTAAACTTTACGAATTCAAATTGTTTTTTATATTAGATGACTGCATAAGTTCGTACCCGATTTTCATAGATGTCGCAAGCTTTACCGCACGGCGGAGTGTAGAAACAAAAATGATGTAGTCACCATTCTTTTTTAATTGTAGAATATTGTTATGTGTCAGATGATTCCATAAGTTCGTGCCCGATTTGAAAATGCAATTGAATGGTTAAATTTGGAAGAACACAGCTTTATTAACTAACTTTGTAGTCACCATACTTTTCTACAATTCTTTTCTAATTGAAAATGAAATTTTATGATTAAATTTTAAAGAAAATTTATTAACTAACTATGTAGTCACCATTTTTTTCTAATTGTAGAATATTGTTATGTGTCAGATGATTCCATAAGTTCGTGCCCGATTTGAAAATACAATTGAATGGTTAAATTTGGAAGAATACAGCTTTATTGACTAACTTTGTAGTCACCATACTTTTCTACAATTCTTTTCTAATTGAAAATGAAATTTTATGATTAAATTTTAAAGAAAATTTATTAACTAACTATGTAGTCACCATTTTTTTCTAATTGTAGAATATTGTTATGTGTCAGATGATTCCATAAGTTCGTGCCCGATTTGAAAATACAATTGAATGGTTAAATTTGGAAGAATACAGCTTTATTAACTAACTTTGTAGTCACTTTACTTTTCTACAATTCTTTTCTAATTGAAAATGAAATTTTATGATTAAATTTTAAAGAAACTTTATTAACTAACTATGTAGTCACCATTCTTTTCTAATTGTAGAAAAGAATTTATTTTATTTTATTATGTCTATTAGAAAAGAATTTCTACAATACTTTTCTAATTGTAGAAAAGAATGATGACTATAGTTATCATTAGGCCAAGAACGGTGATTATCAGTTAATAATGCTGTATTCTTTAAAATTTAACCATAGAATTTCATTTCCGATTAGAAAAGAATTGTAGAAAAGATATTCGGAAACTTTTAAAAAGACGACAACATTTTTAATATCAGACTATACGATTTGAATTTTTTTGAGAAGTTAGCACAATTGGTTTGCTGCACAACGTGATCAAAATTTTTGAAAACAATTGCAAACTGTTGGAATTGCAGAGAAAATACTTATAATATTATCAAGTAAGTCTAGTTGTTATTGTATTTTTGTGAATAACGCGACATAAAATGCATTGTGTAATTTATTTTTAATGGTTAATATTTGTTAGGATCTCACATTGTGTGTCAACGAGTCACACTCGCCATGACGATTTTAAACAAAGTCAAACAAATATTAATGTTGCGCGTTTCTTTTTAAATAAGATAAAATTTGATTCGTTTGTAATTAATATTTAAGCATTAATATAAATGAAGCAATATGAAAAATATAAATTTTCTTTTGTCTTCCACTAAATTTTTGGAGATAAAGATGCGTTAATCATTGTAACTGTAACGAAAATGATACGGCAAGGAGTTCACATACGAAAAAATTATTTCCTTTTTGTTTATCAAACAAATAAGAATTTCGCAGCTTGACAATGTCAATGATCGTTTCACTGTTTCCAAAGAAACGATTCTAACAATAAGCACAGCAATAGAGTACAACTATTTAGACTATAACGTGAACAGGCTCGGAAGCTGAACGATGCAGTTAAACGAGAAACGATTAATTGCGCAACTAAATGTACACTAATCTTCAGGATAACGGGAGAGAAACGTCACAATGTACACATTAGACAAGATTGCAATGCCTGTATCTGATGATTAACAGCTAAAAAATTGTTCAAGGCAAAAATGTTTCCGTGAAATCTCGTTGAAGGGTAAGAAGTCGAACCGATCGAGTGCAATATGGTAATTAATGCAAAACTGGTAGCATTCTCGGACGACACGCGATACGGTCTTTTTGGTACGCATTTGCAAACGGTGAGATTCCAGGGAAAGAAAGAAAAAGGTACGCTAGCAGTGCAAAGAGGAAGGAAACGAAGAAAGTAAGAACTGACAGAGCGTTTCTTCGGAGTATTTTTATCTGAGATATGCTGAGCAGAAGTTGCAGTCCTCTCCGAGAAATGCATTCGTGGCAAAACAAATGCAGTTCACACGTGGTTGCATCTTCTGGTTGCAGAGGTGGGCAATATTTGGCGAAATTAATATTTCAAATACCATCGCGCATTTTACATTTCACTTAACTTAAAAATACTGCTTAAAATGGAGTATACATATGTGCACCTAATCTCAAAAATAAAGTAATGTTAAGCAAAATTAAAATGTTTTCGGCGCATTGGTTCGATCAAATGTTACTCGTTACACTATTTGCAAAATAGGCACAATAATTTGTCTCAACGTTTCGATCTCAATTTAGATCATTATCAAGAGAATACAAAAAATAATATTGTGTCTGTAATGGAAATTAACAAAAAATTATTCATAAAGTAATGTTATTTTAACCATCTAAACCGCAAATTGAATATTTTGAATTCAAGACTTCGAATCGTACAATAACATTTTTACATTTTAACAACTGTAACAAAAAATAAAATACTTTATTGCAATAATCTGGCATAAAACAACATACTTGAAGTGAAGAAGATAATAAATATTTCCTTACATCGATCATAGAGTTGTTAATAACAAATATATTAATGCCATCGATGCACTGGTTTAATCTATTGTAGTATAATATATACTAATAACACATCATAATTTACAGACGGAATTATTTCTTGAAAATTATATAAAGTAAGATCCAAACGTTGAAGTTAATGTGGTTATTTGCAAAATTGCTTTTAAATAACAATTGATCGACCCAGTGTTTGTTATGAAGAAGATAATGTTTTAGATAATGGATATAAAAGAATCTTCTGCTACTTAATTTCTCGGATTGCTAATTATTGATCAAAATCAAAATTGAGTGGGCGAAATTCAAATTGATACGAAAACTGAATGAATTCAAGAATGTCGACAAATAATTTTCAGTCTATTAAAACTCTCAAAGAAACAGCTGTCTATTTCATTTCTGTTTCTTGCGATTGATGTGGACAAATTTGATTTTGCACGAAGATCTGCAATCCACTTGTAAACGTACACTGCACATTCGACAGAAGAAGAATCGTACGCAAACGTGTCACGTAAATTTAAAACCAAAGAGTGACAGCACTTAAATCAGTTTCAATTTATAATTAAACGAATTCGATTGATCTAGTTGAGCATTGGTGAATTGACCGACGGCCGCCAAATTCAATTATGCGATGCGTGGAACATTCTTTAATGAAATTAAACATCGAAACTGTTCGATCGAATATATTCAGTTTTATTAGGTGGGTTCCTATTACTCTTTGCACATTTTCGAGGTAACTTCTCGTGTTACATTGAACAAGCATATGAATGAACACCTTAATTTGGTCTTCGATTCTTAATTTGAAAACGCTACGAACTTTCGTTCCAAGCCAACAGAAAAGGAGTGGCGAGCGATTCAGTCGCAGATTTCATGATCGACAATGCAATTTGTTACAGATTGTTCGGGACGAAGTGCGACAAGTGCAGTGAGTGCTTTAGCAAAGACGACTACGTGATGAGAGCAAAGAGCAAGATCTATCACATAAAGTGCTTCCGATGTTCTGCGTGCATGAGACAGCTGGTACCTGGTGACGAATTTGCTTTGAGACAGGACGGTCTTTTCTGTAGACACGATCACGACGTTCTTGAGGGTGGCAAGCTCTGCTCCGGGCCCGGCGGTGTTCCCGGCAGCGAGAATAATAACAACGCATCCCTCATGAATAATAATCACCATCTGCATCCCAACGACGGCTCGATATCAGGTAATGAAAATATTTATTTCTTTTCTGCGAATTCTGCTTTGTGTCTACACACAGTCTCCAAGACCATTGTCGTTCATCCCCTAAAGAATCTGATAAACCCTACTCTTCCTTATCCTTGTTTGTTTGCAAGCTGTCGTAAAGAATAATAAGTAGACTGCGGATCTTTATGCACAATTGTTCGCATTGATTATGCATTGATAAGCACACTAGGGTACCAATAAACTAACAATTAAAAATTGAGGATAGTCAAAACCCTTTGATTAGTTATTCACAACTACATGGCACTAGGCAGTCAAAGCTCTAAGTAATCGTTAGTTATTGTGTTTTAGTTATGATTAATCATTAGTTCTAATAAAATAATAAGCAACTAACTGTTACCCAGAGCTGCGATCAACTAGTGCCTTGTAGGTAAGAATAATTAATCAAAAAGTTTTAAGTAATGACTACCCTGTTATGATCAACGATCAATCATTGATCACTACCAACTATTATTTGATTTGTGCTCTACTCTGATAGAGATAGAAACCAGATTGAATGTCATTTCTTCCCTTAATGATTTTAATGAATAATATAAATGTTATTGGCGCGCTGGTTCGAAGAAAACTTTGATGTAATAATTTGATAATAATAAATGATCGTACCAGTGCGCCAGTAACATTTATATTATTTATCAACAATTGTCGATCGAAATAAGAACTGTTCTTAGTGATTTTAGTAGAGGAGGAATCATGTGTCCAAATTCTAAAAGTGCATAAATATCCGCAGTCTAATAACAAGCAAATTATTTAAGAGACATTCATGAAACAATAGTTGTTGCGTTTAAACATGAACTCTTTAACCTTCTCTGCACGTGTATGGGGTGCAAAAGCACCCGAGGCAGACAGAAACGGAATTAAAAAGTAGACGAATGGCAAGTTTCTACAAATTTTCTGGGAATGTTATCTGTGATATATACTTATCTCTTAAAAATGAATAAAATTCGCAGATACTTATGCGCACAATTTTTTTGCTCCCCTGTACATGGTTAACATTGGAAAAGGAGTACACGGAGAGTAGGTTAAGCCTGATTAAGTCTACAAGGCGATTCAGCTAATTGTATGTGAATCACCTAAACAACACGTAAACATAGTGTATGAAAGAAATGGTCGAAACGAAAGTTGTATGGTTTTAAAAGTACACAATGCAATATTTGGTTGCCTTCCAGTTATCTTTTTTATCAAGATATTCTCTATAAATTATTTTTAATGTAGTAATGTTGACAATGTTCTTCAATGTTCAAATATCCATAAATTTGTATTTCTTGAGATATACTATAAGTAAATAGGCGATTGCTCATTAAGTATTTCTAGTTTTGCGAATATCTGCTTTACGAAGAGCACTTCAAGATCTTTTATAATGTTACTTGTTAATAAAATAATCTAAATGCTCTGACATTATCGCAGTCTTACAGATGCCGGCTTGTGCTAAACATGTGGTTACACCAATGTCAGTTATATCTATTATAATTATATTTTAATTTACACTAAGCAAGTGAGTTACAATTATAATTTTCTTAAATTTAAAAATTTAAAAAAAAGGTTTATAATTATATTTGCTCCACAGTACTAATAGAAATTGTCGGTTAATTTACAGACGCAAAATTTTATTAATTTAAGAAAATTAAGAAACGTCGAAATTTTGATTCTGTGATATTTTGCAAATAGTGTAGAAGTAGTTTTTGATCGAACCAGTGCGCTGATAGCATTAAAAATTTTGTTCAAAACCTATTTACGATCGATACTAAGATATTATTGTTACTTGTTAAAGTTCGTAACGCTTGTGATACGAAAAATTGTTGATTGAAAACATCTTAGTGTTAAAACATTAAAATTGGTATCAATGTGTATTTATACATAGTATACATATCACTTTTGAAGTTAATTGCTAGGCTTGATGCAAGTACTAATCAAAGAATTGTAATTGTCGCGTTGTTTTTACCCATCTAGCAGTCTATTACTTTTCAACCCTTAGCACTCGAGTGGCGCGTCTAAGGCACCACTAAATATTGTTATACCAGTAACGTAAAATAGTTGTTACGCCAGTAAATTATTTTATATCAAATAAATTACTAAACATTTGAGTATTACACGAGTAGGGTAACTGCACCAGTGAATGAACATTTAAGAAATTGTTCAGGAAAATATTTTATTTAAAAAAAAACTATGTGAATTAAAGGAATCTCATATATGCCAAATAGCTCCCTATACTTCATTTGTCAAAAATAAATGAACACAAATACAATGAAATTATTATTATTCTTCTTTATTAAACGTTAAATCAAAAATATGAAAAATACCAGTCAATGAACACTACATTCTAGTAATTGAATAATGCTAATCCAATCAATGAACAAAATTACTAAACAATATTCTCCTATTTAATTAACTCTTTAATCACAATTTTATCGCTAGTATGACGTCCGGGTTAAAATTTGTTGAAATATACAAAAGCGTTCATTTACTGGTGCCCGTTCATTCACTGGTGCAGTTACCCTACATTGCATCAGTTTAATAGGCATAAAATTAAAACACTCGTATGGAGTGAAAATAGTATAGTTCGCAAGAAATATTTAGTTTCAGTGTTAAAATAATTCCGATCGCAAAGGGTTAAAAATATTAATCTGACAAAGATTGTAAATTCGAAAATACCCACGAAATTAACGAGCGACCCACCTCTCGGAATAGACCTATCATCTCCAAATGAAAAGACGTTATTGTAAAACAGGATTTCACACGCTGACTGTCGATCATGCCACACCTGCGTCATGGAAATTTCTACTCCGTGACGGGTGACGCAGAAACGAATAATAAAATACATAAAAAAGTATTCCAGTAGAACCTCGATTATCTGACCTAAGAAGGGAAACACAACTGTTCCTTGACTGCTACGTGTTTCACACAATTTTCTTCGCTAATTATATCGAATACAGCTCTCGAATTTTGTTGCAATTCATATTAGTATTACTTATATTCATTTCTAACTAAAAAATAAGAAATGAAATAAACAAAAGGAAGAATCAAATGCACATAAAACTCGTTTCATTTGCATTCCTTTCTCTGATGTCGAGTCGCACTGGACAAAGAAGTGGAAAAGGGTTAACGATGTAGACAATATTTTTAATTATGCTACAATGTTTAGTGGCGCTTCAGAGTTACTATTTAAGGTGAAGTGCCCTATGCCTGGACAGCATGTTTTTCTATTCTAAATTTTATCACTTTAGATAAACAAAAATAATTATTTAAGAGTTTTAACGTACAGTTCAGAGTTTGTAAAGCAATTTAAAATAAAAAAATCATTATTTAGATTTATATCTTAATTGTATTAATAAGAATAATTCAAACCTATAGTTGGACATATTAAATCCAATCTAAGCTAGTACCTGGACAGAAATAAAGCCTATACCGGGACAAATTCAATTTACGAGTTGATCGAGCGAACCTAACCTAGAAAGTTGGTTGGTTACGCATGATGCTTCGCGGAATATGTAGTATTCTTATCATAGATTATAGTATTGTATTATTTAACCAAATATATATTTATATCGTTAACCATTGAAGGTGCTTCTCGTTATTTACGAACTTACAACATATAATTATATCTATAACATCGAACTTTATTAAAATTTCAACAAATTGCATATCAAAATATTATTGTATTAAATTCTATCCCCTATAATTTTGTTGTTGTTGTAAAGCAAGCATTTCAAGAGACGATACTTCTTTCACCATATTCTCTAATTGAGTACAAAATTTTGCTTTCTCTTCTTTAATTTCATCTTTTTTTCTATCATTAGTTGCTTTAGACCTTATTTTGTTAGATTTATCATTGATTTTTAATTTAATATCTTTAATTTGTCGTGTAATTCGTTCTTTTTCTTTCATGTAATTTTTTATTGATTTCTTGTTCTTTTTCTTTTCTAATTTTGTTTCTCTCATTTTCCTGTTTTTTTTTTGTTATTCGAGCTAATAGAAGACTAATTATACGTACACGTAGTTAAATAATTTGCATACAATGCGATGATTTGATACATTGCGTATAAGCTTAGAGTGGGAAAGCTACTGCTATCGCGTCCCAATATGGAGTACTTATATTTCAAAACAGTCCTAAACTTGGACATCTAATATTTGGATTAATAATTAAATATTTGCATTCAGTTATATTGCCACTTTATTTTAAAATATCAATATTATTATGCGTGATAATTATTTTTGTCTGAGGGCTGAAATTATATCTTTTTTTCTAACAAAAGTTCGAACTATAAATGCACATGATTCGCATGTAAATAGACTATTTTGTATACTGTTGTCAGATGAATTTTGAATTTTTTTGTAAATTTCAATCGATGTCTTAATGAAATAATATTTACACCTACTTGCAGCTAAGGCCTCCGATTATATAATATAATTATTTAGTCTCTTAATTATTGATTTTACTATGAAAATTCAATTGTCCATATTTAGGTATCACTTTTGGACTGTCCAGGCTTAGGGTACTTCACCTTACATGTGCATTCATTGGCTCGGCTCGGCGAGTGTAATATTCCAGCCATTAGTATTCCAGTGTTTAAGAGTACAAGGGTGGCTACTGTATCCCGAATAGTATCGTCAGAGTGGATCAAGATTGAATGACAGTATCATAACCTTTTATCACGCCGGCAAATGAGCGTAACTTATTTGTAGATTAAATTGTCTGGACAGTCTATCGGAGCACAAAGAGCAAATTTGCGAAAGGGTATCCGCTCGAGGGGAAGCTCAAAGGATCACCCTTGACGTAACGGTATTGTGTTAGGATACTCGGGGTCATAATTAGGTGTTGATAATTGAAGCCGTTAAGACCTGGAAGGCTTGACCACTTTCCTCCTACGCGGCAGGATTACACAGGATTAGTGTTCTGCGTGCCAACCATTCTAATATGTACGCACACACATTGACTGGATAGGCTGGATTAAACGTCCAATGAAGTTTGCGTTAATAATGAGTTAATTAGATAGCATGTTATCGCGGTGTTACATTATCGCGTGTCAGGTTATTGGCAAACAAACTGTAACAACCCGACAACATTCTTCCGAGTGGCTGCGCAGCAATAGGGTTGTGTCTTTCCGGTTTATTTGTTGTTAACTCCTTGCGCCATAATATCCTGTCAAGAAAATTCTGTTTTGTTGTTGTCAATGTACAGGGTGATTCTGTACAAACGTAACAGCTAAATATCTTCGTTATTTTTCGTTGTACAAGAAAACTTCTTAGGGCAAAGTTACACTGTTTGAAGGGCCACGTGTGACGGTGAAAGGGAAACAATTTTCAAGGTAATTGTTTTATGAAATTTCAAGGTCAACGGTGTTTTTTTTTAATGGAATGATATATCTTCGTTAACGTAATGTTGTAGCTGACAAAATAACAAATTCATCGGTGTAACAGAATATGACGTACAAATAACCTTCAACACAGGAAAATAGAATAAGTAAAATTCAACGTGTATTATTTTAAAAAATTAACATTACATAAATGTAGAGTAAGCAGAGATTACTCTGTTATTAGCTGTCCGATGGAAAATGTTTTTATAACATGGTTTCAAAAGAACTTTTGCGTGAATAGCAAATTTTTTGTAAAGAAAAGTTAAAATTGCAATTCCTTGCAATTTTTAAAAAAATTATATGTTTATTTGCAAAAGAATTCAAGGTGACCTTGAAAAAACAACAAAAAGTGTTAACGACAAATTTTTTATAAAAAAAAGTTAAAATTGCAATTCTTTGCAATTTTTTAAAATGTTATGATAAGTTTCTAAATTCGCCTTGAAATCCTCTAAAAGATAGGCTTAAAAAATTATATGTTTATTTGCAAAAAATTCAAGGTGACCTTGAAAAAACAACAAAAAGTGTTGACGACAAATTTTTTATAAAAAAAAGTTAAAATTGCAATTCCTTGCAATTTTTTAAAATGTTATGATAAGTTTCTAAATTCACCTTGAAATCCTCTAACAGATAGGCGTACAAAATTATATGTTTATTTGCAAAAAATTCAAGGTGACCTTGAAAAAACAACAAAAAGCGTTGACGACAAATTTTTTATAAAAAAAAGTTAAAATTGCAATTCTTAGCAATTTTTTAAAATGTTATCATACGTTTCTAAATTCACCTTGTAATTCTCTAACAGACAGGCGTAAAAAATTACATGTTTATTTGCAAAAAATTCAAGGTGACCTTGAAAAAACAACAAAAAGTGTTGACGGCAAATTTTTTGTAAAAAAAAGTTAAATTTGCAATTACTTGCAATTTTTTAAAATGTTATCATACGTTTCTAAATTCACCTTGAAATCCTCCAACAGATAGGCGTAAAAAATTATATGTTTATTTGTAAAAAGTTGAAGGTGACCTTGAAAAAACAACAAAAAGCGTTGACGACAAATTTTTTATAAAAAAAAGTTAAAATTGCAATTCTTAGCAATTTTTTAAAATGTTATCATACGTTTCTAAATTCACCTTGTAATTCTCTAACAGACAGGCGTAAAAAATTATATGTTTATTTGCAAAAAATTCAAGGTGACCTTGAAAAAACAACAAAAAGTGTTGACGACAAATTTTCTATAATCACGTTAAATCTGTCTTGAGACCACGTAAATGCTGATAAAAACACTTTCGATCGGACTGCTACTGACAGAGTAATCTCTAATGATCACAATTCGTGATTCACCCTGTATATTATATATAATATATTATAGTCAATATTCTAGTCATAATATATAGTAATTGGAGCACGTAGATATCACCCCAGGAAGAATACTGAACTAGCTAAAAAATGCAGTATTCTCACAATAACGATTTTAAGAAAATTATAAAATTTCCATCGACATAAGTACAGGCATCCTCAATAATTCAGAAAAATATTTTTGGAAGTAAATTCGACTAGGCTCTATAAAATGATATTACCGATATGAAAAGCTCAAAAAACCTGACGTAACTATATAAAGTCTACGTAAAGGCATAATATTCCTATTTGTTAACTTTGTTAAGGTCTTCATGACGACTCTGACTCGTTAAACTACGGCAAGAGGTTCAGTGTCATACAAGGAAAAAAGGAGCTATCAGATACCTATTTACACAAGAATGTCGATGTTCTATCAGTGTCTTGTAATTTCGACCATCGCTGTACAATCTGAGAACCTGTTCGATCGTGGACAAAAAGCATCACACGAATCGATTTCCACAGGGTACCAATAAACGTTGAAATTTCAACAATAAAAACGGGGGGATTAGGATGGTAAAATTCGACGACGTGGGGAACGGCTTGTACGTGAATTCGTAGTAGATCCCCCCCATTAAGTTGTGTAAGGGGGACACGATTCCCGAAAGAGAAGAAGAAAAAAATTGAATAAACTTTCATAAAAGAAAAAAAAAGGAAAGGAAATGATAGAGATCGTGCGTAGTTATGTGCCACAGTAGTTGGCAGAGAGGTGCTACATTTGACACCTCGGCTCCTCTGTAAAGAGTTGTCAAACCACTGCCGTCACCGGGTCCGTGGGCCCACGGTTTCGTGCATCGGAAAAGATGTTTAGAGACAACAATTTCCATAAGGAAGCCAAGTGACAAACACCATAGAAAATACAGGGTGTTACGCCGGTCGCGCGCGACACTAAGAAATTGTTTACGCCTGGAATTAGGAACTGCGTTCCAGCTAGCCTCTGTGTCACACGTACCACACAAGTTTCAATTATCATCGATTAAGCAATGCCGTGCCATGTTGTTAGACCATCCGTCTAAATATACAGTGAATAACCAAACTATTCGATCGCCGTGCCGCGTCGATATTATGCCTCATCGCTGCGGAATTTACACTAAATCGGAGAACATCCTAGTGGCACTCTGGATTCTAATTTTTTATAATTAGACTAGCTGACCTGACAGACGTTGTCCTGTCCAAATTTCAATAAATTTGATTGTGATCATTTTGTGAATTTGTGAAAAGTTGTAGGATATACGTAAACAAAGTAAAAATGAGAAAAAGACGTATTTCGCAGTGATCATTATAGAAAATAATAAAGGTTAAATTCATCTCGATCGAAAATTAGTAATATAATAAATTGAATGATATCAGCGCTAGGTTCGATCATTTTTAGAAACCAACAAATGTGCAATTATTTAAGCATGTTTCTAACGTTTCAATCCCGATGTGGATCTTTTTCAAAGAGACACTTTTGCGTCTGAAAAATATGAGAAAAATTAGAAAAGAAAACAAAAAGAAAAATTTTTTCACATAGAAAAGACCAAAAAATAAATTTCATATACGTACTTGTGTGAAAAATGGACATAAACATTTTAAAACAAAAATTAGTGAGTTACAATTTAATTTATTGTAGAAAATAGACGCGGATAATGTAAATCCCTATTGAAATATTGATTAAAAGCTGCGACGTTCGTTTTTTTGTTGTATTGAAATATAATTCAGAAAGCACTTCTAGTTTTTCCCGAATTTTCATGTTTTCGGGAAACTTTTCCAATTTTTTGTACTCTAAAAACCTGATTCGGACTACAACGAACATTTAACAAAAAAAATTTGCCAGATCGATCCAGCCGTTCTTACGTGATGTCGTGACCAACGAACAGCATTTGATTTTTATTATATAGATTACGGATCTACAGTCACTCTCATTAATCAAAATTCAAATGTTATCGGCGCATTGGTTCGGGTATTAAGAAGATTCAAAAATTGCTTAACGACAGAAATAATTTACAGAACACGTTATCTTTTTCGAACAAAACAAAAAAAAATTGATCGAACCAATGCGCCGATAACGTTTGAACACGTTAAACTACTCTCATTAATGTTTAGAACAATTAGTTCGCAACATGACGTCAAACAAAATTTTGGAGAAATTACAACCGGAAATTACTGGCCGGAATTTTGTAGGAGGGGAATGAAAATTTATATTTTTTGTGTGGCTACATTTATTCGAATGGTTAAATATTAATTACTAGACTGCGGATATTATGCTTCGTCGCTGCGGAATTTACACTAAATCGGAAAACATCCTAGTGGCACTCTGGATTCTAATTCTTTTATAATTAGATTACGGATTTACAGTCACTCTCATTAATCAAAATTCAAATGTTATCGGCGCATTGGTTCGGGTATTAAGAAGATTCAAAAATTGCTTAATGACAGAAATAATTTACAAAACACGTTATCTTTTTCGAACAAAACAAAAAAAAATTGATCGAACCAATGCGCCGATAACATTTGAATTTTGCTTAAGGATGTTCTGGAGCTATATAAAAACGCGACAAAATTTTTGAAGATTTGACAAGATATAATTCTTACTAAATTAATGCAATTACCAAAGTTTGAGTTAGATTCACTACACCGTTTAATATTTATAGCAACTTCAAGTTTGCACAGTTTAACGCGTCTTCTTATGGAGAATTCATAAAATTCAAACCCTATTTACACCTTGAAAAAACGCAACTAGAAACTCCAGTTTTTTTATACATATAGTAAAAATTATGTATTTAATTAAATTATGTTCAAAATTTATTAGGATTCGCTAAACAGTTACAGAGCAAAAAATTATAAACTGTTACAAAATTTCAAAATTATCGTTTTGTCATCTCACTAGCATGAAAACGCGACAATACTGTCGACCACTGAATATAGCTACTATTCGGAGGGTACAATTATTCACAAAATTCATTTACAATTTTTTATAACATGAAGACAATTTGATTAAAAATAAATATAACATGAAATTCACTGATTAAACGAAAGCTTTTTAAATTAATCTATTTTTTAAATGCAAAATATACTCGTGAATGGCTTTCATTGCCAATATATTGATGGATTTCGAATTTATTGTATTTTTGTCACCCATTGTACCTCCAGAACATTCTTAATTAATAGTCATTAATGTTTAGAACAATTAATTCGCAACTTGACGTCAAACAAAATTTTGGAGAAATTACTACCGGAAATTACTGGTCGGAATTTTGTAGGAGGGGAATGGAAATTTATTAATTTATTAATTTAATTTATTAAAGTTAAATATTAATTACTACACTGCGGATTTTATGCATTTAAGACAAAAATGAATAAGTGCAATTTAATGCAGTGGTTGTATTGCAATAATTGAAAGGTACCAATGAACTTGTTTCCACTATTTAAGATCATTAAAGAAAGAATAATATTCCTATTTGGCTCCTACGTTGTGCGATTTATGCAGACAATTTTTATGTTGCATAAAGATCCGCAGTCTGTCAATTAAAAATGAATCTTTGAATTTCGTCTAAAAAGAAACGCGTAACATTCATATTTGCTAGACTTCGTTAATATCTTCATGACAAGTTTGACTCGTTAAAATACGTAAGATTTAATAAGTAAAATTTTATTTGTTCGTTTCTCGGCATCCGCGAACATTGGATTTCGCGTGGTAGGCAAATCCTTCCGAAGGACACTGCCAAGGAAACTGGATCCTTATCGCAGCACGAGTTACTTATTACTCGTTAATTGGGAGTTAATGAAATTCGACTCTCAACAGGTTTCGCTGTTTCGCCGACTAAAATGTGCCCGAAAGGTTTGTGATTCCTCGTTCTTTATTTTTTTGCTCGTCCGCGCAGTCCTTTGCTGATCGATGCGACTAACAAGAGAGCTGAACCTGAAAATTCTTATTCCTTTTGAATCTTTCGTGATTCGTAGCTCGGTTCGACACAAATATCTCACGACTTTTACGTATTTCATGCGCCGGTAATTAACGGGTGAAATCGTATAGAATGGGGTGTACAAGATCCGATTAAACGAAAAACGAAATCTGCGAAAAAAAGTTGGGTAACGGGAAAGATCGTATAGAAAATTCACTAATAACGATAGGTATTGTTCTTTACAACTAGACTGCGAATATTTGTACAAAATAACAAGTTTTTATACATCAGTTGCCAAAGAAAAAGTTGATCCTGTTTTAAATCATTTAAACAAATTGAAAATAGTACAGCCATGTTCTTAAATCCGTATAATGTTTAGATTGTACTTTACAACTGGACTGCGAATGTTTATCCACAATAATGATTTTGTGCATCAGTTGCAAGGGACAGTTATCAAAGAAAAAGTTCATCCTGTTATACATAATTTTAAACAAATTGGAAATAGTACGCCGACGTTCCTAAATCCGTATAAGCTTCGTGTTGTTTTAAAATTGTACCTGTTTCTCTTTTGTTATGAATAGACTGCGGATCTTTATGCATTTAATATTTTTTAATATGCATTTAAATATAAGACAATAATAGATTAGCAAAATTCAAGAATATTGTAATGCTGTTTTCAACGTAACAAAATCGTTAAAGGATGAAATCAATTTTTATTTTATCCCTGCCTCTAGTTTATTTATACAATATCTACTTTTTATTAATGTACGTTTACTCTAATTTTTAACGGAAATGGATTACTTTAATGTCTTCTTCCTTGGAATATTTATTAAGTTGATATCAGTCCGGACGAAAATTTCTTATTACTTTTGATGGAGATTCCTAGAAAAGATATGTAGTTAACTTTAATATCCTTTAATTGACCTCGTGATTTGATCATGTTTCAATCAATCACATTAGGTTAGGATTGCACTTAAGGATATTTCAGAATCAGAGTTTTATGATGTAATTACTATTCTTTGTAGGGAAGATTTTCATATTGGGGGAACACGATGATAGAAAGTATCTACGAAAATAGGATCAGTATTATTATAACAAGTTGAGTCTCATCTACAGTGACAATCGCTAATATTTGGACACTCTTAAACACACAACTTTTTTAATATTGGACCAGAGGATTTGAATTTTTTCGGGCAGTTAGAGCAATTAGTTCGCAACATGTCGTGACACAAAATTTTGAAGAAATTCCGACTGGTTAGGTTTGTTACGCGACATAATCGAAATTTAAAAAAAAAATTGCAATTTGTTGGAATTGCAGAGAAAATACTAAAATTTGATTTTTACAATTTTTTTATGTTAGCTTATATGGAAAATTTAGAAAAAACGTTTCCTAAATTTGTATCAAATAAACGTATTCTGAAAATTTCATCAAAATCGATCGACGTTGCAATGAGGTACAATATTCGGTCGGTAACTGCAACAAGTCTGGCACATTTTTACATCTTTCCATTCCTGTCGTTTGACATGCCGCCATTCAGTATCGAAATACACTTAAAATCAATTATCGTTATTATCAGCATCACTATCTACTATCAAAATAGAAAATCATTGTTTACGCTAAAAACTCTCAGCCTTTCCAGTTCAAGTGAATATAAATACCCAAAGATTAGGCACTTCTTCTCACTAATCTTATTTATGGTTAATCTGTGACAAGTTCCGTGTACATTGCTGGTGGCCAATCAGTGTGAATTCGTCGAAGTCATCGTTACTGCGTTCGATTTCATAAAAACTTTGAGACTCTAATAAGAAAACCATCTCGATTGCGAGAGAGTTCGATTTTTCTAAAAATTGCGATAGTCTTTTAAGTTTTTTAAAGAACTATACTGATTGAAAATAATCACCTGTTGGTTCTTTAAATCAGATAGGCCCAAAAGTTTCTTTCGGAATGTGTTCCTTTAATGTTGTTAAATAACTACAACCAATGCGATCATTTTTATGTTAATGTCTTAGTATTCCCTAACATGAGTTTGCATTATGTGCATGAATCGAAAACCTACTTTTGGTACAACCTAATACAGTGGGTAACAAAAGTATTGGCACACTCTTAAAGAGGCGATAACTTTTTAGATATCGTATTATACGATTTGAACATTTTTAAAAAGCTAGAGCAATTAGTTTGCTGCAGGATGTGAAAAAATGTTGTCCAAAATTGCAATTGATCGGAATTTGACAAAATTTTTTTCCACATTCCAATTTTAAATTATATTACTTAAGTGATATTCTGTTTTAAAAAATATTGTTTATTGTATTAATTTAATTTTTATTTCAGTGGTATAAGCCCCAACTGCTACAGTGGGTAAAAAAAGGATTGGTACACTCTTAAAATGGCGATAACTTTTCAAATATCGTATTATACGATTTGAATTATTTTGGAAAGCTAGAGCAATTGATTTGCTGCAGGATGTAAGAAAAATGTTGTCAAAAATTGCAATTGATCGGAATTCGACAAAATTTTTTTTCCACATCCTGCAGCAAACTAATTGCTCTAATTTCTAAAAAAAAAAGTTCAAACCGTATAGTACGATATTTAAAAAGTCATCGCTTTTTTAAGAGTGTGCCAATACTTTTTTACCCACTGTAGCAGTTGGGGCTTATACCACAAAAATAAAAATAAAATTAATACAATAAACAATATCTTTTAAAACAGAATATCACTTGAGTAATATAATTTAAAATTAGAATGTACAGCTTAATGTACAGTTTTTTAGAAGCTAGAGCAATTAGTTTGCTGCAGGATGTGAAAAAAATATTGTCAAAAATTGCAATTGATCGGAATTTGACAAAATTGTTTTTCCACATCCTGCAGCAAACTAATTGCTCTAGCTTCCCAAAAAAATGCAAATCGTATAATACGATATTTAAAAAGTCATCGCCTTTTTAAGAGTGTGCCAATACTTTTTTTACCCACTGTAGCAGTTGGGACTTACACCACTAAAATAAAAATAAAATGAATACAATAAACAATATCTTTTAAAAGAGAATATCACTTGAGTAATATAATTTAAAATTAGAATGTACAGTTTAATGTACAGTTTTTTAGAAGCTAGAGCAATTGATTTGCTGCAGGATGTGAGAAAAATGTTGTCAAAAATTGCAATATATCGGAATTTGACAAAAATTTTTTCCACATCCTGCAGCAAACTAATTGCTCTGGCTTCTCAAAAAAATGCAAATCGTTTAATACGATATTTAAAAAGTCATCGCCTTTTTAAGAGTGTGCCAATAATTTTTGACCCACTCTAGCAGTTGGGGCTTATACCACTAAAATAAAAATAAAATTAATACAATAAACAATATCTTTTAAAACAGAATATCACTTGAGTAATATAATTTAAAATTAGAATGTTCAGTTTAATGTACAGTTTTTTAGAAGCTAGAGCAATTGATTTGCTGCAGGATGTGAAAAAAATATTGTCAAAAATTGCAATTGATCGGAATTTGACAAAACTTTTTTCTACATACTGCAGCAAACTAATTGCTCTAGCTTCCCAAAAAAATGCAAATCGTATAATACGATATTTAAAAAGTCATCGCCTTTTTAAGAGTATGCCAATACGTTTTTACCCATTGTATTTATTTAACAATATTAAAGGAACCCATTCCGAGAGAAACTTTTGATACAACCAAATACGATTTCTCGTGGAATCATAATAATAACGAAAATCGAGGTGGTAATATCTGGTGAACCACCCTGCCTGTGCAGAAATTCCAATTTTCAAATTTCTTTCGGCCGCCACTGTATTGTCCCCGAGCTCACGAATACGAAGCATTTGTCTCTGCGTTCTCCATCCGCCATGTTGAACTACTATCCGGATCTCCCATTAGCTGGCGAAGAAGGTTTCGCAAGACCGGTTAGGACGATAGTCGCAGCCGGACATTCTACTCGGTATTCTCCTGATTTAGTTGCGTTGCTCTTCCCCGAGCAGTCGGCTTTCTTCCAAATAAGCGGCGTATCAGACCGGAGAACCATCGGTCGATGAAAACACCGGACTTGCAATTTGTGCAGTGTTCCTGTTAAGCTTCCACCTTCCTCGAACAGCAAGATAAGTAAACGTCCTAGTTCAACTAAAAATCAGGAATTCGACAGTAATGTCTGCCGTGGAGAGGATTCCGGTGATGCTCGACGCTTAACATAAAACCCTTATCAAACCAATTTGCCTCTAAAACTTGTTCGCATGTTTTATGACCACCGCGCCGCGCCGCTTGCGAAATCGTGCCCCTACTGAAACCCAAACTGAGGTGTATAAAAAGCAATTTTCGAAACGTGTACAAATTTTATGCGACCGTTGGTCTGCGCTGAATCCATCATCATCTTATTCGCTGGCTTTACAAGCGTTTTAAAGACCTTTGAATTTCATATTTTCGCGACTTCATCGTGTTCATCGATTAATCAGAAATATTATACATGTACATATATGTATGTGTATTATGAGCAGGGCTTGAATGAATAAACTTTAACAAATAAAAGTTATTTTGTAAACTTTTCAATTATTTCTTCTAGACTTTAATTGTAGTAATTTCTACTTTACGTGTATCATATAATAACAGTTAATAATTCTAATTTTGATACTTTTTCTGGCGTATTCTTTTACGTATATAACGACTAATAACCTTTCTAGTACAGATTCCACTAAATTTTTTGTTATAGAGTTCGCTCGTTTGGTCTGTTTTATTTGTTATTTGGTAACCCTTTCAATTGTTTTTCAAATCGAGTATTAACTCGATTAAATCGAGTGACTCATTCGGTGAGCTGTTTAATCATTTCGGTACATTGTATAACAGCCGTTCTTTCACAACTTATGTCAAATGCTTTGAAAATAATATAAGGCAGGCGCATGCAAATTTTCAACTGATTATTTCAAGTTGTTCTTTACGTACAGCCACATAACATTAATCCTTCTCCATGTTTCATAGTCATCAGTAGACTGCTGATCTTTATGCATTCAAGGCTTACAAAAATTTAAAAAAACAGCTGGAGTATTAAATTCAACAAGATTTAGTATAATTTGTATTTATTGTGAATCTACAAACGGTATTATCAATGAACATCAATCCTTCTCCATGTTTCATAGTCATCAGTAGACTGCTGATCTTTATGCATTCAAGGCTTATAAAAATTTTCAAAAATAGCTGGAATATTAAATTCAATAAGATTTAGTACAATTTGTATTTATTGTGAATCTACAAACGATATTATCAATGAACATTAATCCTTCTCCATGTTTCATAGTCATCAGTAGACTGCGGATCATTATGCATTCAAGGCTTATAAAAATTTTCAAAAATAGCTGAAATATTAAATTCAACAAGATTTAGTACAATTTGTATTTATTGTGGATCTACAAACGGTGTTATCAATGAACATCAATCCTTCTCCATGTTTCATAGTCATCAGTAGACTGCGGATCATTATGCATTCAAGGCTTATAAAAATGTTCAAAAATAGCTGGAATATTAAATTCAACAAGATTTAGTATAATTTGTATTTATTGTGAATCTACAAACAATATTATCAATGAACATTAAACCTTCTCCATGTTTCATAGTCATCAGTAGACTGCTGATCTTTATGCATTCAAGGCTTATAAAAATGTTCAAAAATAGCTGGGATATTAAATTCAATAAGATTTAGTACAATTTGTATTTATTATGGATCTACAAACGGTGTTATCAATGAACATCAATCCTTCTCCATGTTTCATAGTCATCAGTAGACTGCTGAACTTTATGCATTCAAGGCTTATAAAAATTTTCAAAAATAGCTGGAATATTAAATTCAATCAGATTTAGTGAAATTTGTATTTATTATGAATCTACAAACGGTATTATCAATGAACATTAATCCTTCTCCATGTTTCATAGTCATCAGTAGACTGCTGATCTTTATGCATTTAAGGCTTATAAAAATGTTCAAAAATAACGGGAATATTAAATTCAACAAGATTTAGTACAATTTGTATTTATTGTGGATCTACAAACGGTATTATCAATGAACATTAATCCTTCTCCATGTTTCATAGTCATCAGTAGACCGCTGATCTTTATGCATTTAAGGCTTATCAAAATTTTCAAAAATAGCTGGAGTATTAAATTCAACAAGATTTAGTAGTATTTATTGTGAATCTACAAACGATATTATCAATGAACATTAATCCTTCTCCATGTTTAATAGTCATCAGTAGACTGCTGAACTTTATGCATTCAAGGCTTATACAAATTTTCAAAAATAGCTGGAATATTAAATTCAATACGATTTAGTAAAATTTGTATTTATTGTGGATCTACAAACGGTATTATCAATGAACATTAATCCTTCTCCATGTTTCATAGTCATCAGTAGACCTTTATGTAGATCTTTATGCATTCAAGGCTTATAAAAATGTTCAAAAATAGCTGAAATATTAAATTCAACAAGATTTAGTAAAATTTGTATTTATTGTGGATCTACAAACGGTATTATCAATGAACATTAATCCTTCTCCATGTTTCATAGTCATCAGTGGACTGCTGATCTTTCTGCATTCAAGGCTTATAAAAATGTTCAAAAATAGCTGAAGTATTAAATTCAACAAGATTTAGTAAAATTTGTATTTATTATGGATCTACAAACGGTATTATCAATGAAAAT
Source organism: Lasioglossum villosulum (assembly GCA_963971365.1). NCBI lineage: Eukaryota > Metazoa > Arthropoda > Insecta > Hymenoptera > Halictidae > Lasioglossum > Lasioglossum villosulum. Next base: position 44,405,001 of record OZ020495.1, on the reverse strand, counting down.
AGAACTTTATTTGGTACCATTGTCTTAAAATTTGTCTAGTCGTCAGAAAAGATTAAATCAATCCAGAAATTTGGATCATGATTTATACACATACATTTTTGCAAAATTCAGATGTTTCAACCTGTTGACCTGTATGATTACAAGGAGAGATTGGATTCTATGAAATTTCGAACGATTTGAACGGTGACTTAATTGTTATTAACGTGTTCGCAGATTCCGGGTCTGAGAGCGGATCACACAAAGCGAGCGTGGGTGGTAATCGAGGATCAGGCAGCCATAAGAGCAGCGGAGGTTCTGATGGAAAGCCAACCAGGGTCCGCACAGTTCTGAACGAGAAGCAACTTCACACTTTGAGAACTTGCTACGCGGCAAATCCGCGACCGGACGCGTTAATGAAGGAGCAGTTGGTGGAAATGACGGGTCTCAGTCCACGAGTGATTAGGGTATGGTTCCAGAATAAGCGTTGTAAGGACAAGAAGAAGACGATCGCGATGAAACAGCAGATGCAAGAGAAGGTGAGCACGGAATTTTCGAGATTCACTCATTCTTTAGGACACTATGTTCAGGTTTGTAGGACATTTTTCTTTCGAAAATTGATCGTTCGTTCTGGCGTATGACTATAGAGCCACTCAAATTTTCAAGGGTTTTGAACATTTATATGCATACGTATAATGACTCTCAAATGTAAACAGTATTGTGTGAAGAGAGTTGAAAATAGCTTAAAAGAGACTGAAAACATTCAAGGAAAACATTAAACATTAAATAAAACAGTAAAGGATTAGGAAAATTTAAGAATATTATAATGTTCTTTTGAACGTAGTCAACTCTGTCGTTTGTAACAAAGTAATTAACTCAACTCTGTTCATAACATTGTCAAATAATTTTCAAGTAAATGCTTAACTCCTTTAAGATTAATTATTCTCATAAAGTGATTGACAACTCCAAAAATGTCGAGCTCGAAATTGTCATGAAAAATTGTTCGAAAACTCGTTTAACTATGATAACATATTAAACAAATCGTTCGTTTGTACGAAAATGTTGTATTCATTAATTATTCTGTAACGACACATTGAGGAGTGAATAAAAGAGAACGATGAGCATTTCTTAAAAGATCTAATATTACTTCGCCTCGCAACCAACAATTTAATGAATCGCGATGTTTTTTATTGCAGGATGGTCGTAAATTAGGCTTCGGAGGAATGCACGGCATTCCTATGGTGGCTAGTAGTCCCGTGAGACACGAGAGTTCCATAGGAATGACGCCACTCGAGGTGCAAGCTTATCAACCGCCGTGGAAAGCACTTTCGGATTTCGCTCTCCACACTGATTTAGACAGGCTAGATCCCAACACACCATCTTTCCACCATTTGGTATCGCAGGTAAAAATGATCATCTTTTATACATATATTACTGATGGCACAACCGAAAACTAAGTGATTTTTCATAAAAAGAAAATATGTAGAACAACATTTTCTCTGCTTAGCTTCTGTTTATACTACCCCCATGTCTTCCCCTTGGAAAATGGAAAATTGAGAGAAATAAATAAATTCCAAGGCTGCACATAATAAAACTGTAGTGGGCGACAAGAATTATACACATAAAAAAAACCTTACAGACAGTTATTATCGTTTCGCAATAAAACGATTAAATAAGTATTATGTATATATAAGGAAAAAAAAAGCAAAACACAATAGTTCGTCGCTAATGACCTAGACATTGATGCGACGTTAAAACTTAATATAAAAAAAAAAAGTATTATGTAGACCCCTGATGTTTATACAAATGCATATTTTCATAGAAGGCAGGTAGAGCAATAGGACCTGGGTAGAAATATGTTTTATGATCAGAAAATTTTGAAAATACATTTTTTATTTTGCATTTCTTGCATAGTGCATATGTTGTTATGTTTCATATTTAAAAACATATGCAATAACTTATCGCATAACCGGATGAACTTGCAGAAAATTTAATATTTATTAAAGTTCATTCAAGAATTTTGCCTGCCACAATGGAAAAATTGGAAACAGTGGATTTAAGGTTAAACGTTTCTATGGCAATATACATGAATTACATTAATTATTTAAAAGGTGGTACGGAACACACCGTAATAAAAAGTAACAAACCACCGTAATAATATACACCGTAATAAAACCCTGAGGGGACTAAATATAGTAGACATACATTAATCATTTAACAAACATACCCGGAGATCGTGGAGAAAAAAATTAAGAAAAAAGTAATTGCTGTTATAGCTTCGAAGCTTCAAAGTCTTCGACGTTCGAAGGGAAGGAACAGCCCTAGTAGGCAGCTATTCCATAATTTCACCATGAAAAGAAGAGATTAAGGGGGTAGGGTACCCACGTGACATTACTAGAATCTAACTAGAATATTGCGATCACAAAAAGATTTTTCCTGCTAATTTAGGGACCCACGCGCGCTTCATTTAATCTTCCTCTTTAGAATGAGCCCTCACTCAACTCAATATATAATCGTATGAGGACTTGAGGTGTGTTCCCGTGATCGCATTCAATTGTTCCCCAGATTCCGTTCATGAAGGGTGAATAGAAGCAAATTTAGTTCAGCTACTTCGACCAGATGGCGCTTAGTCAGGAGAACTATCAGCGTAGATTCGTAACAACAAAAGTGTAAAGGGCATGAAGCCACTCGGATGCAATAATAGCAATAAAGATATTGATGCAAAGAAAAAACCTGTAATGATAGCGAAACTAAAGGGTTAGATTGATACAGATGTATGTTCATCACTGTTGCTAAATTGGTTTTTCGCGCGGAGGTTGGTCACAATGAAAATACCATAGTCACGTGGGGCCCATACCCCCTTAATGGATTGGAAAATGATAAACAAATGCTACAAGGTGATTCGTTTGTTTTCAGATGCACGGCTACGACCTTCATAGTGGGCCACCACAGTTACCACCCCCAGGGATGCTCGGTGGACCTATGAACGATGGTGGGGGCGGCGGAGGTGGTGGTCCTCTCCCACCCCCTGGGCCCCATCATCCTAGCAGCGGTGGGCCAGACATGGGCCAGCACCCAGACAGCACCGACAGCTACGTAACTTATCTTGAAAGTGACAGTGACTCCCTTCACCACGATACAGGAAGTCCATAGTGTTGTGCAGTGTGGCCAGAACGAAAGTGTCTTCGTGGTCTTCTTTTAATAAGTGCTTGAAGAGAATAGTAGTCTGCGAGAACAAATAGGGTGGAATGCACAAATGGAACCGAATGATGAAAGTTGTCTCGAAATTCATTAGGCTTTTCCCGATAATAGCTTAACCCTTTCGCGCCTGTTGCTATCACGAATGCGCACCACGAATGAAGTTTTCCTTAATCGAGGAAACGACGAACGTCTATTCGATTAATTAACGTTTTCAAAATACGACAGCTGAATCGTTTAAACAGATTATAGTTCGATGAACAGACAACAGAACGTCGCTGAACGTTCAAATATGTTTCACTGCGAATCCCTGTAGTATTATTACAGACATGGATTTCAATATCGTGTTTCACTTGTTTCCACGTGTTTTCATTGAAACAATTCCGCGGCGTTTCGCAGCTTGAATCGTTTGAAATTTCAATTGCCTGCAATCGAGACCCCCAGGCAAATTATACCGCAGCGATTTGCTACGTGCTGTACCAATGTATAGAACTTCGAATTTTATTTCCCTAAATTAATATATTTATAAAAGAAACGAGTGTCCGTTATCTTTTAAAGTAATATTTAAGAGTATGTATATTAAAACCGAAATACAGTAGAGTCCAAGTCTAAGCCGATTAATAATCACTAGATTCTTGATTCTATGCTGTGACATAGATCGGGATAGAATGTGACATGTCGATCAGACAATACTAGTGCAATAACGAAACTGCTTTATTTTTTACTTGTTTTTAATTAAGTTTTACCAATATATTTGCACCATTTTTCTGATTAAAATGATGTCCAACAAGACATGCTATATATCACATATGTTTACATAAACAACTTAAGCCTTATGCTCTTCTTTGTCGAGTGTGAAAAAAAATTTTAATGATTTTTATATGTATTTGGTTCTTCCTTTATGTATTTAATCTTCTTATTTTTTAGTTACAATAAAGTTTGAGAGCTATAGTGAATTAAATTGTTGAAAGAAATCAGCAGTCAAGAGACTGACCTTTGAAGTAAATTTAAAGGCAATAAAATTATAAACTAATTTGTAGTGCAAAAGATTAAAATCTCAAAAATATATTCTCAACGACTCATTTTAATCAGAAAAGTGTGACAAATATCTTGAGAGAAGTTGACTGAGAAGAAAATTGAAAAGAAAAAGTTAGCATCTTAATGGTATTTTAAACAATACAATAAGTTTTTAATATTTATCTTTATTTTTCAATATCTTTTTTTACGTCCTAAAGTTGTTCCATACTGGCAATTAAATGACTAATTAAATTACAGTTGAAATTATATCGTGTTTGGTGTGCTTTTAATCAGAAAAATGCTACAAATAAGTTGGTGAATGTCCCATAAGCAAAATAATGGAAAATAAAGAAATTTTGTAATTGGATTAGTAGTGGTTAACACTGCTCGTCGATCGAGGCAGCTCGAAGTGAAAGGAGTAGGCGAACTGACACAGAACGATCACCTCTATCACGCTTAGATCGAGACTTTACTGTACTTTGTATTTTCATCCTTCGAACAGTACTTGGTACGTCAGTGTGCATGAGAATGAAACAATGATTTCGCTTAAAACAATCGTACAGCGAATAATATAAATGATTTCTTAAATGTTCTGGTAATAATATACGATTACAGATTGATTTTCAACATTGACAAAATGTGTCACCGTTTTCGTTAGCAGTGAAATTACTTTCTCGAATATTTCCGTATGCGAGAAATGACACATACAGATACTTCGTAATAATTCCAAAAATTATTTATTATCCTAACAGTATCGCATTAGATTCATAGAAAGCTATTTACCCAACAGAAGGATATTATACAACTGCGTGAAACTTTCGATTGTATAAACGTCTGTTATGTTTCAATATTTTTATAACAGTCATTTAATATATTTAAGTATTGAAACACATTTAGGTATTTTTATTATATAACGAATTTTAAATAAATCAATAACAGTCGAACACGAAGTTTTCCATTCTTTCTCGAACTTCATTTCGCGTTCCTCTTCGATTGTTCTGCGATAATTATAGAGTATTCACACCTGCGCGAAAGGGTTGAGGAAAACCAATTTTTCTCGGACGACAAGAAAAAGGAAACTGTAACAAAGCGAGAAATAATTTGCAGAAACACGAGCTTATTGTAAACGGAGGATCGAAGCGAAAGTGGAGAAAAATTATAATTAGAAATTATTGTAAGATACACAGTTATGAAGTCTTACGTGTCCGAAGCGCTTCGATCATATTTCGAAACGAGTTCTATCGATAATTATTTGAACACGTTGTTTTGTCAGAACGTAAGGATTACGCTCAATGTTTCACAATGAAAACGTTTATACGACGAACAGGAAAAATTGGACGCATTACGACCATGCAGTTCTGTTCAAGAGAAATCTCACTCAGGTAGAACGTGTGTAAACGAATCATCAAATGGTACGCGACGGTCGAATTTCTCTAAGCATATTATTAGAATCCGGATGTTCATGCACGATAAATATGTACGAAAAATATGCAAATATCCAGGGAAAATAAGCAACATTAACAATACATTTTACGATTATTAATTCGACTTACAGTAAATGAAAAGCATTTTTTTTCCAAATTGAATGTTAATTATGCAAATTTATTCTTTAAAATATTTTAAATTTGTATTACTTTAGTTAGTCCAATATTTTTTGCCATTACCGACATTTTTTCTCCACAATCACCAGATATGTTTTTTAAATGATGAATGTAATTCATGTAGATTCTAACACAATAATTCTATTGTGGCAGGCAAAGTGCTTAAATGAACTTTCTAAATATTAAATTTTCTGCAAGTTCGTCTGGTTATGCGATAAGTTATTGCATATGTTTTTAAATATGAAACATAAAAACATATGCACTATGCAAGAAATGCAAACCAAAAACTGTATTTTCAAAATTCTCTGATCTTGAAACATATTTCTACAGGTAATATTGCTCTATCTGCTTTCTACGAAAATATGCATTTGCATAAACATCCGGAGTCTACATATTACTATTCGATCGTTTTGTTGTAAAACGATAATAATTGTCTGTAAGGAAACAATCGAGAAAATGATGTAAATCAATGTAATATTTTTCAAACGATCCCTGAGTTACATGCACTAAAACACCGAATAATCAAACGATAGCGAACTAACGTTTAAAAAGAAGAAGGAAACGGAAGTAGAATAATTTGCTAAGTTTATAAAGAGAAAATTGTGAATTTATTAAATTATTTCGCTGCTGAAGCTTCTAAGCAAAAATTGAGAAACGAATTGATAGAAACCCTAGTAGCATTTATTTATGGTTGGTATATGTTTGACGGTTTTGTTGACAAATTCCCAACATTGGTCCCACGACGGAAAACTATGACAATTTGCCAACAAATTTCCAGTGTTGGGTTTACAATTATTATAGTTGATTAATTAATTAAAGTTACGTATGATAATATCACATTGGCCCAACCGATGTTTGCTAACATTTAAATATCGTACGTCTTGCAGACGTTAGAAACGTAGCTACAACTAAAAACTTGTTAATGATTACATTCCAAATTGATTCTTTTGTTTTCCTATTAATGGATATATATTCGCAATTTGTTACTGTCGCGCAACGATTGGCCCACTAAAGTTTTATTACGTGCACCCTTGGAATTTATTTATTTCTCTAATTTCTCAATTTTCCGAGGGTAAGACAAGGGGTAGCGCTCGTGTAGTGTAAGAAAACCCTGTTGGGTTTCTTCAGAAAGGGCCTCGGTTATTTCTAGATATTTTTATTTAAATTTTTTCGACGTATCTAGTAGCCCAGATTATAGCATTTACGTGCAAGACACCTCTGTAGGTTTGGTACGCAGGCGGTCCGAATTCAATTCCGACGTGTGTAATTAAGTTTTCCTTCTTTCCCAATTTTTATAGTGGAAATACACTACTGTGGGAAAGAAAGAAGCACCCAGTATAATTATAAAATGTAATGACAAACAATATCCTTATGTAGAAATTGTATTGTACAATAATTGATTTATTGCATTTAAAGTGCTAGATAATCCGCAACAACACATATCCTCAGAACTATTCAATTAAACAGCGGAATCTTTTCTCAAAACATACTACAGTATTTTATCGATATAAGTCCCTAGCACGGGTCTGCCGAGGGACATTTATGAGCCAGAGACGCTATTCTTTGAGTTTTGCCGAACATAGAAAAGGACAGCCGACCTTGAGAGGCCTCGGTCGTCGAGAAATGTAAACATAGCTAATCCAAATTTCCAACTTCCTTATTTTTCATTATTTTTTTATGAGACTGCGATTACCATATTTGTGGCATTTTTCTAAGAACAATGATACCACATATGATATAATTCTGATGATATTTAGGTGTGTAATAGACAGTAAAAGTTTCGGGCGCAAGGAAGGACGCTATCCTACGCGCCCGAAACATTAACTGTCTATTACACACCTAAATATCATCGGAAATATATCATATGTGGTATCATTGTTCTTAGAAAAATGCCAGAAATATGGCAATCGCAGTCTCATAAAAAAATAATGAAAAATAAGGAAGTTCGAAATTTGGATTATGCGGTCTCACCGATATTCGGCGACCCAGGCCTCTCGAGTTTCTGGGCCCCTCAAGAGGGTATACCCCGCAGTAGTGGGAATAGATCTGGGACATTTATCGGTCAGACTTTTGGGACACTTACGGATAAAATACTGTAAATACGGCCGGGTGATTCTTTTGTTTGTACAGCAGTGTACATTGTTTATACGTATATTATTTATGATATGCTTGTAAAAATAACCGTAAAAGAGAAGATCAGAATGATATGTTAGCAGGCCTAGTTGGTCGTTCGTATTATAGTGGCGTTGGCCCACCTGCATGAAAAGGCGACATTTCCAACAGTTGGCCAACTATAAATGCTACTAGGGAACAATCGAATAAAAACCAACTTACTGATCGAAAACTAGCCTGGTTAAGCAACAATCGCGTGACTAGCTATCAATGGATAAATTAGAAAACCGTCGGATTTGTTTGTTCAATATTTATACAGATTCAGTGAGCCTCGAGTGATGCGGTGCAATAAATGTAGTAAAATTACCTTAGATCGACACTCGGAAACGTATACAGTTTTGTTAATAACGAAACGTATCAGGGAATAAACATTAAAGTATCTAGATCGAATGATGTCGTCGAAAGGAATTGTAATCGTATCGGAACTTCTGTTTTACGCCGAAATCTAGCGATTATGTTGAAAGTTAACGATACGCGATGTCGTATTTTTCGCGCTTTTGTGGCCCATCTTTGTTTGTTCTCCAGGTTTTCTTAGCTCGTATAAATGACCAAAGAGCGGTTTTATTGCTGAGAAAGAGAGAAAAAGGGCGAGAGAGAGAGAGAGAGAGAGAGAGAGAGAATGAACAAATAAAATGGGAGAACGATGCAGTATCGTCGACAGAGTTGGGCAAATCTGTTGTATAAAGAAAATAAGGAAATCAAAATGGAAGTAATGTGTGTTTGTTCGTGATAAATAAAATATTTATTTGAAGAACATTTCGTTTGTAAAAGGACAACCTTTCTGTTATACGATTGAAATTTCATTGAAAAAAAATCAGATGTTTTCGTTATTTGGATAGAAAAACATTGTTTACTTATATCGATGTAGTCACGATAGTTCAATTTATTTATTTCTTCACCCTGTCTATATACAGGGTGATTAACCAGATATTCGTGGGGAAGAATATTTATATAATAAGATTGAATGGTTTCAAGAGATGCATACTTCAGTGTTGTGAGTTTTTATAGGTGGACTATAAACGTTTAGTGACAGTAAAAATTGCAAGTCTCTATGTACAATCAGTGTAAGTATTTTTACATATTTCAGTCGCTTTTTGCCGCATCAACCGATTTCATACGACGGAAACGAATAGAAAACGTATTTTTTAAATTTTCAATATAGGCTCACACATTAAAAAGTTGTAAAATGTAACTTTTAGTATTTTTTATACAGATCCGATCACTTGCAATTTTTGAAAAAACGTCTTTTCGCATCTTGCAGTAAACTAATTGCTCTAACTTCTTAAGAAAAGTCCAAATCGTATAGTCCAATATTTAAAAAATTATCGTTTTCTTTTTTTAGAGCATCCGAATATTAATGGGAGTCCCTGTAAGTACTTGGAAATCGAAATTGAATATTACTTGCAGATCCACTCGCGTTAATCAACGTTTTTCTGCGAAACAGACAAAAATGAATAAGAAGACGGTAACCAACTCTGATCGTCAGACTGTGTTATAGAGAATGAAGAAAAGGCCCATTTTATCTAATTCATAATATCGATACACAAATAGCCGAGTCACGTATAAAACGATAAAGAAAAAGGTAATATCGGCGATAGCACGTTATTCCCAATTTACGTTGTAAGTTTTCATGTAAACGCAAGTAATGTATATAAATTCGATTAATACCAAAGTGTGCGGTGCTTCATGTGAACACGGTAACGCACTGAATTGTAAATAATAATTCCATCCCCTTACCCCTGCCCCTTATTTTTCATTGTCGTTAATTAGTGGATCGTTCTAGTAATGACTCGTTTCAGTGTTTGTATAGAATCGTTCCACGCCGCTCCTCTTATGTGATGTACTTGTGCGAAAGGGAGAACATCATAGACTTAAAGTTTTCGTAATCTATTCGGATCGTCTTCGGATTTGTATGATATTTCTATACCGGCGCACACGTAATAAATTGTCCAATTAAAGTGCACTGGTTTATCAATTCTCTTTCTAACAACCTTTCATGAATTTATTATTTTCACGAATCGCGGCCTACCAGAAAGAGAAAACGGTAGTCAGCCCCGGCCCCTACCCATTTAAAATTAACAATCACACGAAGAAGATAAGCTGCCTACCTACTTGGCTCTATAATTGAAAAATAGCAAAAAACAAGCTCTCCAACACATTGACAAAACGATCTAGGTATACTAGGGGATAGTTTTATTTATAGACTACGTGTGAAATTGATATGAAAAAAGAATGGAAAAAATGAATCACAACGCACGTTTATCGCTGTTATAATTAATTTATTTGTTAACCAAAATTAAAATTGCAAAATGAAAACTAAAATTTGTTCGAGACTCGTTTGATACGGTCAGTCGCCCTCTTAAGCCACAGCTGAATGGCTGTTTCCGTCTCCTTGTGGCTCTTGCTAGTTTTTGCCTTCTCTGCAGCACCTTGAAAAAGAATTTCTTCCTCTACAGATCTGTTCATGAATAATTATTATAACAATAATACTAAAACAAGGGTGATAATTACATATGATGAGCCTCGCCATATTAGTATGTTTAAAGGGTTTCTTGCCCTTCCTGCCTAACCAGCTATATGATAACGCCAATTCGTCGGTGAGTAGCGTTGCGAGAGTCCTTCTTACGAATTCATAGCAACTTGAGCCACCTATTTTGTACACTTCTTCAACCTTAAATTAAAAGTTGTTGATATATTACGTTCTATTAACTAATCGAAAATGAAAGATCATTGTTAGTTGTTTTAAATGTATTATAAATTTTGCTCACTCCATCATAGAAATTATCGTTACTGTCTAACAATTCTAGAAATTCTGCCAAATGTTCCTCTGTGTTTAGGGGGAATTGTAACCCCCAAAATCGTTGGAAGAATGGAGGAGTTCTTAGATGCGTTGGTATTCTCGTGTGAATGTCTTTCTTTGACTCTAACTGCTGCAGAACGTCGGTTAGCAGAGTCTGGATCGCAAGGTTCTGCTGTATTATTATTTTCATGTGTTCGTCCCTCCTGCAGCAGCCCTTGCAACAATGTACCTCGTCTTGCTTTTCTATTAATTGTTTGTTAGATATTATATAATATCTTTAATAGAGAATATATAATATTTTCCTTATCTTACCACTACTGCACTGCTGCTGCTGCTGACTTCCAGTTTCTTCGGCGTCTCTCTTGATTTGCGACCCTTCGTCGCCGTGCGCTAACATCAACTCTTGATCGGTGGGTTGTTCAGTTACTAAAAGTAACATGTATTTTCATAAAAAAGATGTACTAATCACAGAAAAAGAATGATGTATAACTATGTATGTATCAGTCGAGGGCAAGATGAGAATTTTTTTCGAGATCAGAATGAGTTTTCGAAATTTTTATTTTATTCTTATTTTATATTATTTTTATTTTATACACTGTATATGTATACCCAAATACATACCACTCGGCCTACATTTTTTGATGCTCGGAGGTGTGTCCAGAATTTCCTCATCCGACGAGTCCCCGCTACTCAACAACGATAGCGGCTGTATTTTCCTCTTGGAACACCCTGCCTCCATCTTGAACTCCTGGTTACCTATGTCCATCATCGCTTTGGCCTTTGCTCTGGCTTTCGCATAATCGTCTAGAAGCATTACAGAATTATTATTCTAATTGTACATTTCTGGTGTATAAGTAGTACTTTAACTTACTGAAAGTGCTATTTCTCAACAGCTTCACAGGATGTTGTGACCATGAAGCTTTCCTCTGCTCGGATTTTTTTATAGCGTTACGTAGTTTATTTTCTGGTATAAGAGGCCAACAGCATTTGTTCCCCTCTATCCAGCCTGTGGGCACTACCTCCGTGCTGTCATCCTCGATGAACTCAACCACGGTCCACGTTGGCTCCTCCATTATACGTATTTCCTAAGAATTGAAAAGTGTAGTACAATTTGTTTGACATGACTGAATAGTATACAACTAACGGTAATAAATAATAACTGTTGAACGCATAGGAGGCATAGGAAGATGTCCAAATCTTTCTCCGTGGCACCGATGATAAAACAATGAAGAACTAAATGCGTTGAAGAAAGGCTCTCTCTAAAACATAGCAAAGAAGTCACGTCCGTAAGAACAAGTATATTTTCCAATTATTCCGGTACGTTGACAAATTTCCGATTCCGTGGGTGTGAACACGGTGTGATTGTTCGGTTTACCAGAAAATCGCTGACCAATTAGCAAAATTTTGTTTTAATGTGCCTGTTGTGAAGCTTTCCTCCTAGAACACGGAAATGAAGACGTCAGAACGATTTCGGAGATCGAACGATTTCGGAATTGATTTCGGAACCAGCCCGCACTTAAAACGTATAAATCAAAATCTTTACTTTTTTAAATCATGAATGAATTAGATGTTTTTCCTTCGCGGAAGAGTTGTGTTAAAGGCCGCCTGACCTCGTTCAGCCTAGCCATTCGGAAACTCTGGGTTTATGATACCCTAACCACTCGCAATGCTTTATTGCACGTCGTACTACCGTCGTAAATCGCACAGTGGTGCAAAATCTCCAAGACCTGGCAATAATTCGTTTACTATGGTATCGTTATTTTAAGAAATCTATGTATTGAAATACATTACAGTATTAATACATTGATATTCTTCCGGTTTAGAACTGAACGTAAACATGAACGTTAGAATCCAAAAAAGTTTGCGACTTTTTGTGGCTTTCTGAGAAATAAGGGTCACAATGGTTTTGGAATCCATATTTATTAAGCTAAAGATTTTTGAAGCTAAGAAAATGGAAACACTGCTCGAATGATGTCTCGATACCCTGTAGAAACCATCTAATATGACGTGTCCATTTTTGTTGCAATTGAATGGTGTTCGTCTATTTAACTACACCTGTAAACTTTCAAATAGTGCTAAAATCTTAATGAACAGCTAGATCGGGCGAGTGTATCAGTTTGTGATGTTCATCACCAGTGGATGTTCAAATCACATCCTACTGGTGTCTGGTGACGCATACTGTTATACATTATTCGTATATTGCATCAGCAGATACGTCACCGCAACAATTCTTGGATTTTCAGTTCTTTTCAGAACTGTTTTATTTCTTGTACGAATATACATACCCAGTCAGTTAAATCTATTTCGTTCCGATATCGATTACAGTCTAGAATCGTGCGGTGCGAGCTGAAGGTGGGCATTATGGTGTTAGAACGATCCTCGAGGCTGAATGTGCTCTTGATTTACTTTGAATTGGACAGCATATCTAGCCTTATCGGAAATAGATGTATTCTATTTGCGCGGTGTACCAGCACAATTTAAGGACAGACAGAAGGCACATCAAGGTCGTAGTAAAGCGAGGGATGTCGTTGTAGAGGGCAGGTCGATCGCACTAATGTAGCGGAAGTGTAAGAATACCAGACTACAAGCTCGCTGTACCAGCCTTCCCAGATAGCAAAAGATCCAATTTCGAACGGGATTCTGTGCGCGCAGAGGGACCTAAGTATTTCTCCATATTCGATCCAATGGACCAAGGATTTGGAACTGGGCAGAAAGACGGCACAATTCCAGCCACTAGACGCAGGATTCGGCCGAATTGTACAGTCAGGCACATATAATTGTTCTCGCACATTTTAAATCAAAATGACTCTTTAATTAATGGACCAAATGACTTAAATTTCTGTGTAAGGCTAGAAGGATTGGTTTAGTAAATGAAAGTTTAACTCTACAAAACGTATAGTATAAAAACTCCGGACATCACCCCAGACAGGCAGAAAGAAATCATTACTGACTTCAATAAAGTTAGATAAGCATGTTTGCATGATATTGGTATCAGTCTTCTGCTGAAAATCTGATCCTGGATCAAGACTGTTCAGAACCCACATACAATCATTATTGAAACCCATCCGGGGCACAACACGATAGTAAGAATCGATGTTTAAGATAAATCTAATTAACTGTATTTTGGAGTACTATATTCATTTAAGAGTACATTGTATTTGTAAAATTAAATCGGATGTTATAACCGAAAAACAGTATTATAAACTAGTTTTATTTTCTGGCAACTAAAAATCATTTGTTTCAATTAATCCGATACATTACGTATTGTATCATTTATTATAACATTTACAACAACAATTTAACGCATAGAGACAAAGTCAGTTTATAATGTACAGATACAAAATGTAATTGTAAGCGCGCAACTTTAAAACTGCGACAGGATGTGAATAGATAGCAGCACCACGTTTGCCTCCAAAGATGGCTGAAGAACGTTTTAGAGCTCGACTCCCCTTCATCTTTATCTTCTATATTCCGTTTATAAAGTCCACTTTATGCAGCACCACTTAGGTCCATGACTGCGATGCATTTATACAATAGGAATTCACAATACTAACAGAATAATCCATGTGATCGACGTCCGCCACTAATGTGCGTTTAGCTAACCCTCAGAACGACGTCACGTTGTGCCTTCCATCTGTCTATTTTCTGTCCTCGAGTTGTGCCGGCGCACAGTGCTTGGATATACCGAGCCTTACCGAAGATAGATGTAAGGTATTCAGCTGGAAATGCGTCCTGTCCAGTTCAAAGCAGTCTCAGAGTATTTTGCTTACTGGATAACTTGTCGCAAGCACACACGACACAACTAAAACCGCGAAATTCACTGAAAATCGTCTCTGAATGGGTGTAAGATAGACACCAAGTCGAGCACCCACACTGGAAAGCACCCTCGCCTTTCCCACTCCGTGTTTAGTCACGAAAGAGACATGTTTAAGACACCTTTTAGACGTCTGAAATAGGACGTCTATAAAACGTCTCGAAAAAGAGGTTTTTAAGACTTCTCAAGAATGGTAAAGATGGCAATCGCAGACCGACAATCAGGAAAAATTGCAATTCTTACTACTATTGATCGTTTATAATTCGTAAACCAATTAACAAATTTGAATAAAATTTACAATACATATATAATGTATACCAGTTTACAAACACATCTTTTAAATTTTTGTTATTGGCCCAGCAACAGTTGTAAAAATCAATTTTGTCTATTGTTTTTCACAGTTTCAATCAAATGCATTGTTTCAACATATTTATTAGACGTCATCTACTAAATTAATCCGTCTAGCTTTACAGAGGAATTGAAGTCATTTGGTCCATTCAGAATAAAGTTATTGTGATCAGTTATGCTCCTAACTGTAGGTTCTGTTCCATGCTAAAACTTGGACTGTGAGGCAGCACTATACCAGGAACTAAAAACCCGCTGGCGTGAGCACTCTCATATAGATATATTTTCTGGTCGCAAATTTCCCATTTTAAAACGAAAATTCCTAGAAAGTATTCGTGTCTCCGTGAATGAGAATTATTTACCTCGTGAGAACCACAAGTGTTTACTAAGTTTTATGTATGAAATCTACGGTATTATGAGAATTGCAGTGATCATATCGATGGAAGAGAGAGACAGAAGAGTTGGAGATAAGAGAATATTGTTATCTTGTATCTCAAAGGGAATTTAGCTGTGTGCAACACAGTCCCCGTTGTCAATCGAATCGAGCGGCTGTGACAGTAATGGAGAAAGTGTGCGTAATGTGAAAGATTTTGAAGTTCTTTGGTCATTTCGTAGATTGTTAGGTCCGTTTGAAACCATGGAAGAGGTATTTCAAAACGGGAATTATCAAAGAGAGGCGAATGCAAATATGACCACGACGGAATGGCGGAAAGAGGTAAAGTAACGCTTCGATTGCCTCTCCGTTTTAATTCGTCCGCCAAATCGATATACATCGTTGGATTCTATATTCTTAACTCTAAACAATACCTTTCGCACACTTGTTTGAATTCTTCATTCATCGGTTGGTTTCTGCAGGCGAACGAACTTCAAAGTTATTTCGAAAAAACTTGTTCGATAATGCCGAAAACACATGAGTGTTGCAAGAGAATCGAAATGACGCTCAGTGTTTCTCATGCACTGTTATTGTTGATAAACTGCAGATAATTTAGAGCCCGTATCTTCTAATTTAACACTCACGTACAAATTTATTTCCAACAAACTGTAACTGTATTTCTATTTTAACGAGTTTTACTTGCTTTAATTTTGGTTTGTTTACCAACAGTGTGTTTGTTGTGGAAGGATCGGTGAACGTTGTTTTAATATTAAGTATTCCCAGTGGAAATACATTGCTTATAGCATTTATGGAAAGTTACTTTTATTGAAATATATGTAAGTTAAACCATGTACATTGATATGTGGAAGTAGGTCATAAAAGTCAGTACATAAAGTATTTGTTTGAGCACCACTGCACAGGTGTTGGCGGTACTTATAGTTGCGAATACGCACGCGATTGTTATCACGTATTTCATAAATGCTTAACACAGTCTATATCGCGGGCCTACGTAGTCCGATTAAAATTGCGTTAACCTTTTGTACTTCGAATTATATTTCAATTTTGTTGCCAACTACTCCCTGCTTATTTGAAGTGTTGTATTTGAAATTTACTTCAAAGGACAGTTCCTTGATTGCTACTTGTATTAAATAATATTGTTTACTAATTATTAGACTGCAGATCTTTATAAAATTCGATATAATATTATACAATTTTTATTTGTTTTGGATTTACAAAGGCTGTTCCCTCTATCTATTAATTATATTAAATATAGCTCTCAAACTTTGTTTAGTTAAACATATATGATACTTATATGAATGGCCAAAAATTTGGATAGACACGTTCTTGTTATGTTTATGAAATAATGTGAAATAGTTATTTCTAGAGCACTGTAAACCTAGTGTTAATAATATATGTAAGTATGCATATGATAATTTAATTTTTCTACTATATACCTTAGAATTCGCTACTTGATCATTTGGAGATCTCTATTGTTGAGGCTGAAAAGCGAGCAAACGGAGCATTGAATTTAAGAGAATTTTATATAGTCTACCTCATTGAGACTAAGTAAGTAGTACAATAATATTACTGTACCTTATAATAGTTGTTGTTAAATACACAGAGAATTTTTATGTATTCTTCTAGAGATACCGATCCCAGTTTTACGAGAGCGCATGGTCCTATAAGTTCTCTATGGCGTCGATATACAGAATTTGAATTGCTCAGAGCTTATTTGGAGATTTCATATCCATATGTTGTGCTGCCTCCGCTACCAGAAAAAAAAGTTCTCTATCCCTGGCAAAAGGTTACCACTGATACGTTTGATCCAGATTTTGTTGACCGTCGTCGAGCAGGTCTTGAGGTACATCTATGTTGCTCACTTTTCTTTCCATTTACTCGTTCACCTATTTGGAATTACACATATATTTAAAAATTTATTATAAATTTCTCTTAAGAATTTTCTTCTGAGGGTAGCATCGCATCCTATATTATCTCGTGATGAGCATTTCATGGGGTTCCTAGAACAGAAGGATGGTTGGAGAGAAAGCGTTAAAGAGACTGGTGAATTATAATTTATTATATTTCTAATAAGCACACAGAAGCAAATAATAATTTTATATTTGTTAACAGGATATTTACAATTAGCAGAATCAAAATTAAAAGCTTTGAGCGTAGCAGTGAGATTAAGGAAACCAGATAAACGATTTGAAACAATAAAGAATTATGGAATTGAACTACAGGTATACTAAACATTCAGCTAATTACTGAACACTAAGCTTAAACATTTATAATATTGATTTATTATTTTTCTAGAATAATTTGTGCAATCTTCTTCGGGTACGCGCACGTTTAGTAGAGAAACAATATAGTTTGTACAAACTACATGCGAATTATGGTCGTGTGTTTAGTGAATGGAGTGCCATAGAAAGAGAAATGGGTGACGGATTGCAGGTACTTTAAGTTTCAAGTAGTTAAACATTTTTCAACATCCTTTGTATATAAAAAGTTAAAATGTGAGAAAGTTCAAACAGAGTTGTGTTGAATTACAAATGAATTGCAATTATAATGTATTTAAATTAGCACAACTCCGGGTTCGAACTTTCTCTGTAAATAATAAAGCATAAGTGTGGTATGTCCTATGTATATGTATTGCAAAGCACACTGCATTACAGCCTGTTTTCTTAGAAATCGGGCCACTATTTGGATTCGTTAGCTGCAACAATAGACACAACCCTTGAAGAAGAAGAATTAATAGCGGATCAATTAAAAGAATGGCTGTTTGGTGCTTCTGCATTACAAGCAGTGGTCAGGCGAAGAGAAGCTTTACAGTTAACAAGAGATGAAGCCCAAGATGCTTTGACAACTGCATCAGAACAAAAAGAAAAAGTCATGCAAGGTTTTAAATTATATATATATGTATCTATATTTAAAGTATATATAATTTTTTTAAATATTGTTAACGCAATCATATTTTTTGCTCTTACAGGAAAGGCAGGATTAATGTCACGGTTATTTGGTTCAGTTGATACAGAGGAAGTCCGTGAATTGAAAATATTGCAATTGGAGCAAAGGATTGCACAGAACGAAGAGGCAGCTAGAAGGGTACACGAAGATTTAAAGTGAGTTAAAACAATCATAGTTTCCTACACAACGTGAGAAAAATTTTTGGAAAAAATTGCAAGCTATCAGAATTGCAGACAAAATACTAAAAGTTGTATTTCGTAACTTTTTTATGATTTGTAGATATGTATCAATTAGACATATGTATAATATTTTTAGGTCTTTCTCTATTAAAGCAATGATGGATATAGAGAGATTTCAACATCAAAAAGTAATAGACTTGAAAGAAGTTTTGGCAGCGTATTGCATCTTACAGTTCAAGCTTGCTAGAAAGGTAAGCGGTAGATATAGTGGTGAACACTATTTTTAGAATTTTTCATTCTTATCTGAACGGATAAATATGATTATGATGGTTATTGTAGGGACTACAGGCTTGGCAACATATCAAAAGTTGCCTGGAAAGTATGCCATAAAATCGTTTCTTACCTTAGCTGACAAAGAACAATAACTGTTCTCACACTTCTCGCGCGATATACATTCCTATACTTGTAAGCTCACTCATACTATACGCTTATTATTACATGAATGTACAAGATTGTCTTTATTATTTAATGTTACGTTAAACAATATTACTTATATATATACATATATATATACACACATAATTCATGTTGGATATATAGATATGTGAAATATTATTTAATATTTATATGTATTTAGTACATCCTTGTTATATATGTATATTATAAGATATGGTTAATCAGTTACGTGGATGTTCAAGCGGTACTTAAAGGTCGTCATACAAAAAAAGAAGAAAAAACAAACAGATGTGGTTTATATGTAATATAAACCATTCACTGAAGTTTCTTGAATCTCATCAATGAAAGTTCAAAGTAATGTTGCTGTAACTTTTTATACATCGTCTCCACTATCTGCTCAATCAACTCTTCTATGTCATCGTTGTCAATCAAATATCCCAATTGTATCTTATTTATCGATACAATTGTCGCATTTATTTTTCGTAATAGTGACGTTTTAGTGAACGTCGTTAAATGATAAAAACAATTCAGGAGTCTAAATGGTATTTTCTATGTGTAAAACTATGATTTTTTCTACGTATACACCTATTTCAGTACAATTCCGTAGCGCAGCCCGAAAATGTATGTGAACTATTCTCTCCCGATGTCGGACTTATTTATATATTCACAGATCTAACAGTGTACTGCAATTAACTAAAGTCGATGGATGTCTAGTATACAAATGTTACAGTCTCACGATATTTCCTGTATAATAATAATAATTTAAATTATTCTTCTGAAGTTATTTATTTACTTTCTACATTGTAATCTTTTCACATGCGTAAATTTTTCACATTTTGATTCTGTTGCGATTGTAAATTATAATCCAGATAGCACGGCCTGCGACCTAGCCCAGCGTGTCGAACCCGTCACCTGCCAGTTACGGGCAGAACACCGCTTCGTGTTAACCGTAGGCCCAGTCGGCTCAGTTTGGGCCGAACCAGTGCGCGGACCAGTGCGAGCACATCAGTGGCACACTCGCGAGCCCAGGGCCTGCCCGCCGGGCCGGTTTTGAGCAGTCAAAAACGTCAGATCAATCTAGGCAGCAATCGTCCTAAAAAAATAATGAAAATTAAGAAGTTTGAACATTCGATTTGTGGTGTCAATGTAGTGGTGCTCACACCGATATACTCGAGCCGCGGTGTTGACAGGCAGTGGAGTGAGTAGGCACTTCACAAATTTTACGTATACTACCTCCGACAATTTTCAAGGGATTACTGTATATATAGATACGTCACTATTTTGGCCGCGCATGCGTGTGAAATCTTGTACGATATCTCGGCATTCTCAGCACTCAATACCTTATTAGTAATAGGGTAACTGCACCAGTGAATGAACGGGCACCAGTAAATGAACGCTTTTGTATATTTCAACAAATTTTAATCCGGACGGCATACTAGCGATAAAATTGTGATTAAAGAGTTAAATAAATAGGAGAATATTGTTTAGTAATTTTGTTCATTGATTGGACTAGCATTATTCAATTACTAGAATGTATAGTGTTCATTGACTGGTATTTTTCATATTTTTGATTTAACGTTTAATAAACGAAGAATAATAATAATTTCATTGTATTTGTGTTCATTTATTTTTGTCAAATGAAGTATAGGGAGCTATTTGGCATATATGAGATTCCCTTAATTCACATAGTTTTTTTTTAAATAAAATATTTTCATGAACAATTTCTTAAATGTTCATTCACTGATGCAGTTACCCTACCATTGGTCAATGTTTTATGTAGTTTACCACGCTGTAGGAACTTCTTATTTTGAAGATATTTATATCTTGATATTGATATTTATATCTATAAATATTCATATTTAAATATAGCTTATGCGTTATACTAGAAAGGTACTTATTTAAACGGCGTTGATTATTAGGATACTATGTAGAGAACCGTTTATTTCACGACCAGTGGGAAGAGAGAAACGCGTCCTCCGTTAAATACGGAAACCGATTGATCCACCCTGGTAGGCGAATAGCTTGACTTTGATTAACTCTTTGATGCACCGGTTTTGGCTTTACAGAATTTCCGTTAGGGTAGGATGTCTATCGCCTAATGAATCAGATAGTCGCAATTTAACTCCATGGTCGGTTTCACGTTGATAAAAGCGAATTTTAAGTGCTCGTGCTAGTCTAAATGTGTTCTGAATAACCTGAATTTTAACTTTAACTCGATTGAATTTCTCTTTTAGATAAAATTATTTACTCGATAATGTTTTATTGCTCTCATATCAAAATTTATTTATTGAAATCGTTTGTAGATTTTGATTGTTAAATTATATACAGTTACTTAAAATGACTAGGCATGTACAAAAAAATTAATGGCCTATTATTTTACAAACATTATAGGTACTCACAAGTTTTTCAGAATCTTCTGGTAGGTATTTTATAATGTAGAATTGAAAATATTCCGTTTGAAAAAAAATATTCCGTTTATACCCATACTCTGGATACTCTAACTTCAAAGTTAAAAACACTTTTGTATGGTTATTGTATTGTCGTGTATGTTTTTTATTTTAAACTTGACTTTACAGTATCTATTCCTTCAGTCTATGGTACACACGCTATTGAAAAGCAAACTTCATGCGACCTTACTGGCGGAATCGAAGCTTTTCAAGATCTTTGGCATCTAAGCGGAACGCCACAAAGGCTTTGATAACCACAGCAGAGACTTCTATCATGCTATGAGGGGTCTCTACCATTACCAGCGTGATGGTCTTAACCATAGATAGATTGAGGACGTTGCAAGGGTCTCTAATACTTAGTTAGTCTCTGTGGCATCAACCATCTGCTAGTGGAACATTCGTTAATCTTTCGTATCAAATGGCAGTTACTAACAAGTAAAACATTTTAATTAATTGACCGTTTTATGAACATATTAGATACAACAATTTTTTAATGGTAGCAACGACTGGTTTTACAATTTCATTTTAAACTTCTTATTGCATGTTACATTTTTTCCCATAATGTTGTTAATTAATGAATTTAATTCCTGTTTACTTTATTCAGAATCAAAATAATTTTGTATCATGGCTACTTATACCAGTAATAGTCATTATAACTGGTACTTCTCATATATTGATCTCATAACAAAACTAAAATTAAAATGTCTTCTTAACTAATGGTTTTTCGATATTAATGGGTTAATACTTTTTCGTAGAGAATACGAAGCTTCATCGATCAGCGCAGGAAAGACATATGGTTCCATTAAAAAAAAATATTTGTACGCGTCCACCAAAAATAACTCAACACGATACTGTATATGATACTTTTTCTGTGGTCCAGCCTGCATAATGAACACACAGAACGATACGAACGTAAGCGTACACGATAATCTAAGTGGTTTTCACATGTACATACATACTTCATGGAGACTCACTATTAACAGCACATTTATAGTAGTGAAGGCGAACTGAGTGGATGACGAGTTGCGGTTATTGTTGCCAAGAGTAGACGGTGATCCACAATCCTCTTAGTGGTCCGCAATCGCTTTTCCATGAAATGTCACTATTCGATATCGCATAGCCACCTTTCCACTGGAAGATTATGTACGCTTTAACGGAGATAACTACACCTACATTTGCCCTTTATGTCGCATGTAATTCGATTATTGAAATCTGATTTTGTAATATGCCGTACCTAGACTGCGACTATTTACGCATTTATAGCATCTACACATTTATGAAATGTAAGAAAGCATTTATATTGTTAAATTATAATAGCATTCCTAGTTTAGCCTGTCTACAATGAATCTTTCATTGTAATTGTCATCCAGGATTTGAACTAGTAATAGAATCCTTGATTAATCCAAGTCATACTGGACTCCTAAAGTTTCGAAAGCGAATATTTAATGCTTTGGTAATTATATAGAAAAGGTCTGCCCACTCCGATTTTTAAGAAATTTCAATATGTTATAGATTTCGACATTTTAAACAACTTTTTCCTTTTCCAATATAGGGGGGTCGTTTTTAGTTTTCGAGATATTTGCAAAAGACTATCGCTAATACTGTATTGAATTTTTCGTATTCCAGCATGCTCCGCGGCAACGTAAACCTTTTCCGGGGCCGCCTCTGTTTATTTTTTATTTGTAAACACGTTGTGGGGATCAGAACAGAGTGTCACTCTATATAGGGTGAGCTTTCAATTTTGAAATTACTTATTGATTTTTCCTTTATTAGTTCAAATTCTAGATAACAGCTACAGTACAAAGATTATGCGAATAGAATGAGTTGTGGTTAGGTCGTGAAAGGGGCGGGGAGGACCACGCATACGAAATTTCAATACAGTATTCGCAATAGATTTTTGCGAATATGTCGTGAACTAAAAGCGACCCCCCTATATTGGGAAAGGAAAAAGTTGTTCAGAATGTGTTGTTGCAAAACATATTAAAATTTCATCAAAATCGGAGTAGGCAGACCTTTTCTATATAATTACTTTTTTTACACAAAATTTCCACAATTTACATTGATCTCCGTAGTTTATATTAAAACCGTCAGTGAGTCACCACTAAAAATTGCTATACAATTATTAAAAAATATTGTTTACATTATTAAATATGTTGGAACTTAAACAATTAAATATTACATGAGGTATTATATCAATTTAATACCCACAAAATGAATACAATCGTACAGAATGGAATTATTCCTGATCGGAAGAAATGTTTAATTTTCGAATTAAAATAGCTTCGCGTGCAAGGAGTTAATTGTTAATAGACTAGGTCCAAGCACGAACAGCTTATTTTTTTATAGGTGAACTCAAATGGTATCCTTTGTTAGATAAATGCGGTAATAATTGAATGTCGAAAACGACAAGGTGGTGGTCATTGATCAGCGAATACGGCCTTTATCGTTGCTGGTTGTCTGGGATATTGAACAATAACGGCAATCTATCGGATCGAATATCCAACAAACCTGCTTCAATGAACAACAGAGTGTCCGGGGCAAAGGTTGACCTGGGAGGAGTGGATGATGGTTCACGATCAAAAGCTGCGCGTACAGGATCGTCCTAGATAACGACATTAATTGAATCGCTATCAGTTGTGCCGTGGTCTCGCGTTATTCTACTACCGAAGCAGCCATTGTCTTCCATGCTTTATAGTCCTCGCTGCCACCCACTCATTAGTCCATGTCCTCCGTTCGCGATACTTACCGTTTGCACTCGAACTAATGACCACGTCCAACCATTAACATTTTTGTGCCCTGTGTTCCGATATCCGCGGGAGACAAAAGAAGGGTTGGATACGTTCTTGAAAAAGAGACTGCGTTAATGAAAGTGGATAATCCGTTAGCGAGCTTTTCACATATTTATCCCATTGAATTCACACCTATTTTAACTCGAAAATGAAACATTTCTTCCGACCTTGATTAATTCATTCTATATTATTTTGTTCATTTTTTGGATATGAAATTGAGATAGTATACTTAATAATGTGAACAATATCTTGAATAATATTACAGCAATTTTTAGCGGTGTCTCTCTCTTAGTCACCACTCGAGTGATTAAGGGTTTTATTCAACATTCTATTCTTTAACGAAAACAAAGTTAAAATTTAAAAATTTGAAAATTTAAACCAGCAATATAGAGAATGTTATTTTGTAAACGATGGTAAAATCATTTGAGCTGTAATACGTTTTATATAATTATATCTGGGAAACGGTTTTGCGGTAAAATTACATGTGGACAGTGTTTCGAAAATGTTTCAATGCAGCAATAATAATATAGAATAATTAATATGGGTTTCAATTTAAAAATTCGAAGTTGTCTTTTATAGGCCTTTTCAAGATCATCTCGATATCGAATGCATAACAGCTTGCTTAAAAAGCCTTGGTCTAATTATGAAACACAAAGAGCAAATTTTTTTCTGATAAGAAACTCGCAGAAAGTAAATTGCAATTGTGCGTAAATAAATTTCATATCCACAAAATTTCAAAAAATCATAGGGAATGGAAATATTTTAGGTCGGAAGAAATCTTTTCTGTTCAAATTAAAATTGCTCCGAGTGCAAAGTTTTAACTGTGAGAGGCACGAGTTGATTTGTTCACCTAATTAATTATGATGAAATTACTCACCGAATAGCGGATCTCGGGTCTATTTCGACCCAGGGTTACGAACTTTTCATGTAAACTTTGTTTTTCTAATTTATGTGGTTACTTATATCAGTGTCGATCAAGGAGAACTCGATTCAAATGTACGTAAAAAACAATTTAAGTGGATGCAGCTACGATTGCCGCGAAATCGTCAGAAGCATTCGCCTCGCGAGGGCTGCGATATAAAATTTTTCTTCGGTTGTTTCACCCTGTCGGAGATGTCATTTTCGATCTACGTCGTATTATTTGACCAAAGTGGTCTCGTTTAAATTATGACGGGGGCATTCGATCCCGGATTACAGTTCATTTGGCCGATTTCCAATTACAATTAAACTGATTACCAGCGCGGGCGAGCGGCGCGGCGGACTAACAAAAAGCGCGCAATATCCCGACGTTATCGGCATCGTTCCAGAATGTGGTTGTACGCGAACACGCACTGAACTTTATTATCTGGTGTGCATCAACGATGTACAATGCGCGTGGATTTCCACGATTTTCACAATGTCCGCGCGGCCATGGCTAATTTCCTCCGCCACGAATTAACTAGTCAACTAACAACTTTTAAACTTCGTTTCAGATTTTCATTGCACGTTCATATTGCGCGCCGGTTTTATTTACGCGCGTTGCAATTTACTCTCTGCGCGGTCTTTCTGCCTGAAAAGAAATTTGCCTTTTGAAATCAGTTATGGTGTCGGTTGCGCATCTCGGAACAGTTACGAGGAACAGAAATGATGTAACTAGACTGCGGATCTTTATGCAAAATAAAAATTTCTTACCTAAACTGCAACAAACTGGAGTGAAATAGAAATTTATTTCTTTCCCTGTTATGTTTAGTAGGTTGAGAATAATATAATAGAATGTTTAAACGTTTCCAATATTTTTGTTATTTTAAATTACACCTGCTCATTTTTGTCATAAATGCATAAAATCCGCAGTCTAGTTATAACTGTTACGAGAATACATATCGGTTCTGGCTTATATCAGTTATGATTATGGTTACGATCACGGTTACCGTTCTTCAGAACCGATATTATTTCGGTTCTATAACTGTCATTTTTCGGTTCCGGTTCCGGTTTCGGTTATGATACGGTTCTGGTTCCGGTTTCGGTTATGATACGGTTCTGTCATACCGTGTTCTGTTCTGCTAAAGATCATTAGGTTGTTGCATGTGTGAAATGTCCGATTTCCGAATCGAACTCTTCTTCAATAAAGACAGGTTTTGAAAATAACTCAAGAGCTAATAATGTCTTTGTCATGCCACCATAATAATTGTTTACGTAGAACAAACAAAGGAATCGATTAGTGCAACACAAAATATGCATTTCTATTTAAAGAAATGATGCGATCGTTAATTGCACATGCACAGTTGCACCTAAAACAGATTTAATATCTTTTCGTGAATGCATTAATAACGGAGTTATGGCCAGAAACAATTGCGTGGCCCACTCTGTGTACAGGGTGTCCGAAAATTCCTTCAACATCCGGAAATGGGAGGTTCCTGAGATCATTTGAAGCGATATTTTCCTTTGTAAAAATAGTCTACGCAGCTTTGTTCAGGAGTTATTAACGAAAAACCAGGACCAATCACAGTGCGTCTACAGCGGATTGATTCTAGCTCGACCAACGGCAACACCGCGCTAAGTGGGACCTATCCTTACGTAGGATTCTGATTGGTCCGTACTTTTCGTTAATAACTTCTAAACAAAGCCGCGGACGACATTTTTGCAAAAATAAATGTTTCTGCAAATGATCTAAGGAACCTCTCATTTCCGGATGCTGAAGGAATTTTGGGACACCCTGTAAAATAACTAAGCATTTTGTCCAAAGACCAGTCGATCAATCATTTTGATTTTAATAATTAATATTTTTAATAATTTTAAATTAATTTAAAAAAATTAAAATTAAATAATTTTTGATTCAATAAATAACCATTTCGGTAGAAATAGGTATATTTTAATTACCGGTAAATCCAACTTTAATGCTTCAAAAGCAACTGAATATTTTTGAGAGATCGTGTATAAATTGCTGAACTCGTCAATATTGTGCAAGGATCGTTTTGCTTAATTTGTCAAAGTTGAGAGTGGAAAAAATAAGCTACCGGTGATTTAATATCGATTAAGTGAGATCTGTTGGAACGCTATCGAAGCGAAGATGTATAGTGCAATGTGACCCTGTGCAACTCTGCACAATTGGATTGCTCACTGGGCATGTTTCAGCTCGTCGTGAACAGATAGTTAACCGTGGATGCGAGATTCTGTAGCGAGGAATC
This sequence comes from Lasioglossum villosulum, assembly GCA_963971365.1. Classification (NCBI taxonomy): domain Eukaryota; kingdom Metazoa; phylum Arthropoda; class Insecta; order Hymenoptera; family Halictidae; genus Lasioglossum; species Lasioglossum villosulum. The sequence continues at coordinate 44,377,706 of OZ020495.1, read as the reverse complement.
TTATTACAGGCTGAATACGTAAGTACGAGATGTGATCGAAATGAAACTCTGTCAGTTTCCTCGCGACGATGGTATCGGAGAAAATTTGATAACTATGCTAGTCACTTCTGTACGCTCTTGTGTATCAGTCAGCCATTTTCAGCGAGATGCGGGTATTTTGACGCGTGCTATATGCAATTTAGTAGGAGCAGTATGATCGCGTGTCCCTGCGTATAGAACATGTACCCAGAACTGGAATGAAACTGGACTAAATTCTAAAAAGGTTCTATTAATTGGCCAACCTATATTTAACTGCCATGTCGTTCGTAGTAATTCCCTTTTGCGTTAATACAGTAAATATTCCATGGATGCAAAGAGTTGTTACACGTTGGATGCAATTATAATATCCCCTCCACTGCTGGGCCACGAAGCTTGAGATGGCTCGGTCGCCGAGCAGTGTAAACATGCCGCGTAGTCTGATCTCGGGTCGGGTATATCGGTGTGAACCACTACTAATCCAATTACGAAACTGCTTTATTTTTCATTATTTCTTTATGGGACTTTGACCAAATTATTGTTGGCATTTTTCTGATTAAAATGACACTAAGCTTAATGAATTTATAAGCTTTGAATTGTTTCGTCACAATGCTTAAACTTCATTGCTTGTTCGTGATTTTTTTTACTAAAACCAATGCTGTAATGATGTTAACCTCCATATTAATCGCGTGACATTTTTTGGTCCTAGAAATGATATTACATATAATGTAATAACATTTTAAAGTCGGGTATATCGGTGTGAACCACTACTAATCCAATTACGAAACTGCTTTATTTTTCATTGTTTCTTTATGGGACTTTCACCAAATTATTGTTGGCATTTTTCTGATAAAAATGACACTAAACTTAATGAATTTATAAGCTTTGAATTGTTTCGTCACAATGCTTAAACTTCATTGCTTGTTCGTGATTTTTTTACTCAAAACCAACGTTGTAATTATTCAATTGTATCTCGATCGTAAATATTAATTAATCTTGAAATAATGTTATCGGCGCAACGATTTCGATCTATTTTTACAAAAATATAGCTATTTTACAAATATAAATATGGCTATTTTTTTCTTACTTTGTTTTTTGAATTAAAAATTTTTTCCCTTTTTCTTTTTAGACGCAATTTCCTTTGAAAAAGGTTCAAATCAGAACCGAAACGTCGGATATATTGTAAAATAGCTATATTTTTGTAAAAATAGTAATGATGTTAACCTGAATATTAATCGCGTGACATTTTTTGCTCCTAGAAATGATATTACATGTAATCTTCTCGAGAGCTGACAATAGATTAAACATCGAATACAACAACCAGTATAGAGACACTTTTTAGACATGTTCACCAACACATTAAGAAATAAAAAGTAGTACAAAATTATATTACAAAATTCCCGCTATTTCTTGAACACACTTCGTAGTACATTCTAAAATATCTTTCAAATAAAAGTTTTCCTTTCTTGATGAAACGAATCTCTGATACAATGTACGTTTATCAAGCACAGATGTGGAACACCCCGGAAACATTCCTCCACGATTTTATACGATGAATATTCATTCGTTCTAAACACACCTGTATCTATTCGTTCTGTCTGACTCTGTACTTAGAATCAATTAGAATGATACATGATTCGCGTGCGATGCTCCCATTATGAATGGTTCTTCCAGCGTTGTCGGAAGGCAGTCGCAGATTATAAATTTATCGAGTTATCGCTCGAGAAGAAAAATTGCATATGCGTGTACACTCATCTTAGATTTATTCTCCGACTGCCATATTTCTAGCGTAAAATTACACGACTCGCGGCATAGCTAAAATATCATGTTACCTACGACCGTAATCATTTTATATCGAATAAAAATGCTTGATAACAATTTTACAAAATAAACTTCGTCAAGACTGTGGAGACTTTTGGAATATTTTAGCGGAAGGATTAACCCCAACACTCCTGTGGGGGCTCATCGAGCCTACAAGTTGGAAAAATTGAAATTAGGACTGTTCTTGTTGGGTGAAAAATTGTAAAAATATTATTTATTGTCGTTTGTACATTATAGTTTAATATTCAGACATAGAAAAGAAAAACGCTCACGCGAGCGGACCCGAACGAAATAATCTCAGAACTAAGGATCAAATATAATAATAAACGGATTTTATGCATTGATAACAAAAATGAGAAAGGCGTAATTTAAAAATACAGTTGTATTATTTTGAACCCATTAAGCCTATTAAGACAGAAAGTAAATTTCCATGCCACTCCAGCTGGTTGCAAATCAAGTAGAACATTTTTATTTTGCATAAAGATCCGCTGTCTAATAATAATATATCGAAATCCAAACATAAATGCTATAAATGCAAAATCATGTATGCAAAAAGCATTCTGTAAATGTTGTATCCTGTCATTTGTGTTTGTCATCTGCAGAATCGAGTTCAGAGTAGTATTGATAGTATATATACAGGGTGTGTCAAAAGTTCCTTCAACAACCGGAAATGGGAGGTTCCCGAGATCATTTGAAGCGACACTTTCCATTAACAAAATGGCATCCGCGGCTTTGAAAAACGCGGACCAATCAGAGCGCGGCTACAGTGAACGAAGTCTGACTCGACGATAGGTCCCGCTTAGCGTGGCGTCGCCGTTGGCCGAGCCAGAATCAATCCGCTGTAGCCGTGCTCTGATTGGTCCACGTTTTTCGTTAATAACCCTTAAACAAAGCAGCTTATGCTGCTTTTGCAAAGGAAACTATCGCTTCAAATGATCTGAGGAGTCTCCCATTTCCGGATGTTTACGAATAATGTATACAGGGTGTCTCAAAATTTTTTCAACATCCTTCAACCCTCTCCTTTATAAAAACTGAAGGACTCATTAAGGGCAAGACATACTTCCAGCAATTTTTTAATGAAAATCGTCTTCCATGGTTTTCTCAGTTAAATTTTTCCCGTTCGGATATTGTTACTATTAATAGATGTAGAGCAGACCACTACCACCTAGCTGCTTCTCTGGCTCGTATTGGCTTTATCGATGATTCAGAATGTAGTTGTGGAGAGGGTGAAGAGACTTTGAACCATGTATTGTGGCAATGTAATTTGTACAATCATGAAAGAACAAAATTTATTGATAAGATCTGTCAACTTAATTTTCAACTTCCTATGGATGTTTCACTGATTATTGCCAAACCGTATATCAGGGCTTGTCGCTGTATGCTTTCATTTCTTAAAAGCTGTGGCCTTAAGGTTTAAGCGGTTTATCTCATATGTACTATTGTTTTCATGTTTTATCATATCACTATGTATATTCAGTTTCTTTTTCTGTAACAATGTATTATGTTTCCTATATTATGTTGAAAAAATCTCATATGAGATTTTCTAATAAAATAAAAAAAAAAACATAAGTGTCACACGCTTAAAATGTTCGTTTCTTAAGAAAAATGAGCAAAGAAGAGTACGGGCTCGTGGAGCCCACCCCATCGGGAGTCCGCGTGAACGATCGGAGCTTGGAAGTGGTAGGGTTAAGCGTACGTTTGCTGAGCGACTCTATTTGGCAGACTTCAATGGACGCAACGTGACATATGATGGTATACTGTGTACGGAAGCACGCGTGACTTATTACGCTTACGCATCACGTTGTCAGGTTCACTAGACCAACGCTGTGGCTCTGATCGTTTTCTAGCTGTGAACACTCCATCCTATCCATGACTAAAAGCATTTACGTACAACGCCGCGCGAGAATTGTCGAAACGGTGCCGGTTGAAGACGTTATGATACCGATTAACATAGCGATCACGTTCGACGAATTGCATACGAGGTGCGATAAAAGCCGGACTATGCCTGTTTCCTCTTGCTACGATGTAAGATAAAGTTTAAGGGGGTAGACTCTCCTTTTTAGGACTGCAAGGGTGCGCGATGCGCTTTCTCATTTCTCGATAATGCAGAGATGGGGGTTTTTAGTAGTTGCCGACGTCGCACAGTTCGGCATGCGATGGACAAAAATCAAAATAATCATGGTTCGATTCTAATCTAATTATCCAACAAAATCATTAGTCGGTAAGTGGGGAATGTGTACGTAAAATGCAGTATCCAAGAAAATCAATAAGGGATCAGCAAAAGCCAAGAGTTTATTGTAGTATAAATACTAAAAAGTTAGATTACTCGTGCCCTAATTGCTCTTCTAGGTTCGTTTTTGTTTTATACTGTTCGTTACAACTTAGGTATGGAGAATTTGACCAGAGGTATATATAATTTTAACTGGCAATTTAGGAATTGCATTTTTTCCTTAAAATGTAATTTACAAAAAAACGGTTCAAAACATCCTATAATTTTGACTGTTCTGTATCAACAAGATGTTGTAGTATATTGCTACATAACTTTTTTCTGCGATAAATTGCAAGACTAGATGTTATTTAATTTTGGTTAGAGAAATGCATTTATAATCGCGACTTGGTTGAAGCTTGAATGTCCGAACACACTTATTCCTAGAAATTATCAAAAGTTTGAATAGTTTTCATTTATGTACTTAAACTTTTTATTTATATCTATATATTATTTATATTTATATTAAGAATAGCAAATAATTAAATTTTTTAATAGTTTATCTTTATATAATTAAACTTTTTAGTTACATGTAACTAAAAAAAAAATATTTCGAACAAAAGTTGTACAGTATACAGTTGACAACAAATTGCAATAACAACTAATCATAAAAAGCTCTTCATTAAAAAAGAAATTAAAATAAACTTTTTTACTAATGGAACCTTACATTGTTGGTGCATTAATCGATGCATCTTTGTATTCCCTTTAAAAAATTATTAAGGTACCTATGTCAAAAATTGATTAGTTTAGAAGTTATGATTTTTGTCTCGAATGTCCATTTACATGCCGCACTGTGCGTCGGGACGAATTCAACAGTGTATTATGCCTTGACCTTGAAGTGACCTCTAACTCCAAAAGTATTCAAAAAATGCTGGAACATAAAATTCCACAGAATTTAGTATGATTTTTATTTATTTCCGATCTACGGATCTTTATGCATTTATGGGTTCCAAAAATATTCAAAAAATGCTGGAACATAAAGTTCCACAGAATTTAGTACGATTTTTATTTATTTCGGATCTACACGGTAGATCGGAGCTATTGTCACTGAAAATGAAATGTTGTTTAATTTCAGTTTCTTAAAATTTACCTAGAAATATAGAAAATTGCACGAACACACCGGAGTCTAGTAATAACGTTTGCTACTACAATTCTATTACCATGATGGAGACTGGCAAACTGTATTCGTAAAAATTAGTAAAATAACAATAACACATTCTTCCAAGAATTGGATCGAAATGTTATTTACAGTTAAGCGGTGAATATGAAATTTAAATGTAGAGGAAGTGTTATCTATAGAAACGGTAATCTTGTTATGGCTATGGGAAGTAATAAAGATTGAGAAAGGATCGATATACATCGAACTAAACGACCTGTAGTGGCACGAAATCAATTTACATTTTTGTCAGAGGGTATCACTGAAAAATGAATTTGCATCCCTAGTTCGTGCGACCCTCGAAACTTTATTCCCATCTAAAAGTATAATTTCTTCTGAAATATTAAATTCTTCGTAAACATACATATATTCGTGGTCGTTGAGTGGTGACATAAATGCCTTTCTCGTACTACAGTATAGTGATACTAAGCTAAAAAATTTATTACAGAAAAGCATCAATTATTTCGATTATCCGACCCAGTGAATGAGAGATCCCGAAAAGACAGTCTTCGACGGCTCAAAAAATAATCGAAAGATTACATTTAAATGTTACGAATTTGATCGCCTTAATTTAAATTATCCTTGGCTGAATTTTTACAAGTAGTAAGGACCTGCAGTAGCAGTTAAAATTACAAAGATCAGAATATCGGTGGTTGTTGAATTAGTATTGCACAATCGAATCAAGTGTTGCAGAAAATTTTCAAGCGATTGATAACAGAGACTGCACTTTTGGAAGTATTTTCGAAGCATTTGAATTTTCTCGAAAATCATCGCAGTAATCAACCAAAGACATTATTGATTTGCAAGGGAGATTGGAATGGAATGGAGAATGCTACTTACAGTCATGCACCCTTAAAATTTATGGGGTGACCAACGTCTCCTATGTTGTACTTAAGTCTCGGTCCTCGGGCATTTATGTTATCTACACGAGACACGACTATCTGAGAAGCCCTCAATTTCTGTAAACGATTGGACATTCATCCTGATATGATTTCGCACGAATTTAAAAAAAATTTTCATAGCAAGTTTTAGCATCGTTAATGTATAAAACAAGCTTCGTCTATCTAAAAGATAGTTTCAATTAAATAACGTGGAGCTTTATTTAAAATTTTTATATGTCAAAGGATAATTGTTTGCATACTATATTACAATACTTGCACAGGAAAATAGAACCAAGAAAACAGAGTTATTCCACACATATGAATTGTGTATGTATTTCACATGTTTTTGAAAACAAATTTTTCATAGAAAGGTTTAGTATCATAAATGTACAACAAGCTTCGTTTAGCATTTTAGAAGATAGTATAAATTATTGTGGAGCTTTATTGTTATATGTCAAAGGATCGCTGCAATTGTTTGCACACTATATTCCTTACACAGGAAAATAAAATCAAGAAAACATAGTTATTCTACACATATGAATTGTGTATGTATTTCACATGTTTTTGAAAAAAAATTTTTCATAGAAAGGTTTATTATCATATATGTATAACAAGCTTCGTACAGGATTTTAGAAGATAGTTTAAATTATTGTGGAGCTTTATTGTTATATGTCAAAGGATCGCTGCAATTGTTTGCAAACTATATTCCTTACACAGGAAAATAAAATCAAGAAAACAGAGTTATTCCACACATATGAATTGTGTATGTATTTCACATGTTTTTGAAAAAAATTTTTCATAGAAAGGTTTATTATCATATATGTATAACAAGCTTCGTATAGCATTTTAGAAGATAGTATAAATTATTGTGGAGCTTTATTGTTATATGTCAAAGGATCGCTGCAATTGTTTGCACACTATATTCCTTACACAGGAAAATAAAATCAAGAAAACATAGTTATTCTACACATATGAATTGTGTATGTATTTCACATGTTTTTGAAAAAAAATTTTTCATAGAAAGGTTTATTATCATATATGTATAACAAGCTTCGTACAGCATTTTAGAAGATAGTTTAAATTATTGTGGAGCTTTATTGTTATATGTCAAAGGATCGCTGCAATTGTTTGCAAACTATATTCCTTACACAGGAAAATAAAATCAAGAAAACAGAGTTATTCCACACATATGAATTGTGTATGTATTTCACATGTTTTTGAAAAAAATTTTTCATAGAAAGGTTTATTATCATATATGTATAACAAGCTTCGTATAGCATTTTAGAAGATAGTATAAATTATTGTGGAGCTTTATTGTTATATGTCAAAGGATCGCTGCAATTGTTTGCACACCATATTCCTTACACAGGAAAATAAAATCAAGAAAACAGAGTTATTCTACACATATGAATTGTGTATGTATTTTAAATGTTCTTGAAAAAAAATTTTTCATAGACAGTTTTGTATCATTAATGTAAAACAAGCTTCGTTAGAAAATAGTTTAAATTAATATAGAGCTTTATTTAAGATTGTTATCATATGATCTCTATAATTGTCTGCATACTATATCACTTAAATAGGAAAATAAAACCAAGAAAACGAATTATTCTATTAAAATCGATACGTATCATGGACTAACTTTTTACGAAAAGGCTATGAAGCATAATGACCCGATTCGTACATTTTAATTGTTGTTCTACTATTCCATAACAGTAATAGAAATACAGAAGGACACGTAAATGACGATTGTACGATCCAAAGCGATTTCCTATGAAAAAGAATATAAACAAAAATTTTCATTACTGTATCTACTCGCAGTCAAACAGTTTTTACAGACGTTTCACGTTGAAAAATCTGGATCAAAAAAGCGTCTCTACCAGTAGTTGATTCATGGAAAAATATGTTCAACTAAATAATAAAAACGAATGATGTACAGCGGAAGTTGAAGTTCCAAGCTTTCAAATGAATCCACGTATGTCGTTGTACTATTTGTTTAAAAAAAAATTATTTCAGTTCGAGTATCGATTATTTGGGAGTGTCCATATTACTCTCTTTGGATCTACTATATAAATATGTGAAGTGACCTATTATTTTGCCCGGCACTGAGCCTCTGAAAGCTGTGAGCATGATTTTTTTACATCCTGTATACAGTCCTCGTTGCATTTGTTCCACGCGTTCGTTACAGAGGAAGAGCACAATTTGTGTGTACATTTTATTCCAGAAGAGTTACAAAAATGCTCCATGACGAATATGTGGAGCGTATAATGAGGTAATGCGCAGACGGATGCACCTCGGAAGCTATAAATATGTGGATGCCTTGTAAGAAGGACTCGAAAGACGGACTAGTGATCGTTTGGCACACAGTTGGAACATATGTGTGCACACACAAAAACACATTAATAACCCCGGGCGTCGGAAAGATTAAAAGTGGTAGCAGTAAAGTATCTTGAAGTATTCGAGATACACTTGTGGCAAACATTCGTGGCAAGTAATCATACGTTGAGAATTCTCCGACGGAAGAATGTTTAAACTTTTGGTGATCATCGAAATGCTAGGATCGATTTATTGCGGTGCGTTAACGAACACTACTTACACGGCAAATGATTACACGCAAAAGCTTTACCCGGTTGCTTCTAGAACTGTACGTAATACATTTTCAGAAAATTGTCCGCTGAAATATAGAATTCGTGGGAAATGCAAATTCAGTTTATCATTATATTCCTTTTACTTTCTGCAGTTCCCAGGATTCAGTGACATATTCACTGATTTTCAAAGAAAAAGTTATTATACCGGTCAGGGGACTCAGACTGCCATGGCTCCTGCCTATTATCCGTAAGTAAGATACACAGCTAATTTCAATATTCTTAATGGGTGAAACTGATTTGCAAAAGGACGTCGCCACAGTGGGGCAGATTGACCAAAAAGCTGGCCAAAACTATTTCATAGTCGAAAACAAGTCTACTGGTGTTCTTTTGTTGCAAAATTACATTTTTCCTTTTGTTTGAACATAACCAGGTGTATTACTAAATTAAAACAGTATTTACATACAATAAATTGACTTTATTTAAAACTCCTCGTCACTACTTTCTTCGGCAGGTTCGGGGTCAGTAGGTCCTCTCGGTTCATGAGGCAATAGTAATTCTATCGTTTCTTTTGAGAAAGGTTCCATCTTTTTCTTCGGCTTTCGTCTCATTCCAGTAAGGACGGGATCAGATGTGAGGAGTAAGAACTATTACATTAATTCATTACTTAAACGTTACAATTCCACTGACCTCTCATAAATGTAGGTAGAGTTATAGATCCATTGAGCCAATCATGATTGTCTTTTTCGAATATTAATTTTTTTTGTGCGCTGCTAGCCATCTGACTTTAAATCGATGCTTTACGAGAGATAGAATATGCTTCAAATCTTTTCGTTCTTCTTTGTCCAAACAATACTTATCAAGAAGATATTTTTGCATATATTCCAGTTTTTTTCCAAAATTTGATTCCTTTGACTCGAAAATTAAATTGAATATATGCCTTCGAGTTATAACTAAGACATCTGAAGGTCCTAGAAGAGATACCCAACAATAATGGCATTTTTATATATTTTGAAAAATACCACATGCTACAGAAAAAAATTTATAAAAAATACATCCGCGGTTTTCCGCGGCTACTTTTTTATGGATTATCTTCTACGATAGATATACTTCAGTTTGAATTGTATTAGAGGACTTAGAAATGCTTAGAAGTATAAGAAAATGCTTATTATATGCATATTCAATACTCAAACTAGCAATATCTCTAGCACTTCTATGAGCTATAGCTACCTAAATTAAACATAATTATTGTAACTAAACGAGTAAGCACAATCTTCGTATATTTATACTCACACACAAACTGCGACAATATTTCTTAAAGCACTTTACTATAACGACGGCAGGAAACACGACCACTTTAAGTAAACTGCATCTTTCGACTCACAAATTTTACAAAATTGAGTTTTGGCCAGCTTTTTGGTCAATCTGCCCCACTGTGGCGTCGTGCAATTGGACGTGGAGAAGACGTGGCACGTCAAACGCGAAGTTCTGAAATAGAAATAACTGCACTCTAAATGTGAAGAGTCACTGAAAATTGAATTCAAGTATTTCGTACCTTCTAAAATATCATAGTTCCTTATATGCAGTCAAGCACGAATTTAATTTGTACGAATTAAGATGCTTCAACATTAATTGGCCTGTTCAATTTTCGATCGTCATCTTCACGATAGTCCGTTTTCACAAAGCTTAATACCATTGAGTACCACGCGTTCTAATTGGAGTAATAACTTTAGTTCGTCCGCTCCAAATCAAATGTCTATATTTTTAGAAAATAGTTTTATTCAGAGATCAATTTACATTATTAATGGATGAAAAAAATGGAATACGTCAGATTCCTATGTCTCTCGGTAAATTGTATTTAGAAGCATTTATCTAAGCTCCAATTGCTGCAGAAGCTTCAAGATAAGACCATTCTTCACCCCAAAATATTCTGCATCGTATAAAAAAACAAATGGTTGTAGCTCCAGATCAATTAGCCCGAAAATATGGATAAAATTGAAAGGAAATAATTGAAGTCGATCTTAATTATGTTCAAGAATGTTCGACCCTTTGAGCGTGCTAGCATCGCTGGCATTTTTAGCGTTTTTGCTTCAGTCAATCGCGTCGCTGTTCGATCATTCAAGATCATTGCCATCGACGACACTTACAGCCCGAGAGTTTATGGAAGTTGAAATGTTGACGTCGGTTACACATGCACTTCAAGCTTTAGAAAAACACGTGAGTAAATCGACAGCAGGAAATGTATTTTGTTTTTAATCGAGCTATTTATTCCGTGATTTCGGTTCATTAATGCTTGCAATATTCATTTTTAGGAGAAGAATCACAAAGGAAAGTTGCCTGCGGATACGAAACGTAGAATGGTGTAATTAACAGAAAATTGCTGATTACAAATTCTATCCCCCTATGCCCCACAGTGGGTAAACTTGACAAAATACGATTCAAAAAGGAATAACTTTCGATAGAAATGAGATAGAGGACTGACATTTTTTTTACATACAGCTGAAACTTCACAGAATATGGGAAAAATAGGGAGATTATGGTACGAATGTTTTTTAACCTCGAAAAAATTCGTCAAAGTTGCGCAATTTCGAGAAAATTGTGGTTTTTAAAATACCACGCGCGGCAAAAATTTTTTTGGAACATGCTCTACAGCATTTCGCGTAGATTTTCTCACGCTGATTTCAAATCTGGTCTCAAAATTTTCTACGACCTCAAAATTTTCCAAAATATCGGATTATTGTTAAACAGTTAGACTTTTATTTTTTCAAGGTTAGAAAACATTCGTACCATAATCTCCCTATTTTTCCCATATTCTGTGAAGTTTCAGCTGTATGTAAAAAAAATGTCAGTCCTCTATCTCATTTCTATCGAAAGTTATTCCTTTTTGAATCGTATTTTGTCAAGTTTACCCACTGTGATGCCTCCCAGAAACATTTTTTCGTGCAACGAATACCTCACGAGTTATTTGAGGTCGTCATGTTAGGAGATGTGATAATGTAATTTACCCTGTATGTAAAAGAAAAAGTTGTTGAAAATGTCGAAATCTGTAACGTACTCAAATTTCATTGAAATTGCACGAGAGGAACGCTTTGTAATTAATTTAATAACAGTTTAATAATTCACGTATGAAGAACAACTTCCGATAGAAAATGATCGATAACATCGTATTGGATTCGGTTTGAGCTCAATAACTGCGAAAGTCTAGTAGTCTGATGATTAAACTATGGGACGAGACAGTTTAGAATCTGCACCAAGGTACCGTAAGATACGATGTAGCTTCTTCCCTCCAGTTTGCTTGTGTGTCTTATAAAACCTTGTCGTTCAAGTCGAGTGAATGCGTCCTGTTGCATAGTTGAACAACTATGGCGCGTTTGTGTTGCTCGCAGAACAGACAGTGTCAAGTTATTTGCGCTGCCGCGTGGACTTCGAAGTTACGAGGATATCCGATATGCAAAAAGGTAATAGTTTCCGAAAGTTCTCCACCGCATCATAAGGTTTCATTGTGTCTGCGCGTGGAAAGCTGACCAGCCGCAAATATGAGGTACATGCTAGAGTGGCTCTTATTAACTCTGGTCAAACATTTTTGTCAAAATTTCTTTTACGGTATCCCCCTTGGTCGTTGCACATAATTAAAAACAAAATCTGTGCAAAGTTTCGGCTCGATAACGGGAAACATTAAAATACAGTAGCACCTCGTTTAAATATGATTATATCAATATTTATATCAAATTTTCAAAAATGAGAAATTCATTTTGGAATACATAATGTACATTTTAATAAGTTCCCGCAGGTTTTGATTATCCATCGGGCCTTAATTTCTCCCGATCAAGCCGGTTAATCGAGGTCCTACTGTAATTAATTTAATTAATTTAATGCTATCATTTTTCTCGAATATCTTCTAAACTATTTATCGCGTCGAAAACTATATTAGTCTTTTATGTCCTATAACTTTCTTTCGTAAAACAAACGGTTTTCTTAGAAGACAAGAAAAAGGAGAAATATAGAAGATAATTACTACAGAATAAAAAGTAACAATATTTAATAGGACAGGTTTTCAATTATATTTTATTTCAATTACATTGTGCTTCGATTACACTCATAAATTCGCGAAAGGTTCGATTTATGCAAAGCAATTACAATGTATTCCAAGTACTGGGTACATAAAATACAGTGTAATTCAATTACAATGTATTCAAATTAGCACAACTCTGTCCAAAGATTTTAAACGTTGATTTCAACTACCCAGACAAAATTTGATGCATTCATTTGCTTCCGAATTGGCCTAAGTACAAGGTGAGTTCCTCTTATCACCTGTGCATGATCTCACTGACATATTCTCTATTCTTTCGAGAGAGAAGAGTTGTTTTGCTCATACCATACTTTGAGAAGAGAAACGCGATAGTTAATGGCCGAGTTTGACGTTTTTTTGCGTGGAGTTTGTGCTCTTGGCTATGCTTTCTATTTTTCGTTGAAGATTTGTAGTCCCTGAGAGGATTCATTGGTGTGTACGTACATGTACTGCAATAAATTAGAACGGTGATCAATTACCAAATAGGGAATTGAACCTGGATTCTTTCATTTCCGAACTACTTGATCATTAACGTTAACATTTTGACCCAACATTTCGCGGGCATCGTGTGCAAGATATAAATTGTCTACATTAATTTCTATACAGGGTGTCTCACCCGATTTTTACATCTTGATTTTCTCGCTATTGTTACTCGTAGCAAAAAATGTTTCAGCGGAGACTTGAATGGTATCGAGTGGAGCATATTTTGATGCTATTAGCTTTTTCGTGAGTGGACACGTAAAGGTCATATGAAGGTCAACCTCATTTTTAACTTCCCGATTCATAGGGAAGTTATTGTAATTTTAAATGGAATGAGGCATTTTTTAATACATCAATCGATGCAGCTGGACATTCGTTATAAAAAAGTACTAACCTATGTACGTCGAAAAGTTAGTAGTTCAGGAGATATTACAATTTAAATAACTCTAAAACACCATTGCAATCGTACTAAGACGTTAGTGTTATTAACTGTTGTAACGTCTTAGTAGGAAAGTAATGGTATTTTTGAGTTATTTCAATTGTAATATCTCCTGAACTACTAACTTTTCGACATACATAGGTTAGTACTTTTTTATAACGAATGTCCAGCTGCATCGATTGATGTATTAAAAAATGCCTCATTCCATTTAAAAAAATGAGGTTGACCTTCATATGACCTTTACGTGTCCACTCACGAAAAAGCTAATAGCATCAAAATATGCTCCACTCGATACCATTCAAGTCTCCGCTGAAACATTTTTTGCTACGAGTAACAATAGCGAGAAAATCAAGATGTCAGAATCGGGTGAGACACCCTGTATAGGGGAGGTTGGGGTAAGACGACGATATTAAGCAAAAAGATTACGTACATGTTATTTATTACATAAAATGAACAAAAATAGTACAGCAATATTTAGCGATTCCGCAACAGAGTCACCACTCGACTGCTAAGGGTTGATGTTCTTCGATGATTTTACTGTATAGCATTTAATCTACGCATTTTTAGTATAAATTACTCACATTGACAATTTACACTCCGTTTAACAAGCGTGAAATTTTATTTACACCGGATAACAGAATTTTGCATCGGGGCTTATTGTTAGTTCTTCAGCAATGGCCGCTCCAAGAAATGTTTTTCTTAGCGTTGACGACTTTGAGGGAGCCGGTGCTTTCTTCCATTGATATTGCAAAGTTCTCTGCGCAAAAAGGATTACGGTCCACAATACCGGGGATAAACGTTTCCCGCTCCACTGACCCGTTTGTCACTGTCGATCGCTAGCAAAGCGGAGGACTGTTAGGTTAGAACTGCTCGCAACCCTCGCCTCCTACCCTCGCGTGAACCCGCAGACCAACCACACTTCGTACTCTCTGTCTGCAACCCAACACCGGCTGCCTTTGCATCCACCGGAAAATATGTCCCTCCCGTGTTAGAATCGGAAACGTTGCGGGGTTTGATAGAGCCCGTGCTTTCTTGTTAGTTCCACAAACTTGCCACGACTTTATTCTTCGCGTGACGCTTTCACCCGGCAACAGTCATTATTCATAAAGCACGGGCGAGTCATTGTAAACTCAATACCGTTTCGAAATTTCTCGGGCTAGCAGAATGAAAATGGACAACATCGTTTGCGGTGAGTAACTTTCGTATTCGGATACTGCCAAACGTTTACTTACCTCGCAATTGCATTTTGTGCATACGAATAAATAACGTCCAAGGTATAATTTTAATCCTTTACACTCGGATATATTTTAATTGAAAAGGAAAATATTACTTCTGACGTAAAATAATTTTATTATATATAATTGGATATTAAATTGATATAATACCTCGTTCAATACTTAACTGTTTGGAAGTTAATTAATCTTTTTATTAATCCTTTGCACTCGGAGGTATTTTAATTGAAAAGGAAAACATTACTTCTAACGTAACATTATTCCATTCTACATGATTTCTTCATTTTATTGGATATGAAATTAATATACTATCTCGTAGAATACTTAAATGTTTAGAAATTGATTAATTTTTTTATTAACCCTTTACACTCGGATATATTTTAATTGGAAAGGAAAACATTACTTCTGACGTAAAATAATTTTATTATATATAATTGGATATTAAATTGATATAATACCTCATTCAATACTTAACTGTTTGGAAGTTAATTAATCTTTTTATTAACCCTTTGCACTCGGAGGTATTTTAATTGAAAAAAACACGTTACTTCTGACGTAAAATAATTTTATTATATATAATTGGATATTAAATTGATATAATACCTCATTCAATACTTAACTGTTTGGAAGTTAATTAATCTTTTTATTAATCCTTTGCACTCGGAGGTATTTTAATTGAAAAGGAAAACATTTCTTCTGAGGTAACATTATTCCATTCTATATGATTTTTTTCATTTTATTGGATATGAAATTAATATACTATCTCGTAGAATACTTAACTGTTTAGACATTGATTAATTTTTTTATTAACCCTTTACACTCGGATATATTTTAATTGAAAAAAACACGTTACTTCTGACGTAAAATAATTTTATTATATATAATTGGATATTAAATTGATATAATACCTCGTTCAATACTTAACTGTTTGGAAGTTAATTAATCTTTTTATTAATCCTTTGCACTCGGAGGTATTTTAATTGAAAAGGAAAACATTTCTTCTGAGGTAACATTATCCCATTCTATATGATTTTTTCATTTTATTCGATATGAAATTAATATACTATCTCGTAGAATACTTAACTGTTTAGAAATTGATTAAATTTTTTTATTAACCCTTTACACTCGGATATATTTTAATTGAAAAGGAA
The DNA here is from genome assembly GCA_963971365.1 of Lasioglossum villosulum. Lineage (NCBI taxonomy): Eukaryota > Metazoa > Arthropoda > Insecta > Hymenoptera > Halictidae > Lasioglossum > Lasioglossum villosulum. The sequence goes on along the minus strand of OZ020495.1, from coordinate 44,361,614 downwards.
AACATTACTTCTGACGTAACGTAATTCCATTTTATATGATTTTTTTCATTTTATTGAATATGAAATTAATATACCAACATATTTAATAATGTAAACAATATATCGAGGGCTAAGGGTTAAACATTTCCTCTGACCTAGAATATTTCCATTCTCTATGATTACTTAAATTTGGTAAATATGAAATTGATGTCATACCTCATACGATACTTAACCGTTATTAATTGATTAGATACATACACGTTTAATATACACACTACAATAATAACACCAAAAATATTTTTCATAATATCATTGCTTACCAATAACATTGTAGTTTCGAATTTTTATTATAATTGTCTAACAAAGTATTTTTGAACCAAAGTTTATACCATACTCATTTTCTCCGTAACCATAAAATAAGGCGGAATAAAATAGATATAAATATTGTTTTATTTAAGCTAAGAAAAATTTTAATTTCCCTAGTAGCCTAGTCCGGTACTAGGGGAATTTTCTCTACGTAATAGTTGCGCGAGGACTCTTGTGATTGCTAGAAACCTAGAAACACAATGAGGTCGCAACGAGAAACTGAGGAGGGGGGAGGGTTAGAGGAGAAGTCAGATGGAATACGGAGAAAGAGCAGGAGCGAGTCTCATTCGAAGTTGTTACAGAATAATTAATTTGGGCCCTCCGTCCGAACAGGCAGTCTTATATATGTTCCACGGTCGTAGCGTATGGTAATGCGCTTCAGCCTGCGTGACATTTTATCCTCCCACCCTTCCTTTTCACAGGGGTAGCGACGCAGCCGAGCGTTTTCATGTTCCAGCAGTTTGGTCCGCGATCCGTGCAAATTACGGTCGAGGACGAATTTCCGCTCTACGTTACGTCCTAGAGCGACCGTGATTTAGGGACACCTCCGAAAATGAAAAGTATTTAGGTCCTTTCCCGACTCGAATAAAAGATCGCGGTAACAATTAAATCTCTACTGGCTGAAAGCTTTCTTATCAATAGCCAGTTCAGCTGGATCAGGCCTGGTCAACACACTTGGAATTGAATATGGTTTATAGCGGGCCTGTACAAACGCCTGTTACTAGGACTCTAGGAGGAAAAAAGGTTGCAGTCCCTTGAGGGTGAGTTTTTTGACAATTATAATAAAAAAAACTGGCCAGCACGCGGCTCGCCGCACAGTGCGTCGAAATGCCTGTTTTTTGGGCAAAAATCCGTATCTGAAAAACTATAAGTGATATAAAAAATAGAGTAAAGAATAAACTAACTAAAATAAATTCATGTAAACGGGTAAACATTTAAAAATATTGATTCTTTTATTTTTGTCGTTTTGGCCGACGCACTGTGCTCCGGGCGATTTTATATTTCTATTGAAACTTTTGTTTCTCGTTGTATGCATACAAAAAGTGATTAAATTAATGAAAATTTGTATGTGTCATTGTTATAATGTGTAAGTGCGACCATGAACTCCAATTCTATATCATATTAAAGTAGACTGTGGCTCTTTATGCGAAATAAAAATTGTCTGCATCGATTGCAAGAAGTGGAAAGTAAATTGAACGTTATTTTTTCCCTTCACGATTTTAATAGAGGAGAAATCATATATTGGCATCTTTAATTATTAAAGTTTCAATTCCATCTACTCAATTTTCCTATAAATGCATAAAGATACGCAGTCATATTGACTGTAATAATAAGAGTCTATATAATAAAACTATACATATAATACTATATAATGAAAGACTATATAAGTAATATATAATATTCTAGGTCACAAGAAATGTTTAACTTCCGAGTTCAAATAGCTCCAAGTGCAAACGATTGAAATTGAATTTTTTGTTGGCAAAAAAGACGGGCAATCTTGGGGCAAAATATGGCGAATATTTTTTGCGACAAAAGTAAGACAAAATATTTATTATATTGCCTCTGTTACTATTTATTATTTAGTAAACATAACAGTTAACCTGATTCTTTCTACGATGCACTCTTATCGCGTTATTAGAAAGACAATTTCGTCTTCGTATCCAACTTGAAATATCTTGAATTTGCATTTGCTGTTGAAGCTCGTGCTGTTACAAACTACAAATTGTCATGCTCCATTTTCTGATTAAAATTACGTTTGTCGGTACTTAGATTTCTGCATGTTTACTTTGTGGAATGCGGGATTAGTGTTCGAGAATAGGGAACTGGGGGGTCGGTATAACTGCTGTGTTTCATCTGTTTAAACTTCGACTGCATGTCTCCGTGTATATTTCTTCGCAAATGTTCCTGCGAGCAACGATCACGTGCGTGGATTTAACTCTTATGCATTTTAACGATTACACAAGTTTAATCGTGTACGACCGATTCGTGAATGTTTTTTTTTAATGTCACGCAAATTCGGAACACTTTCGCGTTACGTTCTGTGTAGACTACGGATTTTTATGTAAACTAAAAATTATCTCCAATCATTTGTAAGCAGAGCTGGGGAAAATAGTATTTTAAATAGTCAATAGCAGGGGTGTGCGAGATCCCAGTCGGGATGGGAATTTTTATCGGGATCGGGACAGAATCCCGGATATTTTAGGGATCCCGAATATTTTCGAGAATGTAGCACACCCCTACCAAATATTATTTTATATCCCGTATGTTTTCGGAAATCCCGAATATTTTGGGATCCTAAATATTTTACAGGAATCCTGCACACCCCTGGTAAATAGTAAAGTATATGATATTTTGTTTTCTCAGTGTTTCAACTCCATTTCACCAATCTCCCCTTCTTTCCCCACTCTCACTATCGTCTAATTTCAGCCTATTTCAGGCTAATTTTCAGCGGGATCTACTGTTTATTACGGTGTGTTCCGAACCACTTTAAAATAGTAAATAAATCTATTTGCTTTAAAGTGTGTTACCATCGTATACTAATTGTGTTCCTTTCTGTTCCTAGCACTTCAGTACGCAGTAAGTCACACTCGTCTCAGATGCAACATTTCACTAGGATTACGCTGATTCATATAAAAATTAGCTGCCGCTGCCTGGGGAGCACCTACCTACATTCGTATTCGCATACACATTCGTACCTACATCATCGCAATCCTGCTACACACCTTCGTTTCATCTCGTCACTATACACATTTAATATTGTAATCTTTTGGTGATAAATATAGAATGTTTGTTACACCAATTAACGTGTTCTTTCTTTCCTACCATGTACTTGAACATGCGATAATGGTATTAGATAAGAGGTTTTGTGAAAAATTTTCGACCGTCCGACTTATCGTAGAGTTATACTACTGAAAATCCGGATACCTCCTTGGCTATCATGTTCTCCTAATACGAAGTTCAATTTTCGAGATTTTCTGAAATTTTTGCCAATTTTCGACCGTCTGACTTGTCGTTGACTCGTACTACTGAATTTTTAAAATTTTCGAGCGTTTGTCTTGGCATTGACTTATACTACTGAAAATCCGGATACCTCCTCGGCTATCATATTCTCCTAATACGAAGTTCAATTTTCGAGGTTTTTGAAAAATTTTCACCAATTTTCGACCGTCTGACTTGTCATTGAGTTGTACTACTGAAATTTCGAAATTTTTCGAGCGTCTGACTTGACGTTGACTTATACTACTGAAAATCCGAATACCTCCTCGGTTATCATATTCTCCTAATACGAAGTTCAATTTTCGAGATTTTCGGAAATTTTTGCCAATTTTCGACCGTCTGACTTGTCATTGAGTTGTACTACTGAAATTTCGAAATTTTTCGAGCGTCTGACTTGACGTTGACTTATACTACTGAAATTCCGGATACCTCCTTCAACATCATGTTCTCCTAATACGAAGTTCAATTTTGGAGGTTTTTGAAATTTTTCGCCAATTTTCGACTTCGTATTAGGAGAACATGATAGCCTAGGAGGTATCCGGATTTTCAGTAGTACAAGTCAACGTCAGGTCAGACGCTCGAAAAATTTCGAAATTTCAGTAGTACAACTCAATGACAAGTCAGACGGTCGAAAATTGGTGAAAATTTTTCGAAAACCTCGAAAATAGAACTTCGTATTAGGAGAATATGATAACCGAGGAGGTATCCGGATTTTCAGTAGTACAAGTCAACGTCAAGTCAGACGCTCGAAAAATTTCGAAATTTCAGTAGTACAACTCAATGACAAGTCAGACGGTCGAAAATTGGTGAAAATTTTTCGAAAACCTCGAAAATTGAACTTCGTATTAGGAGAATATAATATCCGAGGAGGTATTCGGATTTTCAGTAGTACAAGTCAACGCCAAGTCAGACGCTCGAAAATTTTCGAAATTTCAGTAGTACGACTCAATGACAAGTCAGACGGTCGAAAATTGGTGAAAATTTTTCGAAAACCTCGAAAATTGAACTTCGTATTAGGATAATATGATAGCCGAGGAGGTATTCGGATTTTCAGTAGTACAAGTCAACGCCAAGTCAGACGCTCGAAAATTTTTAAAATTCAGTAGTACGAGTCAACGACAAGTCAGACGGTCGAAAATTGGCAAAAATTTCCGAATGTCTCGAAAATTGAACTTCGTATTAGGAGAATTTGATAGCCTAAGAGCCAAGAACAGGTGTGGCTTTGGGCACGGAGAAATACACCCGATGAATGCGGATAGCGGGCCATCGGGTGTATTATTCCGTGCAAAAAGGCGGAGAAAGAAGGTCTGGTGAGACCTGGGCGGTGGGGGTTTAGTCGGTATGGTGATTTGGCATAGGCCCTGATAATCCCCAATTAAGATCTAGAGGGGAACCGAGCCCGACACTACCCCCCAAATTTCATCTGCGGGGGGGTGTGCTTAAGCTGCATTCCCCCACCGCCCTTAAACAAAAAAAAAAAAAAAAAAAAAAAAAAAAGGAGAATTTGATAGCCGAGGAAGTATCCTGATTTTCAGTAGTACAAGTCAACGATAAGTCGCACCGTCGGGAAAAATTGGTGGTTCAATAAATTTATACGCTGATACGCTTTTATATTAGATTGTCTTTATTTATTCATTGTAAATTGATACATAAAATGTTTGTTTAATACATGTACATAACTTATATTCTACACATCAGTAACAAGAAATGTAGACACACAAATGTAACTCTCTCAGACACACACCGTTTGTTGTCGCAATCTTTAAATACCATTTATATATTATATATTAAATACTACTTATATACCACTTATAGATTCGGCTTCAGATAACGTGCTGTGTTCCAAAGGACTTCGTCTACCAGATGACGGATGCGGGCAAAGTGCTATAGTCTGTTGAGAAGTCCGTACCACGACGAAGCAAAAGTATCCCTAGAACAGAGAAATATATTATTTTTTATTACTCGTTCACTTTTACTTTGTAATATTAGGTTGCAGGGAAATTTCTGTCGTATTTTGAATAAGCAGGAAATTTGGCTTGTAAATCAAAAACATATATAGCTAGTGAGGGATTGGAGAACATGAATTAATAGGTTATCCGAAAGATGGCAATAAGTGTTACAAATAATGGAAATTAAATCATTGAATAATATTAAACATATATTTTTACAAATCGATTCAAACGTTTCCTTTAACATATTGTTAAAGTAAAATTTAAAAATACTGTTATATTATTGTTCAACTTATTAAACGTATTACAGTGATAAGAACGACTTTATGCACAAAAATATCATAGAAGAAAAAGAAAATGTATATTTTTTGTATGACTGCATTTATTTGAATGCTTAAACTTTGATCACAAACGAATCAAATTTTATTTCATCTAAAATGAAAGGCGCAACATTCATATTTATTAATTTATAATTTGTTAAGACTTTGCTAAGTACCTTTATCACAAGTCTGGCTCGTCAAAGTACGGCAAGGGGTGAAGAAAGAAAATAAATTTCCATTTCAATCCAGTCTGTAGCAGTTCAGACAAAAATTTGGTATTTGGCATAAAAATCCGCTGTCTAATGTCGTTGTTTCGTCTGTCACGGGGACATCGATAAATTGTACGACATAGAGATGTTTAAAATGTTGACTGATATTGCTTGCGATTGAATTGATGTCTGTCCAACATATCGGACATCCGAATGCTGTTGCTCCTCACCCTATACGTTTTTAATTGGAACGGTATTAAGTCAAAGGGAAGAAAGTGGGGGAAGAATAATGATGGTAATTCCACGGAATCTCGTTTTGTAGCCAGGTCGAGGGCTGCGCAGACGGCAAATTTCAGTGGATAGAGGTTGCTCTTCGGGGTGGTTGAGGATTTGATGACGTCATCATCTGCTCTAATGTTCAGACATTACCTGGTTTAATTATACGCTGGCCCCCCCACCTCCGTGACCTTTCGCCATGCCTCTATGCCGTTCCGACAGTAATCGCTTGTGCCTGAACGTTTCTCCTTTCGACGGGGGAGCAAGCGAGCAAGCCGAGGCTCCTCATTCACAGAAGATGAACACGGATGCTAAGAGTTGGAAAAGGAAGATTTGCGAATGAATAGGGCGCGAGGAGATGAGGAGTTGAAGGATAATTAAAGCACAAAAGAAAATAGCAGTTACAGATGCAATGGGACTCGAAAACACCGAAAAGGAGATAGCGAATGTTATCGCTTCGACTTGGTACCGAGAAAAGTTTAATCGTCCCATAAAATATACACGGTATGTTCTACCATACAGTAAATCCTCGATCTAAGACAGAGGTTGGCTAGAAGTGCTCGTTTCGACCGATAATCGAGGACTGCGCCCATTGACAAGAATTGACTGTTTTTCTCCGCATAACACCTGTTTAATTTGTTGTGAGGTGAATCGGTAGACTTTGCTTTATACCATCTTTAAAAGGTGCCTCAATATAGATACAATTATAGCGAAGCCAAATATCAAAGCTTGTACTAGCATCCACTGCTTTTTCCTAAACTGTAACCTATATATTTAGCGTTAATAGACATTGTTGTTATATTTATTTAATTATTATAGAATTCCCATTGTATTACTATGCGAAACTACTGTATTTACTAATACTATTCATGTAAAGCATAATAAACCCAAAAGGGTTTCAATGCTTAATAAAAAAAAAAAAAAAAAGTGCGGACACAAAAAGATATTTATTTGTGATATTTATTTAACTTTGATAACTAAAGTTTTTTTTAAATGTTTGAAGTTAAATGATTTACTATTTCAATTTTGCAAAAAAAATTACAACATTACCTTTCGGTCTAATAGTTTCGTCTTTTGAAAATCTCACAGAAGATGAACAATGTAGCTACCGTTGTTAAATTTTAGCACCAAGCACAGAAACGTTTTTGGGGTTGCGTCGTTATGCAAATGGACTGGAGACTCGATTCATTGCGAAATTACAGGAAGAAATTTAGAAAATGTTGAGTAATGGAACGCATCCAATTAAGGGAATAATGATTATCACAGAACGCTCAATATTTCGGCTGTCCGTGGTGATGAGGAAATATTAAATATGAATCTGTTATAATTAACTTTATCTGCGTGGAATTACCTTAATTATCTGCCGGGTGACAGACACTGGTATAATAAATTCTGGAGTCAATCGAATTGTTCGTGTAATTCACTTCGTAAATGCATAATTCCGTCATAATGAATGACTTTGGCAATACGTAATGTCGTATGGCCGTTGAATGCGACGACGAAATGCCCTTATAACGATGGATGTGCATCAAATACATACTGAAAGTTCGTGGATTGTTTAATGTATTCGGTTGGCAAGGAACTAATTTCTTTATTTACACTGAGCCGAGATTTTGGCAGCTAGCAGGAACAGAGGATTGTTTAGGTTTTGGGTTCAGGTAGGAATTGTACACGTAAGACTAGTCGTTGGGTCTTTCACTAACGGCTATTATTAAGATTAGGGACGTGGTTCGGTTAATTCGTAACTTATTCAAATGAATTGGATACACCTGGAGAAAGGAAAAGTTGCGTCTGTAAATTAATATGTAATATATGTTCAAAAAACCAAAATCATTGAAGCAATAGCAGCAAATCATCAATGTCGTATGGCCGTTGAATGCGACGACGAAATGCCCTTATAACGATGGATGTGCATCAAATACATACTGAAAGTTCGTGGATTGTTTAATGTATTCGGTTGGCAAGGAACTAATTTCTTTATTTACACTGAGCCGAGGTTTTGGCAGCTAGCAGGAACAGAGGATTGTTTAGGTTTTTAGTTTTGGGTTCAGGTAGGAATTGCACACGTAAGACTAGTCGTTGGGTCTTTCATCAACGGGGTACCAAGTGTGGAACACAGGAGTGTACTAGCCAGTGTGTCTTTCAACACGGGTGCGGCATTATTAAGGATGTTCTGGAGGCACAATAGGAGACAAAAGTACAAGAAATTCGAAATCTATTAATATATTGGCAATGAAAGCGATTCACGAGTATATTTTGCATTAAAAAAATAGATTAGTTAAAAAAAACTTTCGTTTAATTAGTGAATTTCATGTTATATTTATTTTTTAATCAAATTGTCTTCATATTATAAAAAGTTGTAAGTGACTTTTGCGAATAATTGTACCCTCTGATTTGAACTTCTAGAAAATAAATTTGTGATATTCGATATATATAATTACGCAATGAAAAGTTGAAAATAAATGTTTAAATAAATTAAGGATACTTCAGAAAGCAATATTCATGGTTATTATTGAAAATTAACATGTGAAATTTCAATAAAATTAATGCTAGTGAGATGACAACACGATAAATTTGAAGTTTTGTAACAGTTTATAATTTTTTGCTCCGTAACTGTTTAGTGAATCCTAATAAATTTTGAACATAATTAAATACATAATTTTTACTATATAAAATAAAAAACTGGAGTTTCTAGTTGCGTTTTTCCAAGGTTTAAACAGGGTTTCAAGTGGAATTTTATGAGTTCTCCATAAGAAGACGTGTTAAAACATACAACCTTTAAGTTGCTATAAATATTAAACGGTGTAGTGAATCTAACTCAAACTTTGGTAATTGCATTAATTTAGTAAGAATTATATCTTGTCAAATTTTCAAAAATTTTGTTGCGTTTTTATATAGCTCCAGAACATCCTTAAGATTAGGGACGTGGTTCGGTTAATTCGTAACTTATTCAAATGAATTGGATACACCTGCAGAAAGAAAAAGTTGCGTCTGTAAATTAATATGTAATATATGTTCAAAAAACCAAAACCAGTGAAGCAATAGCAGCAAAACACTAATGTTTTACAGGCGCCACTTCTCTCTTGGAAATCGTACGGATCTGGATCGAGTCGTCGAGAAGTTTTTTAATTATAAAATTGCTTGTTTTTAACAATTGATTGAACCTGTGCGCGGAGAACATCATACATTTTCTACGAAAGCGTAATGTTTCATTTGATAAAAGTTTGATTTTAAATAAATAAATTTATCGGTTATATTTATTGAGTTATTATACAGGGTGTTCGACTACAGGTGGGAGAAAATTTAAAGGGTGGTTCTTAACGACGATATAAAACGAAAATGAAGAATACAAAAATTGCGATTTCGGCTTCGTTATTTAACTATTTATTAATAATTAAAAATCAACAACGCGTCTAACAAAACTGTACGTTGTGTACGTCAAAAAGTTCAATGTTGACCAACGATTTGTTAAACATTTTCACCTCGCTAGGGCCCCAAATGAGAACCAAGTTATGCATGCATCTGTCACTTGATACGTGACTGTCGCGTTGTTAATGGCTAAATAACGAAGCCGAAATCGCAATTTTTTTATTCTTCATTTTCGTCTTATATCATCGTTAAGAACCAACCCTTAAATTTTCTCCCACCTGTAGTCGAACACCCAGTATATTATCCACGATATTCCAAATATCATGTTTTCCAATACTGTTTTATCTTATTAAAAATTCTAGAGAATTCTCGAAAATTTTCAGGAAGTGTATTCTTGTTTCTCATTTCTCGAGAAATGGAAAATGTTGAGAAACCAGGAACATTACTAGTGGAGGTTCGGTAGGTTCAGTGTTTAATCATCGCTTAGGTGCGTGATCGGTTAGCGACTATACTAAAGTGAAGAATCGGTTGAACAAGAATGATGGTTATTTTGGAAGTTTCGGGAGAAAGAGATTTACTAGAGAGCTTGGAGAGAGGTGGGGATAGTAAGATCTCGACAACGTAATTCACCAGAGAAAACATAATATCGATTGCTACTGCAAACGGGTGAGAATAAACTTCCTGCAGGAGGTCCATCTCTCAAAGAAATTTACTTTACCTAGACGACTGGTTCGGATCCTGTGCCTCCGCGGCCACTGATACATAGCGCTTTCGTCGGGCTATTTCATTTCAGCAGGCGTATCGGCCGAGATCACCGTATGTCCAGCATGCACCGCAGCTAGCCATGCACACGAAAACCAATCTGGGAAGCAGATTCGAGATTTCAGAGCTGACACGTTTCTTCGGTGGTCCAGATCCAAAAAGCGATTACTTTCGAAACATGAAGGAGACATGTGCGCCATTAGAATCCCTCAGGCTGTAACTCGTCCTTCTTATTCTTTACCTGCAGCCTTCCAAAGGACATTACACGACCCAGAGAATCTTATTCTTAGACTAACATTCTCTGTTCCTAAGAGAAACCATCGGTTTTGGAAAACCGGAAGCATAGAGGTTGTAGTCCAAGAAAAATTCCGTGTATGGCATTTGAATAAAAATGTCGTGTATTATGTTCGAAAGCCATTGTTTTATTCAAAACGGTTCGTCTTCTTTTAATCATTCATAAATTTATCGTATATTTATTACATTCTAATCATATATTATATTTATAAATTATATTTAATCATATATTATATTTGTTATATTAATCAATTATATTTAATCATATCATATTTATTATATTTAATCATATATTATATTTATAAATTGCATTTAATCATATATTATATTATATTTATTATATTAATAAATTATATTTAATCATATATTATATTAATAAATTATATTTATCATAATTATATCATATTTATTATACTTAATCATATATTATATTTATAAATTGTATTTAATCATATATTATATTATATTTATTATATTAATAAATTATATTTAATCATATATTATATTATATTTATTATATTAATAAATTATATTTAATCATATATTATATTATATTTATTGTATTAATAAACTATATTTAATCATATTATATTTATTATACTTAATCATAAATTATATTTATAAATTGTATTTAATCATATACTATATTACATTTATTATATTAATCATATCATACATTTGATCAAGATTATAATTGTCGCATTTCAGTTGTACAACTATTTTATTTACGTTTGATTCTGGACAAGTTCTTTTCTGAAGAGAAGAATTCGCGAAAGTCGATTAAATTAGACTGTGTGCTAATTTTTTGTCGTGGAATGTACCCAAAATGTGAAATTCATAATTTTCGGATTTTATGCGAAACACCAATGTATTATTTTCAACCCAGTACAATTATTAAAGAAGGAAAAAACTTGATCCGTGTTATTTCAAATTGATGGAGAAAAATTTTATTTTGCACAAATATCCGCAGTCAATTCGTACCCATAAACAATTACGGTCCAGGCAGAACGAGGATGCTTCTCCTTTGTTCCCCAATATGTATCTGTTTTCCTCTCATTCGCTGTCCAATTTTCCTTATTGTCTTTTTTCCTTCGTGGAATTCATCTCGCGCGATTCTCCATTCATTCGGGAAAGGTAGCGGCCGCGTAGCTAACTGCGGTCTGCTAGCCTTTATGTATACATGTATAAATGTATATGATCCAACCAGGACAGCTTCAGAGACTAGAAGGCAGACTGTGTGGTACGAACAACGCAACAAGCTCAATCTGACACTCGTGAAAGTTAGGGCGGCCAATTTTCTGTTATTGTTTTGTTACTGCCTCTGTAGACGCGGTCAGCCATACGCAAATCAAAGGCTCGGGTTGTTTCCGTTCCTGACAATTTCGGATTCAGAACTGCGACTCGGAACACCTACGTAGAAACGAAGCAATGTCTTCGGGCGAAACGAAAGTTAAACTCAAGTTATCGTAACTGGATTTCCGGCTTAAATTGATCTTACGTTTGTATAATTACCGACATTTATTATTAGACGGCGGACGTTTATGGAAAATACAAATTTTCCATTGAAATTGCAACAAATGAGGTGAACTAGGCTGATGATGATCCCTTTTCACAACTAATTGAAGATATTCTATATAAAATTGAAAGTCGGTAAGTCGGTAAGGTAGAGTGCAACATTGAAATGATAAAACAAATTTTTTTCGACGCGCCAAAAATCCTTCTGGCAATCGTCATTTTAGTAAAAAGAGAACCTATTTTCAAAATTTCATCGAATTCTGATTTTTGCCATAAACGGAAGAACAGCCATATTTTCTTTCTCTATACGTTTAACACTAAGTCTACCGAGCCTTAAAAATAACTGGTACATGTTCCCTTGTAAAGATGACAAGATCGTCACCAGTGTCGCACACAGGATTTAATCTCAGGGGCTCGAGTTGAACAGAATGATTATTCTTTTTGCAAAAATATCTGTTAACGATAGCCACGGTTATTATTACACTATTTTACATGCTGAACATTTTCTACTCCTAGCGTGGGGCCTGTATCATTTGCTACTTCTGCTTCATAGCTAATCCGGCCCTGCACGTTAGAATAATGTCTTGTAACTTAATGGCATACATACAGTGACTCCCATTAATATTCGGACGCTCTAAAAAAACAATAACTGGTTAAACATTGAACTACACGACTTGAATTTTTTGGGGAAGCTAGAGCAAATAGTTTGCTACAGAATGTGGAAAAACATTTTTTCAAAAATTGCTACTGATCGGAGTTGTAGAAAAAATACTAAAAGTTGCATTTTACAACTTTTTTATGTGAGCTTATATTGAAAATTTTTAAAATGCGTTTTGTAGACCTGTGTCAATTAAACATATTCTGAAAATTTCGTCAATATTGTTCGACGTTACAATGAGCTATAAACGTTTAAATATGTTAAAAATTGCAGATTTTCACGATTTTCGACCTATAACTGCAGATTCTTACATCTTTTAATGCCTGTCGTTTTTTCCTGCATCAACCGATTTCGATGAAACTTTCGCAGTGCATATAATTGACACAGATCTACAAAACGCATTTTTTAAATTTTCGATATAGGCCCACATAAAAAAGTTGTAAAATGTAACTTTTAGTATTTTTTCTACAACTCCGATCAATTGCAATTTTTGAAAAAATGTTTTTCCACATTCTGTAGCAAACTATTTACTCTAGCTTCCCAACAAAAATTAAAGTCGTATAGTTCAATGTTAATCTAGTTATCATTTTTTTTATAGCGTTCGAATATTAATGGGAGTCACTGTATATTTTAGAACTGGAAATAGTGTAATAGTGTAGTGTGGGAATAAATTGTTTTCTTCTCGCGAAAGGCCTTTTTAGTATGAAATATACTATGAACAAGAGACTGACATTTAAAAAATACAGAAAATAATTTATACAGAATAAATATGCTAGTAAATAATAAATAACAATATTAGAACATTTAAATAAGCTGACCTAATTGCGCTCTTTCGGACGCATTTTTTAGAAACTATTTTATACACACGTTCAAATATTCCCTTTGTAAGTTGATAATATACGTTAATTGTGCATCGTACAAAGTTTAATGAATTTTCATGTTACATATTTACCTCGGGATCAGTAAACGGCATTCCATTACGCTGTATGACAGCTGGGAATAAAAGGCACGGAAAGATGAGTGTCGCATCGATCGATTTTCGATAAACGACTCTTGACGCGTAGAAGTGGAAAATAACAATGCGATTCATTATTCCGGCCAACACAGTTGGCGAACTGCATATGGTAGCTGTTATGTTCGATACCGCATGACTAAGGTATCATATTCACCGTGAATTATGTCTGCATCAGCACCAACACGACGCGAACACAGATTTAAATTGCTTTTACATCGAATCGCAATACAATGGAATACACAATTTTTCTACTTTTTGCACTCTGTCAATGAACAATGCGAAAATCCCAGGTTTCGTTGCTAGAGGACAATTAGTATAAATACACTCCGAGACAAAAAGATAACGTGCATTAACGTTCACACGATTGAAGTTGATTTTTATATTGGCACTGAAAGTTGTACAGTAATTTCTCAATCGTAGTCCTCGGTCGCCTCTGCAATCGTAGTCCAGTGCCTACCCATTCCACCGCCTGTCAACGCTGCGCCGGGCAGCAGGACGGCGATGTTTGATGTCGGCTCGGGTATATCGGTGTGAACACCACTACATTGACTCGAGTGAATCGAATTTTCAAACTACTTAATTTTCATTATTTTTTTATGAGATTTTACTGGCTTATTCCTGGCATTTTTCTGATTAAAACAAGACCAAACACGATATAATTTGGCCAATATTTAGTGGTTTCATTGACGGTGTGGAGTAACTGTAGGGAATGGAAGAAGACAGCGAGTGAAAAAAAATAAAAACTAAATATTGGCCAAATTATATCGTGTTTGGTATGATTTCAATCAGAGAAATGCCACGAATATGTTGGTGAAAGTTCCATAATGATATCATCGAAAATAAAGAAGCTAAGGTCTTGGTGTTTTATTGTGATGACGCATTGGCCTTTAAACTGTGCCGGCGACGGGGACACGCTTCGGCCACGCGATCCTATTTCATTCTGTCCTTCTCTACGTTCGGCTTGTCGTTTGAAGTCTCAGCGCGGTAGGGTAGACGCAGTCATAAATCAAAAAATAGCCACCCTACTTGATCGTAGTCCGTTCATAACACGGGTGTTGGGACTACGATTGAGAAATTACTGTATTGGGTTGGCAAGAAAGTAATTTCGGTATTTTAAGGTGAAATAAAACCGAATTTTGGGACAATTTTGAAGTTTTATGAGCGCGGAAGAATGAAACTACCAGACAGATGGCAAAAGATCATTGAACGATGTAGAAAATATTTTACTGATTCAAGTATATTGTTGGAATAGAAAACTTGGATTCTTTATTTCATCTTATCATACCGAAATTACTTTCTTGCCAACCCAATAAAATAGTATATTAGTTTCCCAGGTTTAAAATCGGATTAAGGGCTCCTCGAACGAGGAACGGCCCAGGGAAGGGGGCTGTAAGTGGGCAACATGCTTACCCCCTGATAGCTTAGGTATTGCTGGGGGGAGCTTCTCTCCCCCAGGGATGGGGCCCCATAGGGGCCAAGGGCGAAGGGGGATGGCTGGTTGTGTTCTTTGGAGAACCCAGCCGCCCCGAATAGCTTAGGGAAGGTTATCGTGAGGTTTTTAGTGGGTATTGTGAGCCCTTCTGGCCACGTAGCCCCACATAACCCCGTATCTCTCTCAGGGGGTACGGGGTATGCGTAAAAGCATTTCCCTCACGCTAAAAAAAAAAGGTTTAAAATCGGAAATTCCATACTTCATGTGACCCTCGAAAATGATGTTTCCTTCGTGCTTGTCATGAAATTTATGTACTTAGTTTTTCAAATTTTCATTAATTGTTTTATTTAAAATTTTTTCCCCAATTTTGCAGGTTTAAACATTGGGGTCCCAAGAGACCCCATGCGCCCAGTGAAGGGTGTCGATCCGGTCTCTACCTGCTTTAGTGTGAGAGACACACAGCGCTAGACATGTATACATACTAGGGTGGACCTTATTTTTCGACCATCTGATTTTTTTTATGCGACCCCCTAGATCTGTTCCAGATCCAAAAAAATAAGGTCTGCAAAAGAAGAACTCAATTGGACAACAGGAAAGGGTGTCGCAATCGGTTTGAAGTTTGAAAATTTCAGTAATTTCCCTTTAATTTTACATGCAACTTAAATTTTATGTTTTAACGATAAGAGTTACTGTTATAACATAAAAATATCATCTTTTGGTTGTATAATAAGAAATTTTACTTGAAAGTTTCAACAATATTGTCAATATTTTGGTTTATTACATTACGGAGTAGAGCTATGAGCTCTAGTGTCTACTAACAATAAGTAGTCTACTTAGAGATACATGTGTATTTGTAATTAACATTTATATTGAGCCGTGGATTTTGACCCAAATGGCTGTTATGGCGCCACGTGTAGATATAGAATTCATCAAAAATATAATTCATTACAAAAATGTTAACGAAGAAATAAGCGATGTGGCATTAAAACAAATTGTGAACCATTTATGGTACTTGTCACCGGAGAATGCGGCGCTATCGTTTTTTGATAAAAAAGTTTCAGTAGAAACAAAACGATCGATGGTGCAAGCACTACAAAATGTAAACAATAATAATAATTATAAGAGATACATGACAACGACTGTAGAAATTAAAAATCTTCCGAATTTGGAAATACAACATTTCGTATCATCTGAATCAAATAATTTTTTCAAACGGTTCAATATAAATTCAGATTTTCTTTTAATTGATCCAGCACTATGGGAAACTAATAATAATTATACCGAAGCGATAGTTATTATAACAAAATTAGAAGTTGTGAATGACGTTGCAGAAAGAGCAATAAAATTAATGAAAGATTATAATTTAACGTTATGCAAAAAGGAAGAAGAAAAACAATTCATATTACAAATTGTAACCGATTATAGGGAAAAATACCCAAAAATTGATAAAACAACATTGAGTACAGATTTTTAAAAATTATTTATACTCTTATTATAATCAGGCCTATAAATAAAATATTTAATTATAAGTATTTAACTGTCTTTTTCTACTTTTCCTTATATTAATGTGAGATCAAATTTTATATTTAAAAAATAAATATTAAAAATTTTGCTTAAACAAATTCATTAAACAATTTAATTTTTGCTTTGATATAATAAGAATATTACATTAAAATAGTGTTTAATGACCAGTGGGATTGAAAAAATGTGTACTTTTTCATTTTTCGCAAAATTAAAATTTTCTGCATAAACAAACTCGTTGCGACACGTCTTCCCTTTGTCCGGTCGACTTGAAATTTGGAAGGAATTAGTTTTTTACCGAGTAGAACAGATTGCAAGGGTCGCATCAAATGAATTTTTAAAAAAATTTTGCACAAGAGCAACTAAGGTCCACCCTACTACGTACATAAGGATTGCAAGGATTGCATATTTCTCGATTCTTGTCTCTGTAATGCACATTTGAGTGTTCTAGGTAGTCACAATCGCTAGATAAAAGATTAATCTATGAGAGATGTATCGTAAGAATGCCTTAATTTTACATATACGAGGAGCAATTTACATTATTCGACGGTGGTAGGTTTGTGAAAATGTCACTCGGCTCCGCTACACATTGCAAAAGACCCATGCGCCCACTAACGCAAGTTTATAAGCCCCCAATTAAGGGTTAATGCATATAATCCTCGATGTAAGAGACAAAAAACGAATGTACCCTGCACTTGAGAGAGGGAGAGAAAGAGAGCACCACTACTAATCCAATTACAAAACTTGTTTCCTCTCCATTATCTTTTTTATGGGACTTTCACCAACTTCTTTCTGACAGTTTCCTGGCAGTCCGTTCGATGGACAATTCGAAAAAGAGTTTGTGTACTGGATGGTCCACGCTTCTGGCGCGAGTAGAGGGGTTCTTTACTTAGCACACGGTTAGTTTGTTAATACATCGCGCGGATCGAGATCGCTGTTGAATAATCGACTCTCATTCGGCTTTATGCTTGACTAAGAATCCTGGGCATCCAGATAGTGTGAAGGCAAAGCGTATAGGGGTACGGTAATAAATCGGCGGTTCCCAAGTACCCTCGGGGAATGAGCTGACGAAAATATAGCGGCGGCCCACAAACTAGGAATTGTTAGTTACTGCAGCCCGCCGTAAAATATATGACTCGGACGTCCATGAAGCGAATGCCCGCAAACCCTATTCTCGAGTGGTGTGAAGCGGTAGACTAGATCGAAAATTCGCCACTTTAGATCCGCCCATTTCAAGAACCATCGTTTCATTGTGTACACCTTAATTGATCGACGCGTTTCGCAACGACAAATCAACTTTGTTACTGTCGGCGCCTTTCCCTAGATTTGCTTCATCGAATCCACTTGCTAAATTTCGACTGCACGTTATTAATTCGTTAATAACAATTTATTGTTGAAATAATAGTTCAAATAATTAATATAGACTAACGTGTTCGAACGTGTTCGAACGAGTCTGAACGTGTTCCGCGGTATAAACTATGATAACCCTGGGGAACATTATTAATTCATTAATAACAATTTATTGTTGAAGTAATAGTTAAAATAATGAATACAGACTTGAAAGATGCAAAGCTCGTTCCTAGGCGTGGGGAGTTTTCCGCGGTATGTAATATGACACATGCATGATTTTCCCAGGAAGACTTGATCTTGAACGTGTCCGAACGTGTTCGAACGTGTTTGAACGTGTTCCGCGGTATAAAATATGATAACCCTGGGGAACATTATTAATTCATTAATAACAATTTATTGTTGAAATAATAGTTAAAATAATTAATACAGACTTGAAAGATGCAAAGCTCGTTCGTAGGCGTGGGGAGTTTTCCGCCGTATGTAATATGACACATGCATGCTTTTCCCAGGAAGACTTGACCTTGAACTTGTCCGAACGTGTTTCGAAGTTGATATGTTGCAGCGCCATCTACAGCGGCAAGTTACAGAAAAATTTGTAGCGTAAAAACCTTCTCCATGAAAAAATACATATATTAATTATTAATCATATGTATACAAACATCCATTTTTATATATATATAGATGTGATAAATGAAAATGTTGTGGCGAATATAAGAAACACAAATGTGGAAAACAGAAAGGGCTGGTCTGGCACTCGGAGAAGTGAAATAATTTACCAGCTAGCATTTCGCAGGGCATCTCATATCCGTCTGAGACGACCGATAACGACGAACTGCCGTCGCGACAGCGTAGACGACGTCACTGCGAAATATTATAGACCGGCATCATTTCCGCGTACTGATTGGAAATTGTCAGGCAGCAGATCCATCTCTGCTCCATTGGTTACGCGGATATTAGCCGGATACGTGGCTCTTCTACCGTGGAAACTTTTTGATTGTGTCCAAGTTAACTATGAAAATCGCCCATTGCACGTTTCGGACATTATCGGGCCGACGTTAACGACTTTTTCGTGTGGAACAACAACGAGCTGACAGTTCGTCCGGTCTTTTGTTAACTTCTCGTTACATAAGAGAGAAACGTCGTTGCATTTATGACCTGCAACCAATATATGCAATTTTTATTTCGCATAAAGATCTGCGGTCTAATTATCACTCGATTGGAATGGAATCCTTTCTTACAACTTTCTTCGTCGATGTTATAAAAATTATCATAATTAGCCCCAGATTACACTTACAGTGACTCCCACTAAAATTCGGACACTCTTAAACAGACAATAGCTTTTTTAATATCGTACTATACGAATTGAACTTTTTTCGGAAGCTACTGCAATTATTTTGCTACAGGATGTAAAAAAAAGGTTTCAAAAATTGCAATTGATCGGCATTGTAGCAAAAATACTAAAAGTTGCATTTTACAAATTTTTTATGTGGGCCTATATTGAAAGCGTACAATACGGAAAATTCAATACAGTGTTACCAACAGTTTTTTGCGAATATCCCGTAAACTAAAAGCGACCCTCCTATATTGGAAACGGAGAAAGTTGTTCAGAATGTGTTCCTGCATAACATATTAAAATTTCATCAAAATCGGAGTAGGCAGACCTTTTCTATATTATTATCATTATTTTTAAACACCCTGTACATTCTGAGCACAACAACCACGTGTTGTTAATGTCGATTTCGACGCGAAGTAGCCTTGCGAGTTTATCCTGCGTCCATTCTTCGATCGGTCTGCCAGCTACATCGAACTCGGTTCTGAAGTAGATTTATAGTAGTTACTGCGGCACCGGATACCCTTTACACCAACCCCCGAAGGGTCCAAATGTGTTTACGGTTCCTGTGCAATGTAAACCGACCATCGAATACGTGTTTTTCCATATATTTTCATGAGTAGACTGTTCCACAAACACGTTCTCAAACTCTCATTTTCTCAAACATCAATTCAGGAACCAAGAAGAAGGTGAGAAATGAAGTTGTTGACAACAAAGTAGACATTCTTCAGGAAATGAGCAGTCTCGTAATACGAGACAGTTCAAAGATCGTTCGTTTATTAAGCCGAGGTTCTGTGACCTACGTATTGATGTAGTGTGATATATTCTTCATCGTACTTAGTCGGTACAATTGTTGGTAATTATTTAGAAAGTACCACTTCCCTCCGATTTTTAATGAAACTTAAATACGTTATCGCTTGCAAGCGCCCTAGTATCCTTCAACTTTGAGTAAGCCCTTTGTTCTTGAATAGACCCTCTGTTTTGAGCCTCCTAAAAGTTAGCCCTCCACTTGTTGAATTAAATAATTTCAACAGTTGTGCCGAGTTGTGCTCAGTTCGTGCTACATTGTGCTCGAATATTATAACTATAATATAAAAAGTAGGGGGTCCGCCAACCCGCGCGGCGCCTCGCTCTCTCCCACTCTCTCTCTCTTTCTCTCTCTCCCACTCTCTCTCACTCTCCCTCCTGCTCTCTCTCTCTCTCTCTCTCTCTCTCTCTCTGAAAAGTACAAACTGTCACGTCGCTCAATTTTCGGTTCCCCTTCGGAAGACAACTCGCTCTTCAATTTTCGGTACCCCTTCGGAAGGCAACCCGCTCGTCAATTTTCGGTTCCCCTTCTGAAGACAACCCGCTCATCAATTTCAGTTCCCCTGCTGAAGGCAACCCGCTCGTCAATTTCATTGCCCCTTCGGGAGGCAACCCGCTCGTCAAATTCAGTGCCCCTCCGGAAGGCAACCCGCTCGACAATTTCAGTTTCCCTTCGGAAGGCAACCCGCTCGACAATTTCAAAGCCCCTTCGGAAGGCAAACCGCTCGTCAAATTCAGTGCCCCTCCGGAAGGCAAACCGCTCGACAATTTCAATGCCCCTTCGGAAGGCAACCCGCTCTTCAATTTTTGGTGCCCCTTCGGAAGGCAACCCGCTCGACAATTTCAGTGCCCCTTCGGAAGGCAACCCGCTCGTCAAGTCAATTTCATTGCCCCTTCTGAAGGCAACCCGCTCGACAATTTCAATGCCCCTTCGGAAGGCAACCCGCTCTTCAATTTTCGGTGCCCCTTCGGAAGGCAAACCGCTCGACAATTTCAGTGCCCCTTCTGAAGGCAACCCGCTCGACAATTTCAGTGCCCCTTCGGAAGGCAACCCGCTCTTCAATTTTCGGTGCCCCTTCGGAAGGCAAACCGCTCGACAATTTCAGTGCCCCTTCTGAAGGCAACCCGCTCGACAATTTCAGTGCCCCTTCGGAAGGCAACCCGCTCGTTAATTTCAGTGCCCCTTCGGAAGGCAACCCGCTCGTTAATTTCAGTGCCCCTTCGGAAGGCAACCCGCTCTTCAGTTTTCAGTTCCCCTTCGGAAGGCAACCCGCACATCAATTTCAGTTCCCCTTCGGAAGGCAACCCGCTCGACAATTTTAAAGCCCCTTCGGAAGGCAACCCGCTCGACAATTTCAGTGCCCCTTCTGAAGGCAACCCGCTCGACAATTTCAGTGCCCCTTCTGAAGGCAACCCGCTCGACAATTTCAGTGCCCCTTCGGAAGGCAACCCGCTCAACAATTTTCGGTGCCCCTCCGAAAGGCAACCCGCTTGACAATTATAATTCCCCTTCGGAAGGCAACCCGCTCTTCAGTTTTCAGTTCCCCTTCGGAAGGCAACCCGCACATCAATTTCAGTGCCCCTTCGGATGGCAACCCGCACATCAATTTCAGTGCCCCTTCGGATGGCAACCCGCTCGACAATTTCAGTTCCCTTTCGGAAGGCAACCCGCTCTTCAATTTTCGGTTCCCCTTCCCATTCGGCGTTTCAGCGTGACAGGACTAATAGAAAGAGAAGTCTAAAAATTGAGAAAAACGATTTTTTGAGTGGACCCCCACTTTTCATTTCTTTCAATTTTCTCAATTGTGTTAAGTTGTGCTAGGTTGTGCTGAGATTGTGCTAAAGTATTACTTTAAAAAATAATAAATAAAGAAGTTACGGTAAATAATCGTTTTGGAGATCTAATTAACGTTTAAGTACGAATTATCCAAACAGCATACAATCTTATATCTGAGTTGTGCTAGCCTAGCACAAGTCAGCATAACTTCCAATTTCTCCAGCACGACGATATAAAGGGCACTTTATTCTTGTGCGCGGCCCTTCGAGCTTCCATACTATAACATTAAATGGGTTTTAATCTTATCGGACAAACATAACATTGCATATCTAACTTGTCGACTTCCTTATCGAAAAATTTGTTCACTCAATGCCAGAAATATTTAAGGCTGTCCTAAAAGGTATGTAGTATCCTCACATAATAATTACATTTCAAAAGTGGTAAATAGTAATTTTTTATAAAATCTCATTATATGAAATGAATTTTAAATTTTTAGAGCCACGTAATTAGAAAATTTATGAAATAATTGCAGATAAATAATGTGGTAACATTCGACGATCATCGTTCTAGAGAACCTATTTTTAAAATTACATCGAATACTGATTTTTGCTATATACGGAAGTTACGCCGAAAAAAAGGCACATACAGGTCGAATCGAGTAACTTCCTCCTTTTTCGAAGTCGGTTATTGAAACTTATATAAGTTCTAACGTCGCACAATTCACATATTCGACTTCAGGATAAAAACCTTACGACTTGTCACGAAACACGTTTACTGATACAAAACATCACGCATAAGATTGATTATTTTTGTACAAAGTTTTAGTGGCACTGCGTAGATAAGAAAAATATATATAAACAGCAACAGAGGAACTATCACGTATAGTCGACAAACCGTTGTACTTCGTAACTGCAAACATGTTCAAAAGTGTTCGTTCAGCTTTGTTACCTGCATTACTTCTTGTAATGCTGGGATACTTTT
Source organism: Lasioglossum villosulum (assembly GCA_963971365.1). NCBI lineage: Eukaryota > Metazoa > Arthropoda > Insecta > Hymenoptera > Halictidae > Lasioglossum > Lasioglossum villosulum. Next base: position 44,338,707 of record OZ020495.1, on the reverse strand, counting down.
CGGTGGCATTGGCAGATGCAGAGGTGAGACTGAAGCACAGTTATTAGATGATATTTATGATTAACATATCGTTACAATAATCTTATGATCTCTTCTGCCTATTTAATTTGTATACGGTACGTGGAAAGAATACTAATGTTCGCTTCTTTATTTTACCTCTATAGCCAAAGGCTAGTCCTGAAGCTGAGAGTCTTTGGAGGAATTGGGATTAATTGAAATCATGGCACAATAGTGAAGAAAACCTTCAAGCACTGTGTATTGGAATGTCTGTTGTGCGTTCCAAATTTTACGCGTCTGCCATGAAAAAATAAAGTATTTCGAAAAATAAACAACGAAAATTTGCCTCATTAGCTTATCTTCATTTACACCATTATTGACACCCTCACTGTAAACACAGTTACAAGATACGAATCCAAAGGAGATGAAACAATTAATGATTGTTTAAAATTCGATCACAACATTTGATGCATACAACGAACAACACGACAAGTTAATATAAGCGTGATAATAATAATAATAGTAAGCGTGGTAATAAGAACAGGACTTCAGAGTGCGATGGCGGCTTCGATTGATCTTTTATCTAGCGTTTTTTGACCACTGATAAACTCCATCTTTGGAATTTCAGTAGTTAACGCGTATCCCACACCCTTGCAATCCTGGAAATGAGAGTCTACCCTGTTAAGAAGTATTAAATGATCATCGTGATCAATGTAGATCTATGTTAGCTATACACATGCTGAAAATTTCATCAAAATCGATTGACATTCCCAAGAGCTACCTAAGTGCGTTCAAATAATTTCGTGGTTCACTGTACCTACTGATGTCTTTAAAAAACTGAGTTATCACTTCCCGGACCTGGCCAACCACAATAATGTAATCAAACAGCCACGGTAATGGGTGACATACTGACGACACGTCTGATGGCAGACGATTACGCAGGCGTCGTACCAGCAAATCTGTATTTTGAAGCGGAACGAGGACCATGTCGAGGAGCAGCGTAAACAATGAACAGACATATTAGGTACTTGTAATAAGTGTTGCAGCGGTATTAGATGCTTAAGCTGGACACACTGGAATGGAGGTCGTGACGAAGTTTATTTATAAAGCGGAAGTTTGGGACAACGGTGGCTACGTTAAGCTCTTTAGCCGGATAAACTTTCCAGACTCCTGCATCGCCATTGATTGTGGCCCAGAGCCAAGACCTCCTTATCCTACATAATATTTTACGAGCGTCGACTTTGTTTTGCACCCGGAAGACCCAGAGGGAAGGGCGCAGAAACGGTTCCGCCGCGAGTGAACGGCCAACGAAGAATGAAACGCAGATTCTTTTATCTATAGCCCTCTCCACCTTTAACCGAAGGCGAAACGATTCAACCTGGATGACGGAACATTTGTTTTTATGACTCCATACTTCCACCACGGGGTTCAAGTGGGATACAAACTTTACGAAAAACACACACACAAACTCGGTCGAGCTTCAATTATTCAAACTTGTAATACGTAACATTAACACTCAAGGGGGTATTCTAGTATATACCATTCAAAGAATTGATTTTTTATTTCTTACAGTTTCTGAAAGTAGACAGGACCTTTTTGAACACCGGGAAGGACCATTGTGTATGGACCTGTGTTTTTTTTTTAGCAGACTAGTCGTAAGTATGCCATACTTGTATGAGAAACTTTAAACGCGTTTTTCTCGAAACAATGTTTTTATTGGGTTTTCACCGACTCCACATTTGATCGAAAATGACTTTATAAAATATACAGGGTCATCCGTTTTTAAACGGACAAACGTAAACCAGGTATAAAGAACCCCAAATGGAACAAGTTTTACCCCTGCCACTTTTTTTGTTTCGGCCTTGATTTCTAGAAAATTGCAAAAAACCATAATTTTTTTAGTTCACATAAACTTGAATATCTCGGGACTCCAGTGATGAATCTTGATGATTTTTCCTTTGTTTGGTTTAAAATAAATAGGGGCATCTTTTTTGTTAACAAAATATTTTTGTTTTTTTTAGCACGTTTATTCCAAGAAAATATCATCCATTGAAGTCACGCATCCTGGAACCGTTCAGATAGCTACAGTCCGATCCAGAAAAAACCAAGATTCGAAGGTCATACAAAAAAATTTTGGGAACAAAAAAAAGATGCTCCTATTTATTTTCAACACAACAAAGAAAAAATCATCAAGATTCATCACTGGAGTCCCGAGATATTCAAGTTTATGTGAACTAAAAAATTATGGTTTTTTGCAATTTTCTAGAAATCATGGCCGAAACAAAAAAAGTGGCAGGGATAAAACTTGTTCCATTTGGGGTTCTTTATACCTGGTTTACGTTTGTCCGTTTAAAAACGGATGACTCTGTATATAGCATTAAAAAAAAAATATATATATAGCAATAAAAAAGTCAACGACCATTGCCTCGCTTCAAAAACCGGTTCTCGTACTTTTTTTGTACTTTTTCCTACATTAAACTACATAATATGGAACAAAATCGCAACCGTAGCAATAGTCAACCGAAATATGTATAAGTTTACTAGTAATATATTATACCACTATAATATAAAGAAGGCATGTGAATACTTTAGCAAGTAGGTAAATCAATAGATAGGGACTACGAAAGACTGCAGGCGTAAAATTATAAAATGTAGCATAAACCCGTTGTTATACAGGGTGTTCGACTACAAGTGGGAGAAATTTTAGTTAATTAGCTATTAACAATTAAAAATCCACCAAAAATGCGGCTATGCGGCCAACAGAGGTGTACGTTGCGTACGTCATCAAGTGATTAATGAATGCATACCTTGGTTCTCATTTGGGGCCCCAGCGAGTTGAAAAGTCGAAAACGTTACCGCATTTTAGGATTTTTAATTGTTGATAGCTAATTAACGAAGCCGGAATCGCAATTTTTTTATTCTTCATTTTCGTCTTACATTATCGTCAAGAACCACCCCCTAAAATATCTCCCACCTGTAGTCGAACACCCTGTATATATTTTATAAACCATTAATGTTATGTAAATAAAGAGTTTTTGAATTGAAAAATTGGTTATCGTACGATCACCGAAGTTAAACAGCGTTGGACGTGACCGGTGTTGGGATGGGTGACCGCATGGGTATAGAGCCTACAGCAGGCGGTGGCTGCCCGGGTACCGGTCGCGTGTTGTTGGCAAAAAGGTAGGTAGTTCGGAACCCACCGTAATAAAAAAAAGTAGGTCCCGCTGAAAATTAGGCTGAAATTTGGCGATAGAGAGAGTGGAAAAAAGGGGAGAGTGGAAAAAAGGGGAGAGTGGTAAATGGATTTGAAACCCTTAGGGGACCAAATATCATATACATATAGCAATAAAAATATATATATATAGCATTCATCAATCAGGATCAAAAATCTCAAAGGAACCATGGGTTTCGAGTCGAATGAATAGTCGGTCGACTATAATTTGAGATGTCATATCAGCCGTGTAAACAAACGGGTTCCATGGAAATCGCCGACACGGTTTTCACCGACAACGACTTTGATCGACACGACTTGAGACGACCACCTCAGTTAACGAAATTTGTTGTCGGACGAAATCGTTGTCGATCAAAGTCGTTGTCGATCAAAGTCGTTGTCGATCAAAGTCGTTGTCGATCAAAGTCGTTGTCGATTAAAGGCATCAATCCAAAGGTGTAGAAACCCGCTATGGTGGGTCGTTACACGTCGCTTTTATACACCCTGTACATTCAAAGTGAAAATTATAAATTCGCCTTTAGTCAAGTTCCTCTGCGAGTCGAGAAAATTCATGTCAGACATATTGTTTCGCGCTTTGCATCGATGTTAGATTATAGCCGGGGCAGAAAAATTCTGTCACGTCCAGCAGGAAGCGACGTGCACGTTGTTCTATGGTACCGTGAATCGAGTCAGCGTAAATTCAATTTTGGTCAGCATGGAAGGTTCAGAAGTCGCGTTATTTTTACCAGCATGTCAGCACATGGCGGAAAGTACACGTTGCGAACATTTTACTGCTCCGCTGAATGTCACGGATATTATTGCTTTAACGTGTTAACAGGGGGAAGATAACGTTTGATGACGTCGCGTTCAATCTCGTGAACGACAGGACGGGTTTCAGTGATTTCGAAAACAATTGTTGAATAACTTGTACAGGGTGTCAAGATGTTATGTGTGAAAACCGTGATTCTACATCTCAGGATCGAGAAAGATCTTGACCTTGATAAAGTCTATCAAGGACAAATGTGAGAAACCTTCTCAAAGGAACCATGTGTAAACAATGAACCATTTTCTTGAAGATTGAGGTTGAAATGATATTTCCATACGTAACTACTGTTTTAGAAAAATGGTTTATTTTCGAAATTCTGTATTATGCGTCAAAATAGAAATATTTATAGTCTATTTACTACTTCAGAGATCTATTTTTCTCCTAAATCTGCACTTAGGTGAACTATTGGGACTGATAGTCCCCTTTTTATGTTAATACTTATGTAACATGTAACTTTCAAATAATATAACTTTAGAATGAATATCATATATAATTTCATTGAATCACTAATTTCTAAAGTACATTTTGAAAATACGCTTAAGGGTTTAAGAAGGAAGGAGTATCTTCAAGTGTATGCTAATAATTATTTAATATATAACTATTAATAATATAACTCACATTGTATGGAGGTAGAAATGTACTTTGAAAATGCAATGATTCAATTAAATTATATGTGTATAATATTCATTTTGAAGATCCACTCTAGGATTAAGAATTAAGAAGTATCTTCAAGTGTATGCTAATAATTATTTAATGTATAACTATTAATAATATAACTCACATTGTATGGAGGTAGAAATGTGCTTTAAAAATGCAATGATTCAATTAAATTATATGTGTATAATATTCATTTTGAAGATCCACTCAAGGGTTAAGAAGTAAGAAGTATCTTCTAGTGTATGCTAATAATTATTTAATATATAACTATTAATAATATAACTCACATTGTATGGAGGTAGAAATGTGCTTTAAAAGTGCAATGATTAAATTAAATTATATGTGTATAATATTCATTTTGAAGATCCACTGAAGGGTGAAGAAGTAAGAAGTATCTTCAAGTGTATGCTAATAATTATTTAATATATAACTATTAATAATATAACTCACATCGTATGGAGGTAGAAATGTGCTTCAAAAATGCAATGATTCAATTAAATTATATATGTATAATATTCATTTTAAAGATCCACTCTAGGATTAAGAAGTAAGAAGTATCTTCAAGTGTATGCTAATAATTATTTAATGTATAACTATTAATAATATAACTCACATTATATGGAGGTAGAAATTTGCTTTAAAAATGCAATGATTCAATTAAATTATATGTGTATAATATTCATTTTGAAGATCCATTGAAGGGTGAAGAAGTAAGGAGGTTCTCCAAATTTATTAATAATTGTGGTATTCGACAGAAACGTGTAAAAAGCGAATTCGTTTCTCATGTCGTTTGGTAGATGTCTCTCTCCGTATAAAGAACAGTTTCGCGGAAGAATAACGGTGACTTATCTCACTTTTTCAAGGGGTTTTTGCTGTACACTGTTGAAATAACCTATTTTTTGCTGTACGTCATTATTCTCTTCAGTAACGGTTTCGTTTCGTCATGTTCGTAGAGTGAATTGCAAATGGAGGTGTCGACCATTAGACTTCTTTAAATGACAGTGTGTGAACGCTCGTGCACAGTGTTGATTTACGTGTTCGATGATTATTAAAAAGCTTCAGAATGAGAGTGTTAAAATGGAGTCGACGTATTTTTGGATAGAACTATGAATGTCGTTTTTGAAACTGTGCAAGAGGCAACAGCAGGAGCATGGAAATTAACCCTTAGCACTCGAATGGTGATACTGAGTGAGAGGAGCGCCACTAGAAAGTGCTGTACCATTATTCAAAATATTGTTTACATTATTACATACATATGTCGGTATCTAATTAATTACCAGACACTTAGGATAAGGTGAAAAATAATTTGTTCTCACGCCTTTCGTCGTCTTTGCTCGAAGTATCTTTTCTTTCAGATAGCCAACTGGTGTACAGAATTTCTACAAATCGAATTGACTGTATCAAAAGTGCCAAAAATGTCAAACTGTGACATAATCTCTAGGCATTGCCGATCCTGTTTCAATTTTTCTGAAAATTAACAAAATCGCAGATATTTTAAATGTAGTGACTCAATTTCGGTAGAAAAATTGTCAATTTCTTATTAATATTTGACATAATCGTGGGAAAATGAAAACAAATCGATCGCCAATGCCCAATAGATATTACAATGATAATAACAATAAAATTTCAATGTAATCGCTACGGTAGAACTCGAGATACCTTGTACACAGTTTTGAAAAACGCGTTTAAAGTTGACGAATGTAATTTTTCTATAAAAAAAAATTGTCGACTTTTTCAAACTATTACTGTGTGCCAACCCCTTAAAAGCTTTTGCTGTATCTGCTAATTTTTGTCATAAATGCATAAAATCCGACGTACACGTATTAATAATATTCTGATGATTGCAACCGCTAATTGATCGCTCTTAAACGCGATTAAGCACGATACCTATTAACCTGTAAAGGCGTAACGCGAGATTAAATGTCACAACGCATGGGTGACAGTTCGTTAACTAACTTGCAACGGACAAGACCGTTATGCTGGTGGCAAAATAATGGAGTTAAATCGAGAATTCTAACGTGGATACATACCGGGTGGTCTATAAATCGATTTTCGAATTGTTTTCATTTTATAATTAAATGCTATTATCTGGCCTTCTTCAGAATCAGTCAACATAGTCGACTTTCCCATTGTCACGCTACCAACCAATAGTACACGCTGACAATAATAACACTCGTAAATAACTAGACTGCGGATTTTATGCATTTATGACAAAAACGGTCATGCATAATTTAAAGCACTGTATTAATTTCAGCTTAATAAGACAATTAAAAGAAAATAGAATTTTCTATTTGGCTCCCGTGTCTAGTTTCATTGCAAACATTTTTTATTTTGCAGAAAGATCCGCAGTATAGTAACAACAATATCAGTACAAATAATTATAACAGTAACAGTGAGGATAAATTAAAATTACAGTGTAAATTGATATGATATTTTTATAATTAAATGGAATTTCAATATAATTTTAAAATTTGAGGATAAATTAAAATTATAGTGTAAATTAATATAATATTTTTATAATTAAATGGAATTTCAATATATTTTTAAGAGGATAAATTAAAATTATAGTGTAAAATAATATAATATTTTAATAATTAAATGGAATTTCAATATAATTTTAAAATTTGAGCATAAATTAAAATTATAGTGTAAATTAATATAATATTTTTATAATTAAATGGAATTTCAAAATAATTTTAAGATTTGAGGATAAATTAAAATTATAGTGTAAATTAATATAATATTTTTATAATTAAATGGAATTTCAATTTAATTTAAAAATTTGAGGATAAATTAAAATTATAGTGTAAATTAATATAATATTTTTATAATTAAATGGAATTTCAATATAATTTTAAAATTTGAGGATAAATTAAAATTATAGTGTAAATTAATATAATATTTTTATAATTAAATGGAATTTTCGATATAATTTTAAAAAATAATAAGGAACAAATACTTCTTACAGTTCGTCAACGTCGAGACTTCATCTTTGCATACACAATTAATTTGATATAACTACATCAACAAAAACCGAGCGGATGCATGTCAAAATTGACAGGGAGCGTTTTTGACTTCAAGCATTTATTTCCAATTCCTAATTTCTGATAGTAAAAGAAATCGAAGAATTTAAATACAATGGTACATTAGTTTTAAAGTATTAAACATATTCAACAAGAAATTGAATATTTCTTTCACCCGAGCTTGATGCAATTCAGGGAGAAATGTTGCATTTTGCATAAAGATCCCCAGTCTACTTATAATTCCCATGTCAGTCGAGGCTTTCCAAAGTGTTTTCCTTATTGTTTGATCAAAGTTTTCGTATATTAGGAATCGATATAAGGAGGACAAAGCCGGATCGTACAGCATGGGGGACAAGATGAAGAGCCTGGTTATTGGTACGTCACGATTAATCGCTTCGGTTGACCCCAGTATAATTGAATGAAACTTCTCAAGAATTTCACTTAACTCCAAAGACGACGATCCAATGTGTTACCGATTCCTACAACGAGAGTTTGCCTGCCCAAAGGAACTTTGGACGTTTATCAAGTGAACCACTTGTGTCGCCATGAAATCATCCAACTCTTCCTAGTTCTGTCCTCTCTTTCTCTCTTTTCAACCCTCCCCCGCCTTTCTTTCCCCCCTCTTACTCCTCCTTCGAGTTTCTGAGGACAGGAATATTAATAGACTCGAGATGAAATACCAAGGAGGTCGTCTAGTCGCCACCTGGTAATAAAGAGCGGGGTGAATGAGAATGAATATAAGAGATAATCCTTCTTACCGGAACATTATTAATTCGGTAATTCCAATTTATATTGATTTGGCTCGCATCGCGCGATGTTCACGGTGACCATCCGTCCTGTATTTGCGTGGACAGTTCTGCATTTCAACAGCAAAATCTTGTTAAGAAATACAAGACGTAGGGGTAAACCGTAAAGACAAATTTAATAAAAATTTTGATAAAATTAGATATCAACGGCATAATTAAATAGAGCGTAAAACGAGCTTTAAAATGACATACGACTCGTTAAATTAAGCTAAATATTTATTTATTGGTATCAAATTACAATTAAAACACAGGAACAAAAATCCATTTCTTTCTTTACAAACAATTATTATAATTCTACTAGTATAATAATGAATTTTTGCGAGGACACCTCAACATCTTCTGCATAATGAAAAAAAATGTTTTAATACAACCGACGTCTAAAATTCACCAATGTTTACTATTATTCTTTAATTATTTACTATTGGTGAATTTTAGACTTGTATTAAAACATTCCTTTTTATCAACAATAAAATGATTATCTAGATGTAATGTTGAAACTGTTGAGTCCTCGCAAAAATTAATTATTACACTAGTTATTATTGTAATTATATATTATTACACTAGTTATTATTGTAATTATATATTATTACACTAGTTATTATTGTAATTATATATTATTACACTAGTTATTATTGTAATTATATATTATTACACTAGTTATTATTGTAATTATATATTATTACACTAGTTATTATTGTAATTATATATTATTACACTAGTTATTATTGTAATTATATATTATTACACTAGTTATTATTGTAATTATATATTATTACACTAGTTATTATTGTAATTATATATTATTACACTAGTTATCATTGTAATTATATATTATTACACTAGTTATTATTGTAATTATATATTATTACACTAGTTATTATTGTAATTATATATTATTACAGTTGTCATTATGTAATAGTTATAATTCCATAATATGGAGTTCCTTTCGTAAGATAATAATAAATCAATAGATATAAAAATATTCTACTATTACGTATCCTTTAAAGACCAGTGATTTCGACTGGTTTTGGTAGAAATAGCTTCGTCTTAACTGTTGGTTGTTCTAGTGTTAAGCGTGACTTAAAGCTTTCACTACGTGTATATCGTGAACATATCTCGTAAATTATGCGTGCACGCGTCGAACGCAGCAAATATTTTCTATGTTACTTACTTCCCCGACATCAATGCGATCTTTTTACTTAACAGTGTTAAATATAGTCCTTACCGTCTTTCCGCTGATATTTTCAAGCAGCTTCCGCGTTATTAACGGGCTCGCTTATCCCTGTTGCTTTGTTGGCTAACGTTCCTATAGCTCACGCAGCAAGAAAGTGCAACGTAGGAAATCACCGCGTTTTATAACAGACAGTATCTTTTCCTTATGGTTTTCCATCGCTGTCGACGTTTTTACTTCTATGTTGCGACCCATTTCAGCCATCACAGTTGTCCATAACGCCATCACAGATGCGTTTTAATCATTGTTCGCCTCTTCCGCGAAGAAGTGCTTACGTGGACACGTATTAGTTCCCAAACCATCTTACATTATATTACACGAGATTTGCTATACACGGTGATCCACAATGTTGCAGCATTAACGGCGTAGGGTTGATAGAAAAACGATGGCAAAGATTGTCAGCTGTTAGCGTAGTAAAAAGTTCGAACTACTGCCGGACAAAATATTGGAAAGATTAATAGGACGCGTCCGGACGGTTACATAATAAATTCATTCAACGTTTATTTATAAAATTGTGCAAGTTCTCTGTGTGCACGGATCCAGTATGGACATTGAATTGATGCTGTTGAAAATATATCGTATCAGCCGAACAGGCTGTATCTTCAGAGTCTTACAAAATCGACGGATACTTTTATGCAAATGCATTATCGATTCCCAATAAAATATTCCAACCTCACTTACTTCTTTGTTAAAAGATTCAGCCACTTTCAGTCAAATTGCACACCACCACTACCAGCGTGTTTCACCGAAGCAACAGAGTAGCCTCTAAAATGTTTGAACAAGTTAGAAAAGTAATTCTAAATAATTAAATCGTGCACGTTCGTGTTCGATAATTTTTGGTATAATTTTATCAATTCTTGCGTCTTGAAAAATTTAGTAATAAATATTGTATGAGTCAGTGCTAGCCACTGTTGGAGCTCCTGAAACGGTTGTTTCAAGCACAAGAAAAAGAAAATAGAACACTGGAAGATTTGTTAAACAGAAAAAAGAGGCAGATTAAATCCTCAGTGCGCCACTGCCCCTACCGATCTCTCTTTCAAGCACGGCGCACCTTCGCGAAGGTTTAGGTTAGGTGTCAAATTAAGACTTGTGTCCCCACTGTACCTTCCCCTTCTACGACGCTATTCCGCACGCATCGACCGCACACAGTGGTGCAGAATCGCGAAAACATGGCCAGAGACAACTGTTTCAACTTTCTCAAAAATGAATGAAATCAATGCCAATAGATTCTGAAATGTACAGGGTGTCACGAAATTATATGTCTACGATTTAGTGGAAATTGATATAAAACACTCCCCGCAAAATTGACCTTGAACTTGAAAATCGAGGTAAAAAAACAAATTTTTTTTTTGTTTAATCGTTTTCTACTAATCATAAGGACCATATGAACATGTATATGTCGTGGCAGGATTTATATATGTTCATATGGTCCTTATGACTAGTAGAAAACGATTAAACAAAAAAATTTGTTCTCTTATCTCGATTTTCAAGTTCAAGGTCAATTTTGCGGGGAGTGTTTTATGTCAATTTCCACTAAATGAATGAAATCAATGCCAATAGATTCTGAAATGTACAGGGTGTCACGAAATTATACGTCTACGATTTAGTGGAAATTGATATAAAACACTCCCCGCAAAATTGACCTTGAACTTGAAAATCGAGGTAAAAAAACAAATTTTTTTTTGTTTAATCGTTTTCTACTAATCATAAGGACCATATGAACATGTATATGTCGTGGCAGGATTTATCCTTACACGTCTAAAACTTAAATTCCTTTAGAATTTATCCTTACACGTCTTGTCTCGTCAAAATCTAGTTGATTCTGTCTATATCAAAAGACTACTCTCTTGACAACGCAAATCAATCAATATCTCATTGATATTTTCATATACACTGTAACCATCAGGAACGTGTCCATTCTACCACCCGTGGTCATGTTCAACAAGGACCTAAACAATTTTTCTAAAGGACCTTGTCTCGTATTTCTTCAAAAATAAAACAAACGTAACAGTAACACAAATTTATAAATTACAATCGATAAAACAAACATGACATTAATAATAATAATACAAATTTTCAAATCATTGCCTATGTCAGCACGCCCCGACATATAATATTTTATTCATAAATTTAGTAAGTCAGTGCCTAAGCTAGTCCTAAGTTACTTAAAAAGTTGTTTTTTATGTCAATTTCTACTAAATCGTAGGTGTAGAATCACACTATGGTGGCCGTGACATATAGTTTCGTGACACCCTGTACAGATTAAGTTATTTGATATAAGTGCGTAAAAATAACTGGAAATGAATGTAGGATTTCACACTAAACCAAAAATGTTTTTAAGGTCAATCTTGCCGTCCATTTTTGTAACTGATCTCCACCGAACCAGATGTGCGGAATGACAGAAGAATCTGTTTATTTTATAAAAATAGATTAGAATAATTTGAAAATATTAAATTAGTCACACTCTTAAATGACAAATCCGTAAATACTGTCTTCGAATGAGAAACAGTTACTGTCTTGAAAAAAAGTTTTCTCTGTCCACGTACGGTATCGCGATTGTAATCTGAAGAACTTTCGTGATTTCCCCCGTCAAAGATCGAAATGTTTAACGTTATAACGCAAGAAACGTGCACCAGCCAGCGCATAGGCGCGACCGCGAAATTTCTGTAGGAAACTGTACCACGAAATCCACGTAATGCACGAAAGTGGAGATTGGTAGGATCACGGAAGCCGGGTACCTCGAAATTGGATTCTATGCCGCAAATAAGAAAATGTACCCTTATAACGGGGGTTGTCCGCGGATTATTGAAATTGAAAATGTAGTATAATCGAATTAATCGACGAATTAGAATACTCAATTTCCAGTGCGAATGAAATAACAATATATTAAAAAAATTTTTCAACAACCACGCTTATACCAAAATACATTAAAGCGTAGCAAACAATTTTTTTAGACATTAGTAACTATAAATGAAAGCGTGGAGAGCTCACAAAGATTACGTTAATATAGTTTAGCGCTCCACGCTATTTATTTATAGTCACTAATGTCTAAAAAAATTATTTTACCCTTTTTAGTGCATTTTAATATAAGCGTAGTTTTTTTATATTTTTATTTTCTAATTTTTAGTCTTTTTGAAATGGAACGCAAGATATATAGTAATATTGGTATGAAATAGTAAGATGTAGAAAAGCGAGATAGAATGAGGAGATGATTCCGAGAGACGACGTCACTTGATAGAGTCCGAAATGGATCTGAATGAACGAAACACCTAGTGTTTCAATTCGTGGCACCCAGAGTCTTGCCAGATGGGGCGATTTTTTCGCGCATGCGCGACGATTTTGACGTCATACGGCCTCAGTCAAGCACGAAAATCGAGTACTTTGGTCGCCCCGCTAATTTTCCAAATTTATTATTTGATTAAATAATAACAATAACTTATCTGAAATTCTCGCAGCCCGCTGTTCTTTCGTGCCTCGTGTCGTAACGATCGTAACGGACTCCGCTAGACGTTCCCGCTAATAATAGTCTCCCACTACTTTCCCCCCAATAGTTCCCCACAAACTTTGTAACGTAGATACGTTCCTGCCGAAACTCGCGCATGCGCGAAAAAAGCGCCCCGTCTGGCAAGACTGGTGGCACCTTTTCTCCCAACTCCTCGCGCATGCGCGGCCAAAACAGTACTGTATCTATAATGAGGTGCAGAGCGGCCAGAGCCCTGTGGCAGTTATATTGGCGGAAGTGTACCGGTATTATTGGTGGAACGTGTCTTGCGTCTTGAAACTTAAGTGCTAACGTTTTAAGGGTAGCTTAACCCTTTACCTTTTCGTATGTGTATACTAATAAATTTTTTAAATTCTGCGGGGTGCTCGAGGTACCCGATTTTGAACGCTACTCAGGCCGTCTGAAGCTGAAATCGCCGCGCATGCTCGAGGTATACGGAGAAAAGGTGCCATGAATCGAATCACTGGAAACACCACACTGAGTTCTTTTGGTGCGAAGTGAGTCAGTGGAGTGGGGATGAGTCGGAGTAGGAACGCGTAGTGGAGTAGGGAGCGCTGTCGCGCGGAGTGGGGATCGCTGAACGCGATGACGTAAAATAAAGTGCCCTAAGTCTTGCCAGTCCAAAAGTGATACCTAAATATGGACAATTGAATTTTCATAGTAAAATCAATTATTAAGAGATTAAATAATTATATTACATGTCCTGAGGCCTTAGCTACAAGTAGGTGTGAATATTACTTCATTAAGAGCACCGTCTGGTTAGCAAACGACACTCGCGCGTTGACGTGTGTGAGTGCACACGTCGCTATATCACATATACGTACACGAAAATTGTAAGGGTCCGGGAGTAAAGATCTTTATAATGCAATGATTGGATTTCTTAGTAGTCAAAATCGCTAGATGAAAGATCAATCTAGGGTGCTATTTGGCTGAAAAGTCGTACTTCTATTAAAAATTCTGTACGTTTAATTCTACAAAAATCCAAGCCACAGTGAGGTCGACATTCAAATATAGTTCTGACATTTTCCGCTACGAGCGTTGATTTCTGTTTCATTTATGACGTCCTCGCTGACGGTCGTGCTGTCGAATATTGCAAATCATAGCTCGTGAACGTAGAAGTACGACTTTTCAGCCAAATAGCACCCTAGATTGATCTTTCATCTAGCGGTTTTGACTACTCAGAAATCCATTCATTGCATTATTAAGATCTCAGACGTTTACTCCCGGACCCTTACAATTTTCGTGTAAGTATACGTGATATAGCGACGTGTGCACTCACACACGTCAACGCGCGAGTGTCGTCTGCTAGCCAGACGGTGCCCTGGTAAAAATCCAATTTTTCTATTCAAACAATGAACTTCGATCAATAAAATATTTTCTCTTTTGTTTGACGAATTTTTATCATCTTTCAGGTAGCTTGATAATTCCGCGCTCATAGAACTTCAAAATTGCCCCAAAATTGGATTTCATCTTGAAATACCGAAATTACTTTCTTGCTGACCTAATATTAGTCTTTCGATTGTAGAAGCTTTGCATAATTTGAATTTATAAGACACGATGGAGAATTCCCTTAGACCTACTAGATGAAATGAGTGGAACAAATGAGCGATTCCGTTGTAACGCAAGAAAAATATTTGATTAGTCTAATATCTATATCTCGACAGGTAGGCGATGCACTGCACTGTCTATTCTATTCTCTAATTAGATCGCTATTCGCTGGGGGGATGTTTCGCCTACCTATTGTTCGGGTTGTCAGTGCGGCGAAGGGTTCGGCTCGGTGGTTGGTTCAGTGCAGCGGTTAAATCGGCGCTGTAATCGGTTCGGTGGTCGAAACGATAGCGTTCGGGATGACGGGTAGACTTTCGCTAACTGTGCCGGGTGGTCAGCACCCTGCCCATTGGTTAGGCCCAGGGGATCCTTCGCTTGTACGTCACTGGTCAGCACCCTGGTAACCGTATAGAGGTCATAGGATGATTGCCCGTGAGGAACGCAGTCTCCAGCGGCAATAACCAGTGAATCAAGACTCACGGTAATGTTCATTTTGCGAAGTTTCAAATGCGGAACGCGAATTCTTCCGTCACAGGGTAGCGCTTCTTTTCCAGGAATCGACTTCAACACAGTTCGACAAAGCAAGAGAATAGATACAGTACACGCAAACGAGATCTACGGCCGACATTCGACACTTTAAAAGGATGCCGCGAGTGTAGAAAATAAACGTGCGATAAAGATAATTTCAAATTCAATCATCTTCGTCTCACCTTTTCAAATGTAGTACCAATGGGTTGCTGAGATTCTCCCGATTCAAACAAGTCCAAACACGACACAAATCGCATTACTTTTATAAACTTCGTATACAGGGTGTCCCGAAATTTCTCCGATTTTTCCTTTACAAAAATGTAAAGGAAACAGACCAATCAGAGCGCGATCTAGACGCGAGTTAGCAGTCTGCCCGACACGCCAACTGACGATTGGCCGAACGTGTCATCGCATGTCTAGATCGCGCTCTGATTGGTCCGTGTTTTTCGTTAATAACTCCTAAACAAAGTCGCGGACGCCATTTTTGTAAAGGAAAATGTCGCTTCAAATGACTCAAGGATCCTCCCATTTTCGGGTGTCGAACGAATTTTGGGACACCCTGTATACCATAAGAATGTGTTTAATTTTAATTAATTGTACTTTCCATTATTCGGTAGCATGTAGCTATATAATAGCTTCGAGAAATGAGTACCTTGCAATCCTCGAAAAAGGAGTCTATTCCCTCCTTAAGATCCAAATATATTTTTTCAGAATTTTAGACAGCCTCTGAGAGCAGAAACGCGCGGAAAAGCGCGAAATCTAATTTACTCTGTAATTACCCTCACGAGCAGCTGAAATTTTAGTCAGAGAGATTTTTGTTAGTCAACTTCTGAATGGTTCAGTAGTCATTAAAAAATCACGAAGGGCCCTTTATGCTCTTCCGACCGGAAGTCATCGAGCAAAAACAGAGTCTTTGTCTCGCTAATGAACAAAGTAAATCATAATCATACAGTTTTTCTCAAGAAGGAAGAAATTAAATTCTATGCACGAAGCCATCTAACTCAGATCCCTAATTTTCAAACTAGATTGAAAAATGTCTGTGAATATTCTTGTAAATGAAGTTATACCTTTAAAACTCAAGTAAGAGATTTGTCTATAACTCTTGATATCAAATAAATTTTTATTTCCGCAATAAAACGAATAGTTGAAAATTAAGGTAACTTAAGTAATTTAGCAATATATGGCTAAGTAACCGAATTAGTATACAGTAGTCGATCTTATCCTTCGAGGCATCTACCAAGTAGATACACATATGCATACAGTCTACAGTCTACGCGGTAACCAACATGCTGTTTGTATATTATACACGCAGTTCACGTACATTTCTCAATGCTCATGTAGCATAATAATTTACTTTCTGGAATTAACATTAACTTCTGCGAATATTATTAACCCCTTATCCTAGGATTTATTTTATGGTTTCAATAATTCGAATTTTTTCTAGATTGTAATTTCCTAAAAACGAAAAAAAGTTTTGGAATTAAAATTAATTTTTGCGAATATTACTAACCCCTTCTTCTATTTATTTTACGGTTTCAATAATTCGAACTTTTTCTAGATCGTAATTTTCTAAAAACGAAAAAAATGTTCTGGAATTAAAATTAACTTTTGCGAATATTATTAATCCCTTTAAGTTCCGTATTATAGTATAGAATTACTGCAGTTTACTAGAGTTTGCTATAAAAATATTATTTTTAAATAAACAATATATAATAAGTTAAAATAATATTTTTTTAAATCTGCATAATACTTGCTAATTGCACGTCAAGTATAATGGTAAACTGTATAAATATAGATAAAATGTTTGTTAACATTCTGATAAATATTACTTTCCACCAAGAAAATCATTCTACGAAAACGTTGCAGTCACTAATGCGTTTCAAGCATTGTTTATTATTATTATTTTCATACTTTTGCTCCAAACCTTTTAGTCCGAGCCAAACGAAATTTGAAGTTATGATTTATTACAAAATGGCGGAATATTGAAATGAAATTATGCAAATCAGTAATGTACCAAGAATTACAATTTAAAAGGAGAAGAATTGATAAACTTTTAAAACACCATTATGCTAACGACTGTCAAATAGAGTTTGCTATAAAATAAAGTAAACAATATATAATAAATTAAAATATTTTTTAAATCTGCATAATACTTGCTAATTGCACATCAAGTATAAAGGTAAACTGTGTGAATATTAAAAAAAATTTATTAAAATACTGAAAGACGTTACTTCGCGACCAGAAAATCATTTTTCGAAAACGTTGCAATCAATAATTGCTTTTCACAAACATTGTTTATTATTATCAATATTATACTTCCGCTTGTCTTCGTGGCGACATTATCCTATTATTCCATAAATACGCGCGTGTTTAATTATCCCACGGCGAAGTCTGTTATCTGAAAATTAATTCGTCTGCTACCGATAAGAACGAACAAACGAGCCTCGAGAGTTTACGACTTGAACTAACTGAAAATCGTGTACGCGAGGCAGCTGTTTTCGCTATGCTTTATTGTAATTCTATGTCCCATCGGATAAAACCTAGCGACTACTACTAATAGCCGCCATTAGTTTGAGGTCGCGCTACCTATTCTGAGGTTGTCATTACGGCTGACCGTTACAGGCTTATACTACTTTGCCTAAGTCAAGCTATTACGGGACAAGCTATCATTGTACCAATGCATACTCCCACGATTCTATACGGTCGGTAATGGTGGTAAACTTTATCCAATAATCTGTAATACTCTATTATATGACTCTCGAGTCGTTTAATCTACTGTGGGACAATTGAAATGGTATAATTCTAACTGAATGTGATTTGCAGATTGTAAAGGCATTGTTAGACTGTGTGTAGACTGCGGATCTGTATGCATTTATAGCCAAACCGAGTAGATGAGGTTCAAAATTGCTGGAAAAGATTTGGTAATTATACAGGGTGTCCCAAAACTACCCTAGGAGCCGAAAATAGTTCCTTGGGTCATTCGAAGCGACATTTTCCTTTACAAAAATGGTTTTCGTGGCTGTGTTTAGGAGTTATTAACGAAAAACACGGATCAACCAGAGCGTGGCTACAGCAGATTGATTCTGAGTCGACCAATGGCGACACCACCATAGCTGCGCTCTGATTGGTCCGTCTTTCTCGTTAATAACTCCTAAACAAAGCCGCGAACGCCATTTTTGCAAAGAAAACTGTCGCTTCAAATGACCCAAGGAACTTCCCATTGTCGGCTCCTAGGGTAGTTTTGGGACACCCTGTATAGGAAAGGTCTCCCTACTCCGATTTTGATGAAATTTTAATATGTTCTAGATTTCGACATTTTGAACAACTTTTTCCTTTTCCAATATAGGGAAGTCGCTTTTAGTTTTCGAGAAATCGTTTCCCACAGTTGTATTCAACTTTTCTATGTTTCGTTCATACAGACAGGGTCTAGAGCAAGTATAGAACCAATTTTAGTTCAGCTACGTTAACGAGATGGCGCCTAGTCAAGAGAATCGTCAGCGGAGATTCGTAACAACAAAAATACAAAGGGCTTGAAGACTCAAATCCATTAATAGCAATAAGGATATTGATAAAAAGAAAAAACCTGTAATGATACCGAAACCGAAGCGTTAGATTGATGCAAATGTATGTTCATCATTGTTGCCGAATTGGTTTTCCGCGCGGAGGTTGGTCACAATGAAAAATGGCAGTCACGTGACATCCCTCCCCCCTTAAGGGGGGAGATAACATTCGATTGAATTTCTATTTGTTGCAATCGATGCAGAGAATTTTTATTCTGCATAAAGATCCGCAGCAAGCGCTAAAGATCAATTGTTAGGTCTAACTCGA
Source organism: Lasioglossum villosulum (assembly GCA_963971365.1). Taxonomy (NCBI): domain Eukaryota; kingdom Metazoa; phylum Arthropoda; class Insecta; order Hymenoptera; family Halictidae; genus Lasioglossum; species Lasioglossum villosulum. The sequence continues at coordinate 44,319,550 of OZ020495.1, read as the reverse complement.
CGTAATATAACTTGAAACGTGGTCATTTTGAATTGTTTGACTGAAATGGGAAATCATGGGATCTACCAATAATGCGTTATACCATTATAATCGTTCGACCAACCGATTACTCGTGCATTGTGCGAGTTTGATCCCCTAATAATGAACCTATTCTACATTTATCTTCTACGAGAGATCATTGTGTGCGCGAACTGAAGGGTACAAACCCTCCGAATCACATCGGACGACGGTGTCCACAGAAAACGATTCAACAATCGCAGCGTCATTTTGATGGTTTCTGTACTCACGATAGTGTATGCAAATTAAGAATTGAGGTTATCGTTGACAAGGCACATTTGTTTCGTCTACTTGTTATTTACATCTCTGTAGATAGTGTTCAATCAACGCTCGGTTAACGTGAGACGACATTATGGTTGACAATTACCACTAACCCAGTTCTATCAGTTCACTCAGCAATCAAGGCATAACGCATGTAGCTAATTTTCAACCTCTACAACTTGATGTAGGGTGGCTTACATTTACAAAACAACTGTCCACGAGTGTACAGTCCAATTTACAAGTTGTCAGCTACGTCGTCATATATGTAAAGCATGTTCGTGCACAGGGTGCCCCATTTAATCCAGCCACCCCTAATAACCTTGCTATTTATAAAGATACAGAAAGATATTTGTGGAGAAAGCCACCATATTCGAGCAATTTTTACAATTGAAAGTAATATGACATGATCGTGACATGCTACTGACAACATAACAATGTCTTGTGATAAAAGAGGTGTTATAAAATTCAATTTCATTATCATATCATAGTATTCTACTTATCATACGGATAACAAGTGCTGAGGAAACCACGAGTCAAAATTCAACTGTTTTCTTTAAAAAAAGATAAGGTTTTTTCATTATTAATCTGTTGCTTTATATCATATTTTCATCATGAGTAGTACGATGTACATGTGAACTCTAACCGACCGAAAAAGGAAGGTGTGTGTATATGATATTTAGTCCCCTCAGGGTTTCAAATCAATTTGCAAACCTCCCTTCTTTCCACTCTCTCTGTCACCAAATTTCAGCCTATTTCAGCCTAATTTTCAGCGGGACCTACTTTTTATTACGGTGGGTTCCGAACCACCTTCCGAAAAAGGAAGATCTATATAATAAAAATGAAATGCTGTTCGTTGGTCACGACATCACGTGAGAACGGCTGGACCGATTTGGCTAAATTTTTTTTTAAATGCTCGTTGTAATTCGAATCAGGTTTTTAAAGTACAAAAAATTGGAAAAGTTGCCCGGAAACGTGAAAATTCGGGAAAACTAAAAGTGCTTTTTGAATCAAATTTCAATACAAAAAAAAGAACGTCGCAGCTTTTAATCAATATTTCAATAGGAATTTACATTATCCACGTCTGTTTGCTATAATGATCACTGCGAAATACGTTTTTTTCTTATTTTTACTTTGTTTACATATGTCCTATAGCTTTTCACAAATTCACAAAATGATCACAACCAAATTTATTGAAATTTGGACAGGACAACGTCTGTCAGGTCACAGCTAGTATAATATAAATAAAATCACACAAAGTTTGATCATGAAAAAACTATCGAATTCTTTTTAAGACAACGATCGAGTTTTGACCCACGGTTTCTTTTGCACTTTTCAACTTTGTGATGAATAGAATACAATAGAGTCAAACAAAATGGTCGACCTTCAATTATTATTCAAGGACCTTGAAACACAATACAATACGCTTTGCACAATAATAATTCCATTCGTTACCAAACTTCGAATAAGTAATAATCTTTATTTTATTATTAAGTAATAAGTAATAATCTTCGAATAATTTCGAGGTGTTCATAATAATTTGATTTGCACACTGTGTTGCGCGTGTGAATAAGTTTGTTCGAATGCTTATCGTTATCAATTTCATACGTTCGAGCGTGTGTGCACGGGTGCCATTAATTTCGGACAGACATTTCAGAATAAAATGCAAAATAAGGAGCCACCGGTGCCGGGGAAAAAAGCGGCTGTCGTTTTAACGGTAAGCGACAAGTATCCGCATTCAACGACCGTGTAAAAATGCAAACGCACATTACAGATAGCCCGGTGCTCACTGGAAGAGGAAACTAAACGACTGGTGAAATTCTGAAGCGACCGGTAGCACTCGAAAAGCTCGAAGGACGATAGCCAGGTCGTACATCATGCCGATAGCGCGGCAAAAGATGCAGGGAAACGAGCGCGGCTCGGTTCTCGTCGGCTAAATAAAACGAGAAGAAGCGGACCGAGGAGAAATCATAGGAAGGAAGCTCGCTAGAAACGCAGCTACCACCTACGCGCAACTAGCTATACAGACTGTTATTATATTTATTCGGTAAATATTAGTCGTACGATCATTGACGTTATTTATGCATTCGTCAATGGAGGGGTTCACTGCAAGAGGAAACTATGCCATAGCACAAGTTTTGTGAAACGTACCCCCCCTCTCTCGCTGTTGCAAAACGATCTCGGTCATATTATTTGCTCCTTGCTGGAATCGCGAAGAATTTATCTTATGAAAAGGTAAACCAAGCTCAATCTGTTCCCACCCTTAAATATTAGATCGTTACTTTACGAACCGAATATTCAGGCATGTTAACTTCTTATCAATTTCTCACTGCAAAAGATAGCTACGCCATAGTACTCGTTTTGTGAAATTTAGCCCTGCACCCTCTTTCTCTCTGTTGCAAAGCGATCTCAATCACATTATTTGGTAACGTACCTCGTTGGAATCACAAACAGTTGATCTTATGAAGCGTTTAACCAAGCTCAATCTGTTCCCACCTTTAAATATTAGATCGTTACTTTACGAACCGAATATTTAGGCATGTTAACTTCTTATCAATTTCTCACTGCAAAAGATAGCTACGCCATAATACTCGTTTTGTGAAATTTAGCCACTCTTTCTCCTTATTGCAAAGCTCAATCACATTATTTGGTAACGTACCTCGTTGGAATCACAAACAGTTGATCATATGAAGCGTTTAACCAAGCTCAATCTGTTCCCACCTTTAAATATTAGATCGTTACTTTACGAACCGAATATTTAGGCATATTAACTTCTTATCAATTTCTCACTGCAAAAGATAGCTACGCCATAATACTCGTTTTGTGAAATTTAGCCACTCTTTCTCCTTATTGCAAAGCTCAATCATATTATTTGGTCACGCACCTTGTTGAAATCGCAAAGTGTTTACCTTACGAATAGGTAAAATAAGCTCAATCTGTTCCCACCCTTAAATATTAGATCGTTACTTTACGAACCGAATATTTAGGCATGTTAACTTCTTATCAATTTCTCACTGCAAAAGATAGCTACGCCATAATACTCGTTTTGTGAAACTTAGCCACTCTTTCTCCTTATTGCAAAGCTCAATCATATTATTTGGTCACGCACCTTGTTGAAATCGCAAAGTGTTTACCTTACGAATAGGTAAAGTAAGCCCAATCTGTTCCCACCCTTAAATATTAGATCGTTACTTTACGAACCGAATATTCAGACATGTGACCTTCTTTTAAATTTTTTACTGGAAGAGAAAGCTACTCCGCAGCTCTAGTTCTGTGAAATTTAGCCCTGCACCCTCTTTCTCTCTGTTGCAAAGCGATCTCAATCACATTATTTGGTAACGTACCTCGTTGAAATCACAAACAGTTGATCTTATGAAGATTTTAACCAACCTCAATCTGTTCCCACCCTTAAATATTAGATCGTTACTTTACGAACCGAATATTCAGACATGTCACCTTCGTTTAAATTTTTCATTGCAAGACAAAAAGCTACGCCACAGAACCCGTTTTGTGGACACCCTGTATTAATACTCACTTAAAGTTTATTAACAAAGATTTTTTGATCTGTTCACAGTTTTAAATTACATCTACTCATTGTTGTTTATAAAATACAAATGTATAAAATCCGGAGTCTAGTTATAATAGTTATTGACCCCGAATTAAACGTGTGTACAGAGTGTCACGAAATAATGTGTCACAGCCACCATAACGTGTTTCTCCACCTATGATTCAGTAGAAATTGACAAAAAACTCTCCGTAAAATTGACCTCGATCTTGAAAACCAAGATAAAAAACAAAATTTAAAACTAACTCAGGACTAGCCTAGGGACTAACTTAGTACTAAATTTATGAATAAAATTATATGTATATATGTCCATATGGTCCTTATGACTAGTAGAACACGATTAAACAAAAGAAAATTTTTTTACCTCATTTTCAAGTTCAAGATCAATTTTGCGTGTAGTTTTTTATGTCAATTTCCATTAAATCGTAAGTGTAGAATTACGCTATGATGGCCGTGACATATAATCTCGTGACACCCTCTACATAGAGAAACATTGAGTTTACGTATCATCAACGACAATCCTTTAAAAAGAAGACGTCTATCTCTAGCCTCGCTCGTTCAAGAGACAAGAGTAGTGACATCCTGTCGATAATACGAGAGAATGTAACAAGCGTTAACAACCTCGGAAATATCTTATCGATAATTTGCCTAGCCTCAGAAAAATAGATGGAACATCTTCGCTGAAGCTTTACATACACCAGTCTCTGATCGTTATCGCACAGACAATTCTCATTTTTTACTTATTAAATTCCACAGCGACGGGAACTCGCGCAAACGCGATAAATGAAATAATTTCAGTGCTCCGAGTGGGAGAGGGAGTCTTTACTTCAAGTCCGGGGAGACGTTTTTATCCTTTTCCAGCGACTTTTCGGCTTCCACGTTTTTACCGATCAGTCTGCCCTGGCCGTTCAATTTCCTGGCTTCTCAGTCTTTTTTATTTGGATCCTAATTAAGAGTTCGTCGAGTAACTCCGACATTGTAGTCTCGATAAGGAAGAAGTTCGGGGAGGGAAATGCAGACGGGAAAACGTCCGAGTCGAGTGCGATCAGTGCCACAGCGGATGCAGCGTCTCACAGCTGTAAATTATATCAAACTTGTAGAATTCTATAAATAACTAACTAGCAGAATATCAACATCGCCCGGTAGCGTCTCACAATTATAAATTACTTCAAACTCGTGTGTACATGTAAAATACTGATACAGAATTACTGTAACTTATGAAGAAATTTGTTGGGTGAAATATAAACCAGTTAAAGATTTTTTTAATTCGACAATGAAATCAATTTTTCAAAACATTTTTATTTTGCATAAAGATTCAAGTATTTCTGGTTCTTTCTATGGTGGACATTAGACTTTTGATCTTTAAGCAAAATAAAAGTGTTTTGCATTGATTGTGGGAAGCAGGAATAACATAAAAATTGACTTTGCTACGTTAAAATCAACATTACAATATTCTTGAAGTTATAAAATCTTTTACTGGTTTATATTCCAACCAACCAATAAATGTATAAATTATATTATATATATATGTTACATACATGTTATATATATACATATATATAATGTAATAATGTAATAATTAATTACGTCCTGCTATTATTACGTTGATAACCAAAATTCATTAAGTATTATCACAGAAGCTATAATACATATATATAACATTGATTATATATATATATATATATATATATATATATATATATATATATATATATATATATTATCAATGTTATATATGTATTATAGCTTCTGTGATAATACTTAATGAATTTTGGTTATCAACGTAATAATAGCAGGACGTAATTAATTATTACATTATTATATATATATATATATATATATATATATATATATATATATATATATATTGATAAATATAAATATAAAAACCAAAATTTATTAAGCATTATGTATATATTAAGCATTATACACACACACATACATATGTATATATGTGTGTGTTATATATGTATTAGAGCTTCTGTGATAATGCTTAATGAATTTTGGTTATCAACGCAGTAGTAGGAGGCCATAATTAATTATTACATTTCGATTAATGTGGGAACAGCATTGCGGTGTGCATGATCTGAAATACTCGTGGAACTTTCAATTTAAGGGAACCGAAGTCAAGTTCAATCTCCTAATTACGGAACCGTTTACTTAACTCACTGTAACGAGAAATATCTTGAAGAAGTTCATTCGAGGAATTCGGACTACAAATTTTTTAATTACTCCTGGCGGTAATTGAAAAATTCCGGCGCAGGGTCACAAAAGCGTGTACTTTCATGGCTAATCAACCAATCAGCGGGCGTCCTCGCTTCGATCAGAATGTAAATTATATTGCTTCGGCGACTGCATTGCGCCAGCTATCGCAAAGGAAACGTTTCGCGAGGAACGATAAAACCAGCTATCGTATTCCAGTATTCCACTTCTTAAATGCACCTTGACTTTTTAAGACTGCGTTTGACATCATGGCCGCCTTCGCCGACTCCACAATAAGCATTTCTGTTTCTTCGTGTATATGTTACAGGAAATCTGATTAATCCGGAGATTATGTATAATTGCCGATTAATACAGTGAGTCACGAAAGTACTCGGACAACCGTTAAAACGGAATAATTTTTTTATAGTTGTACCAAACCATATAATTTTTTATAATCAATTTATATTACAATATAAATATTTAGATATATATAAATAATTTATATAACCAATTATATTACATAGGGTGTTTGTTTTACCTTGAACACCTAAATTATTTCCTAATAACACTTAAATTTATTGCCACAGACTACAACATTGCATTATGAAAAATACATGTTAATATGCCAGAAATAAGATGACCTTGAAAAAACTGTTGAAATAACCTTCAAAGGATTTTTTTTATTACCCTCTGATGCGCGTCTCAGAACCATGTACATCCTATTAGTTATTTCTTCTTACTTTTAACAGTCGCGGAAATAATTTAGGCGTTCAAGATAAAATAAACAACCTGTGTATATACCATTTAATTATATTGTATATAATCAATTAAAAGTATTCGTTTATGAAAGGATATGCAAACAAGATTTCCCAAATAATTATAATCTACTAGGTCACATGCAAAAATTTTTTTATTTGGACCTTTTTTAAATAAAATTTAAAATATATGTTTTATAAAAAGAAATTATTTAAAAAATTGCAATTGAAAAGTAATTGTACAAGAAACAATAAAATGTATTTTACTTTTTTATGCGAGCCTATATTGAAAATTTAAAAAATATGGTTTCTTGATCTATTTTATTATTGATTTGTAGTACAATATTATAAAGTTATCGTCTTTTTGAGACCGTCCGAATATTAATTCGTTTCACTGTATGAATTTCTGCTGCCGCCTAAGGATTTCAAAGCGGAACAAACAACTTAGCGCTTGTAGAATCAAAACTGAATATTAGTAAAATCTGTTGAACTTCAAACAAAACTGTACACGAACTAAATTGAAACGCAACCGGCGAGAAAGGTATCGTAGAACTGATCTTACGCAATATACTCCTTTGGTTTCACGCCCACAGAATCTTAATTTTATGTACGAACTTGTACGCCACATAGTAATTGGGTAGCTCCTGAGGTGAATATTCCCGCAATATGTTAATGACTGTGTATAACAAGTGCTGCTGCATTTGCCACAGTGACGTGCTGAAATTTCATTTTCTGAAAGCAAATTTTCGATCTTTTTTCTGCAGAGTAACTGTACTTAATATTATTTCGAAATTATCATGAAATCAAAAATGTTTAAAACCATAGTTTCTCGTAATCACTGTAGAAACATGTTTCCAACACTTGTCAATTTTCCTCGCATCAAAATCAAATGTTCTAGGCGGGAAAAGTTATTTTAATGTTCTTTAAATTATCTTGAAATTTATCGACGAATTTTTATGTTTCTTGCAGTTATTTTATAAACTGTAGCAAATTGGGAACTTTTGACTCGAACCTTGGAGGGTTAATGAGGAAATTATGAACAACGTAGAATTTTAAATTTGAAAGCTCGTGAATAGTATATTTTATGTCCTGATTTTATAATAATTGTGTACTCGTGGTTGAAATAATAATCTTGGGAAGTCATTTTATAAACTGTTGCAAATTAGGAACTTTTGACTTACTCCCTGGAGGGTCAATGAAATACTAACAACTTAGAATTTAAAATTTGAAAACACGTGAATATTATATTTTATAATAATACTGTACTCGTAGTTTAAATAATAATCTTGGGATTCTGCGATTAATTTTTGCTTTCTTCCCAGTAATTTTATAAATTGTAGCAAATTGGAACTTTTATCTCGCACCCTGGAGGGTTAACAAAATATTAACAACGTAGAATCTAAAATTTGAAAGATCGAGAATAGCACATTTTATGTCTTGATTTTATAATAATAGTGTACTCTTGGTTGAAATAATAATCTTGGGATTCTTCGATTAATTTTTGCTGTGCTTCCAGTAATTTTATAAAATTGTAACAAATTGGAACTTTTGTCTCGCACCCTGGAGGGTTAACAAAATATTAACAATGTAGAATCTAAAATTTGAAAACTCGTGAATAGCATATTTTATGTCTTGATTTTATAATAATTGTGTACTCGTGGTTTAAATAATAATCTTGGGATTCTTCGATTAATTTTTGCTGTGCTTCCAGTAATTTTATAAATTGTAGCAAATTGGAACTTTTGTCTCGCATCTTGGAGGATTGACAAAATATTAACAACGTAGAATCTAAAATTTGAAAGCTCGAGAATAGCATATTTTATGTCTTGATTTTATAATAATAGTGTACTCTTGGTTGAAATAATGATCTTGGGATTCTTCGATTAATTTTTATCTTACTTGCAGTAATTTTATAAATTGTAGCAAATTGGAACTTTTGTCTCGCACCCTGGAGGGTTAACAAAATATTAACAACGTAGAATCCAAAATTTAAAAGTTCTGGAATAACAAATTTTATACCTTGATTTTATAATAATATTGTATTCGTGGTTTAAATAATTATCTCGAGATTCTTAGATTAATTTTTGCTTTGCTTGCAGTAATTTAATAAAATTGTAGCAAATTGGGAACTTTTGATTCGGAGGGTTAATGAGGTAATACAAACAACCTAGAATAAAAAATTTGAAACCTCGTGAACAGCATACTGGAAACACTTTAAATAGACGTTACAGGTCTCGCACGCATAGACACACATCCTTTGTAGCTTGACTATCGGTCAAAAGAAATGGGCGATTCATCTGAGAATAACAGTTTGTTTAACGTGGTAGTCGATTGCAAGTTTAACATACGAATAGCGGAGCCTATATTGGCATCCAAAATACTCCTGATCCGATGGAATGAAAACACACTGCCTCCCGGGAAACTACCCTTTATGGGTTATTGATCTCACGGTAGCAGCACCTAGATTCTGTACTGCGGCATTAAACGTTGGTACGAACGATGGCACACTGCACGCGGCACTGAATATTACAGAGAACTTACTCCGAAATCGGTGGCAAACGTATACGTCGCGTCATGCTCGCGAGGCGAATTACAAAAATCGAATAAATACGTTCGTCAATGGAACAGTTCAATCTGACACGCGCTTCAAGACAGAAAACGACAGGAAATTACATACAATACCGTATGTAATTTCCTGTCGTTTTCTGTCTTGAAGTGCGTGCCAGATTGAACTGTTCTGTTGACGAACGTATTTATTTTACTTATTTTATTATTATATATACTACCGTTCGCAATTAAGGGGGTAGATGCGTTTCCAGAATTGCAAGAGTGCAGAATAGTTGTTAATTTTGAAGTAACTTAAGTACAGGGTGTAAAGAAATGTTTGGTCCTGGCTGCCATAGCGGTATTCTACATCTTCGGATCGGTGAAGATCTGTGAAAAATAGTTGCCGCAAAATTGTCTTCGAGCTTGAATTTCAAGGGCAAATTTTGGTGTTATTGCATCTTATTCTACGCATTATGGAGACAAAAAATGGGGAAAAAGTGTCAAGGGAACCATGCGTGAGTTGAGTTTTGACTCATGGTTCCCTTGACACTTTTTCCCCATTTTTTGTCTCCATGATGCATAGAATAAAATGCAATAACACAAAAATTTGCCCGTGAAATTCAAGCTCGAAGACAATTTTGCGGCAACTATTTTTCACAGATCTTCACCGATCCGAAGATGTAGAATACCGCTATGGCAAACGTTTTTTTACACCCTGTACAGTCTTGGTAAGAAAACACATATTATTCACTAATAATAATTGCTACTATTTTAATAGGAATTGTAAATTGAATTCTCTTGGATGAACTTTTAAGGAGTGTGATATATTCGTATCCTGTACGTATATGTATTTTTAAAATCTTAAATATCTCAATATAAATTTAAATGGACTTGATTAAAATAATACCCACGACGACATAATTTTAACTCTATTTAGTGATTTGTGAGTGTGATATATTCGTATAGTGAGTGTGATATATTCGTATCCTGTACGTATATGTATTTTTAAAATCTTAAATATCTCAATATAAATTTAAATGGACTTGATTAAAATAATACCCACGACGACATAATTTTAACTCTATTTAGTGATTTGTGAGTGTGATATATTCGTATAGTGAGTGTGATATATTCGTATCCTGTACGTATATGTATTTTCAAAATCCTAAATGTCTCAATATAAATATAAATGGACTTGATTAAAATAATACCCACGACGACATAATTTTAACTCTATTTAGTGTTTTGCGAGTATGATATATTCGTATAGTGAGTGTGATGTATTCGTATCCTGTACGTATATGTATTTTTAAAATCTTAAATATCTCAATATAAATATAAATGGACTTTATTAAAATAATACCCACGACGACATAATTTTAACTCTATTTAGTGATTTAATTGACAATGAAAGTTTCAGACGCAACCAAGGACAGTGTATAGGAAAGAAAAGAGACGCGGAGAGTCGCAGTCGCAGTTCCCTACGTTCGGGTCCGTTTTCGAAGCTCAAAAAATAGTGTCCGTCTACGAACCTTGCAAACGAACCTTTCCGAGACTTTTGAAATTGTGAAGGATTTGCTGTACTTACCAATGTTGCAGAATCTTCTGTTCCTCCGTCGGATCAACAGCACACTGCCATTTGCACGAGTGAAGCACAAACACCACACTTTCCAAAATCGTGACAGCGAACGGGAATAAATTACTCCGACCACGGTCAAAATAGTACTGCGAATGTCACCTCGGTTTTTGTGAATAGTTAAGGGTAGGAGAAATTCAAGTGGGGAAATTTTGCGTTTGTCAATTGGACGGGGGTGTGTCGGAAGGACTTTAGGTTGAGAAGTGGGGAAACTGTCAAAGAAATTCATTTTGTATTGTTTTCGGTCGTCAATGACGTGATTTATGACGGTAGTTCGCTCGTCGCTTCAATGGATCGGTCGCATGGGTTGTCCATCTGTATGGGGTTGAAGATTCGCATGCGTTTTTTGCTTGCTATAACGTCCTCCACAGGTATGTCGCCTAGAGGGTACCATTCACGGTCAAGCATATCGCACAAGTGCCTATTGTTCGAAGGATAACAAAATTACTAACAAGAACATCATATCTCGGTGTAACCAATTTTTAAATTAATTCATTCAAATATGCTTTTCAGATGATAAAGAACTTACGTTATCGATCGTAATAAATGATTATCGATTGATTGACGATAAATTGTTAATAAAGAATGGTTAATGTTATCGGCACATGGTTCGATCGCTTATCACTTCTTATAAACCACTTTTGCAAATTATCGAGTTAAATCGACATTTCGATCTTTGTTTAGATCATTTTCAGAATTTGTTTCAATTGCGTCTGTAAAACACGTATAGTACACAATTTCCAAACCTTTTGAAAGATTAATTATAAGTAGACTGCGGATCTTTATGCAAAATAAAAATTTCTTACCTAAATTGCAACAAACTGGAGTGAAATAGAAATTTATTTCTTTCCCTATTATGTTTAGTAGGTTGAGAATAATATAATAGTCTGTTTAAGTGTTTCCAATATTTTTGTTATTTTAAATTACACCTGCTCATTTTTGTCATAAATGCATAAAATCTGTAGTCTAATTATAAGAAATGCTGTTTAGAAAACTTACTCACTTGCTTTGTGGTAAATTTCACTTTTGAATACTATGAGGCACGTGTGAAGCACATGTTGGTTGTCGAGACACTGAGGTAAAGAGAAAACATTTGGCAAGAACATATCAGAAGGATCGAGGTTTTATCAATCGATATAAGGCGGTAATTTTGAAATACTAAATCATAATTATGTCTTTGAATTCACTCTCGACTGTCTGTATTTTGTATTAACATATCTTAATGGTGATTTATTATCGACATTCTACTTTCATTAGAATTAATTACATACAATTAGTTGTATGCGAGAACAGCTGGTATTGGTTCCAAAGTTGAAGCACAAAACGGAAGGTTTTTAATTAGGAAAAAATTTTTCGATACGTTGATTTAACTTGATAATTTGCAAAAGTTCTTTATAAGAAGTAACAAACGATCGAACCATGCGCTGATTGGATAAACCATTCGTCAGAAAGAAATCACAATTGACACATCCAGAAGAAACTTCTACTGGCAGGTCTAGATGCCATTTATGCTTCGTCACTATGAATACAGATTAATTTGTTTTCTCTGTCAACGTGTACACAGGCAGTAGAAGCGAGCAAGGAGAGCCGCCGTGCAGCGGCAGGCTGTTGGATCCTCTGTATCACCGTGTAAACAGTTCGATCACTTGCGATCTGTTTTTAATGGCACACGGCTCGGTGTTACTCGACTAACAATGGCTGTATCGTGTGAAAGAGCTGTTAAGATCTGCTGATTTTCCAACTAGGTTTTGTCAGTCTGCATTTCGGGTAAATGTACCTACAGTGGGTGCACAAGTGTTCGTACACCTTTTAAAATAGAATAACTTTTTTATAATTGTACCAAACAGCACAATGACCTGACTTTTTTATTATCAAAAGCATTAGTTTAGTAAATGATCTGCAAAATAGATCTTCCACAAATTACAATTTACAAGGTTGCATTAGAGACAAACTTCAATTTATAAATTTAGAAAATTTAATGAAAATTTAAAATATATGTTTTGTAGATCTGCGTTTGTTACATACATGCTGAAAATTTCATCGAAATACACACGAGCTGTAAGCGGTTAAAACTAATTAATTAATTAATTGTAAATCACAGTAATTGGTACATGGCTCTTTTTCGTCGGCAGTAATACGTACAAAATGTTATCGATTTTATTTTTTAATATCATCTTATGTTGCATTAGACTTCGAGAACCACCAATACTTTTTTTGTATTTAGAACACACTATTCTTCCATCAAATGCTTACACACATTATTATTTCATGATAAATTAGGAACAATATTAAAATAAAGCACGATCGAAGCATGACATCGCAGTAATCGGTACAGTTATCCTATTACTTTCATATAGAATGCTGTTTTCTTAGATGGAACAGTGACATTTTATCATGGCAGTACGAATGTGTAATTCCTTGATTACAAGTGCCATTTATACATACGCAAATACACCGCGAAAAAACTGCAAGACGCATACAGGGTAAACGAATCAAAGTATAAAACCGCCACCTGACCGCTTATGCTTGATTTAGGAAACACCCTGCATACAAGCAAGCCATTCAATTATCTGTTTCAACTAGACTTCCACTTCACATAAACTTTCATTTAAATTATATATCCTATTCCTCACCGATATTCATGACCTTGAAACATGCTGACGAGGTCATTGATCTGAATAACTTTTCCCTGTACAGGGTGTAAAAAATGTTTGGTTCCCGGCTGACATAGGCGTATTCTGCATCTTCGTGAAAATTGTCCTTGACCTTGAATTTCAAGGGCAAAGTTTTGTGTTATTGCATTGTATTATTGCATTATATTCTACGCATCATGGGGACAATAAGCGTCAACACCCATGGTTCCCTCGACACTTTTTGTCCCCATGATGCATAGAATACAAACATTTGCCCTTGAAATTCAAGGTCAAGGACAATTTTGCGGCAATTTCTTTTTAACAGATCTTCTCCCATCCGAAGATGTAGAATACGTCTATGGCAGCCAGGACCAAACATTTTTTTACACCCCGTACATATTACCGCCGTCACGCTGCTACCTGCGCGCCACTTTCTTTAGCTATTGATACAACAATTAACGACATTAACCCCCCACCCCACAGTGCTATTGTTTAAAATACTATACAAGTTTATACTAAATGCTTATATTTCGATAAAACAAACCAGAATCCCTTCCTCCGCACGCCGGGTGCAAGACTATCTTTCATTATGCATAATTATGGTTAAATGATTAAAAAAAAGAAAATCCTGAAACACGTATCCCCTATTTTGAATCAAAGATCACACACCCGAGTTTACATTAAAATGAACTAACAATAAATAAGAGAAACTGCAAAAAAATATCAAATTTTTAATATATTGTTTAAAAAAAAACTTTTCTTAAAATTTTCTTGCACGACTACATTTCCCATTGAAAAACAAACAAGTTAAAAAAAAATTCAAATTTTTTCGACCACTGGTTTCCGAGATATCTCAAAAAATATGGTTTTGACCCCCAACTTTGAGGGCTGTTTTCACCCCTTCAGAGTGGATGGTTGCCGATAAAAAAAATACGTGTCAAATATTTTTCGAAGAACTATATCTCACATAAGTTTCATCAAAATAGGCTTGTTACATCTGAATAGGTTCCCTTGTTAGTGTTTTTAGTTATTCTGATAGGAAATATTGACTTTTCGAGGAAACATCGATTCTTGTGAGTTCAGACATTCGATTCTTGCGAGTTTAAAATCTGAAATACATGATGAAAGAGAGACAAGAGAGAAAAGACATAACTCATAATCCATTTCACCCTGTATAATCACCATTTACTTTTTGCGTGCAATTAAATAATTACAACACTGTGAGTGTCCGTCCCGGTCCCGGATGCCATATCGCAGCGTTCGTTCAGATTTGAAGACAAATAAACTGTTGTCGGGTTCGTTGGGGGTGAAAAAGTTCGAATCGAAGTAGGACTAGAACCCGGTGAAAGAACTTCGTTTCTCAAAAGGCGTGCAATTACCACGCTGACGTCGACAAACCAATAGTTTCTCCGTGTCCGTCATTGGGGCTTGCGCCGTAGCGGGTAAGAAAGAGCGTCTTCGTTCCAATAGATTGATTTTGGGACGACAACTGGATCCGGATCGTTTGCACTGGTTTTCCATCATACCTTCTTCGTGTCTGCTTTTCTTCCTATTCTTGATACCGAACGAGAGCCAGGCGAACAAGTCAAGACCTCGAACTGTTCGACCGTACAAACGAATAGAGATTGGCAAGTTGGACCGCATCCCCGAGAAAAAGCCAGAAAAATCGATTTGTCCGATCGAATGGGGGATACAACGATTTCTTGGGAGTGACGGCGAGAACCATCCGTAAAATTGATTCTTCGTCAATGTGATGCGCCTTCGCTGATACCGCAGGAATCTGTTCTCGGAATTTCAAAAATTTATATGTAGATGAAGGAATCGTTATAGTAATTAGTTGCAGTGATATTCAATAATAGCGGGCACTCCGCTATTATTAATGTAAATATAAATAGGGTAACTGCACCAGTAAATGAACACTTTTGTATATTTCAACAAATTTTAACCCGCACTATATAAAATTGTGATCAAAGAGTTAAATAAATAGGAGAATATAGTTTAATAATTTTGTTCATTCATTGGACTATCGTTGTTCAATTACTAGAACGTAGTGTTCATTGACTGGTATTTTTTATTTAACGTTTAATGAAGAAAAATAATAATAATTTCATTTTATTTGTGTTCATTCATTTTTGACAAATGAAGTATAGGCAGCCATTTGGCATGTATGAGATTCCTTTAATTCACACTTTTTTTTTACATGAAATATCTTCTTGAACAATTTCTTAAATGTTCATTCACTGGTGCAGTTACCCTATTATACTAACAAGGAGAGGGCAAGGCCTTCGGGTCACCGATTTGGTTGAGATTCTGTATACTTATAGATCTCAATCTCCCATTTACGAATATATACCATTATAGGTGCAAACACTCAATAATTGTTGAGATATTTAATAAACAAAGTTCTATAGAGATACTATATAATGTCCTGGTCTAGTGGTAACGTACTACGCTTACACCTGGTGGGTTAGTGTTCGATCCCAGCCCGGGTAAAAATTTTTTTTTTTCTTATTTATTTATATTATTTATTCACTATGTAATGTCGTCTTATTTACAAGATATTATACAATTATTATAAATTAAAGTGCAAAAGTCTTAATAAATTATAAATAAATTCACCGAAATGAATGATATAGTAAATTCTCCTCTCGTGTCTGGAAACAGAAGAAATAAAATAAATATAGGAAGCCAAAATATGGTATACGATAAATTTAATTATATTTTACTTACATATTTTCAATTTAATATATTGTACTTACATATTTGTAATATATTGTTTATTAAATATCTCAATAATTATTGAGTGCTTGCACTTATAATGGTATATATTGCACTCTCCTTGTAAGATAGTAATATATAATAATACTATATACTAATATAAATATTAATATAACTCTATTAGACTTTAGAGTGGTTGCGTCTCGTTATGGTATAAATAGACTGCGGATCTTTATGTCTTCATGGAGAAAATGGTTGAGTGAAATATGAAACAGTAAAAGATTTAAAACATGCAAGAATGTTATATCGTTGATTTTAATATAACAAAGTCGGAAGGGATGGAATCGATTTTTACGTTATTCATGCTTTCATCAATGGAAAACATTTTCAGTTTGCATAAAGTTCCACAGTCTAGGTATAAATATATCTAGAACTACCAACAGTTAAGACTAAACTATTTTTACCAAAACTAGTCGAAATGATGACTGGTCTTTAAAACATACGTAATTATACAATATTTTTATATGTATAGAGTTAACATTATCTTACAGAAGGAAGCAGTAGACCAATGTGTTTTAATTAAATTTTCGTAATTTAATTTTGATGATCTTGTATACTTTCATTTTCACGTTATTAAACAACTCAGTTGTTTATAGTGAATCTTCATATTTATCATAAAAATAGAAGTTAATTTCGTTATAGATTCTTCTAACACGTTGAACTACTTAAAAATGATTGTCAGGTCTCATTAACAACAATTTTGAATCGAAATAAGTTTCTTATATCGATCGTATTATTGTTAATAACAAATGTTGGATATTCTCAGTGCTACGGTTCGATCGTTTAACACAAAAAAATTAATAAACAATTTTGCTAATTATCAAATAATCGACGTTCCAATCCAAATTGGACCATTTTCAAGATTAATTCGAATCGCGTCTGTAAAAAAATTTTGAAACCAGTAAAAGCAATAGAAGAATTGAAGAATACAGTTATATTATTTGCAATCTATTAAACATACGGAACCGTAGTGGACGTGAAAATTTGGTGCTCGGCGCGTTTGCGTTGCTTGCTTTGTTATCGAAAATTGGTTGGGAAACAGATCGCGAAATTGATTTAGCTTTATAATCTGACTTCGCAAATTTCGCGGGAGCCGAAACAGGCGAGGCGCGACTCGTTGAAAAGTTTTTCCGGTGCAGCTTTGGAGCGGCCGATATTACCGAAAATCGAGATTAAAGAGCGCGTGCGGGGAATCCGCGTGGACCAGAAGAGTTTGTACACGAAGCATAGCGAAACGTTCTCGCGGAAAGACACGAATGTGTGAACCGACTGAATAGTGAAATCTCCGGGATCATGTTGCTGCGTTCTCTTTCCCCGTCTAACACGGGCACACGTGAATGCGTACGTTTCAGACTGAAGCACCCACTCGACGAATGAAATCGGCGAGAGAGTGAGTCCCGCGGCTTCAAGGATGCGGAAACAGCGACTACGTACCCGCTTGTCGAACCGTGACGTCGCGAGTCCCGCTATTCCCGCAGGAGTACCATGAATTCTCCCTTCGCCGTACGGCCTCCCTTTTCTCGCCGCGCCGAGCCGCGCCGCACCGCGCGCCGTCTAAAAACCAGAGAGCAGAAGGAGGACTGACGTGCTCGAGGATGCTCCGAGAACCATACACGCATTCGATGTTCCGCGACTTTGCGTTTTTCTTCCGCTAACGTTGCGTCGACAGCTTAAGTGGAACCGCCGCCACAGTCGCGCGTATAAATACCTGAGAATTCATCTCGCAGACGACGTAGACTTCTGTCTGGAAGTTTGTTGTTCAGTTCTTCTCCCTTCATTTTATTTTATCTTTTATTGCCACGCTTATATCAACTTGTCGTGTTGTTTGTTGTATGCGTCAAATCTTGTAATCGAATTTTAAACCACTTCCCCATGAGCTGCAGACTCGAAGCTTTAAACGTAGTTCAGAACTGGATGACGATGCAATGTTAAACTTTTTTTTTTAAACTGCATTTGGGAGACAGAAAATGTAGGATCTCAGCGGGAATTGATCCCGGGTCGCACTAAATACGCTTGGTAGTATGTACGTGATCGCGTTCAGCGATCCCTACTCCGCGCGACAGTGCTCCCTACTCCACTACGCCCTCCCACTTCAAGTAACACTACCCAACTGATACTCCTTGATTTGTAGACTGCTGTTTATGCGAAATAAAAAATGTTTGCATTGATTGCAAAACAGAGGAGTTTAATAGAAATTTGCCTCTTCTTTTAATTGTCTTATTAAGCTGAAATTAATACACTGATGTCCTTTAATCTTCGTAATTTGTCCATTGCATTTAATTGATCGCGCTTGTTTTCGTTAAAAATGCATATAATCCGCAGTATACTGATTTGAATGAAATTTAACGTACTTATTAAGGTCCATTTATACTACACGGACGGATTAGCCACGGACAGAAAGACAATGCTTAAGGGGGTAGAGGCCCCACGTGACCATGGTATTTTTCATTGTGACCAACCCCCGCGCGGAAAACCAATTTGGCAACAGTGATGAACATACATCTGTATGAATCTAACGCTTCAATTTCGCTATAATTACAGGTTTTTTTCTTTTAATCATTATCTTTATTGCTATTAATGCATCCGAGTGGCTTCATGCCCTTTACACTTTTGTTGTTAAGAAACTACGCTGATAATTCTCCTGACTAAGCGCCATCTCGTCCAAGTAGCTGAACTAAAATTGCTTCTACTCACCCTTCATGAAGGGAATCTGGGAAACAATTGAATGCGATCACGGGAACACACCTCACATCCTCATACGATTATATATTCAGCTGAATGAGGGCTCATTTGAAAGAGGAAGGTTAAATGAAGCGCGCGTGGGTCCCTAAATTAGCAGGAAAAATCTTTTTGTGATCGAAAAATACATTAGAATATCCGGAATTTTTCTTCATTTGTTTTCCCTACTTTGGACAGTCACATTACTTGATATAAACATAATGTAACTGAAGTTGGAACCACGCGCGCTTCATTTAACCTTCCTCTTTAAAATGAGCCCTCACTCAGCTCAAAATATAATCATATGACGACGTGAGGTGTGTTCCCGTAAACCCCTGTTTTCACTTGTTTTCTAGTAGATAGATAAACTTTATTTGTTCCCCTTGAGGTTACAAACCCTATTCACAAAACCTCCATACCTCTCGTCGCGTTTCTACATTTACTCTTACCACTAGACTTATATACTAACTTAAACTCTAAACTTAACCTAAACCCTATACATTTATCGAGAGAGAGAGAGCTAATACCGCATATATTTTATTACTTCCTCCTAATTGCCGCATGTTTCCGCTTGATTTACATTGCGCTTTACATTATAACTTACATTACTTGTTTTCTAGTAATATTCTGGTTAGATTCTAGTAATGTCACGTGGGTACTCTACCTCCTTAAGAAATAGGGACTCTGCCGCGCCATCTTCCGACGGAATCTGGTGGTCAGAGTCCCTATTCTTTAAGCATTGTCTTTCTGTCCGTGGCTGATCCGTTCGTCTAGTATAAATGGACCTTTAAACACCGACAAATATTAAATACGTGTTTTTTTGATTCGGTTAAATACGCTTTTTGTGGGTATAAAACACCCCTTAACCTCTGGAGATGGAAACGTTTGTGGCTAAATATTTCTTAAAGGAAATACAGTTTCTGAAAAAAGTGCTAGATTCAGAGTTTTACAGTTCAGAGTGTCCTTGAAGTCGACTTTCGAAGTCAATTAAATTTGGAAATAATAAGCCCAACTTGCTGGAACTTGAGCGCATCCTGAAATAATTAGATATAATTAGCCACAAACGTTTCCATCTCCAGAGGTTGAGGGGTGCTTTCTACCCTTAGAAAACGTATTTAGCCGAACCAAAAATCACGTATTTAATATTTTTCGGTGTTTAATAAGAACGTTAAATTTCATTCAAATCAGAGAGTATCAGTTGGGTAGTATTAATGCTTGCTAATTCCTCCAGTATTGTCTACATCTCACAAACTTTTACGGAACGTAAAATATTGATGCATGGTTAAAATTTCTTATCGTTAAATAGACAATTCTGCTGTCGTTTCATCACTGATCGGAAAATCGTGGCTGTGTCAGAAAAAGTGAAAGCTGGAGGTGAACGAAAATTTATCACCTCAGAGACCTTTAGAAGCCCCGATCGTCGTCCAAATCCTCAAGCGAGAGTCCATTGTTTGAGGGGTCCGTGATTTTCTGAAAGACGGAAATGTCTGCCCACTAACTGTTGGAAGATGTATTATAGTCTTTAGAATCGACATCGTGTTACGGTAATCATTTTGGGGGGAGATTTATTAACTGTAAGATCTTATGTCCAGCAGCAACGTTAGCGAATACAGAGTCGAGCAACAACTATGTCCACCTTAAATATTTTCTTATATTCAAAAGTTGTGATACAGAGGGGTGTCGACGAAATTATTATAGGTGGACAAAATTCCTGCCCCCTTCCTGTAAACAGGGGTACACAATACTATTGGCACAGTACGAAATTCTTCATACAAACTTATAAGTACTGAAATAATTACTTTTTTTACCGTGTTTTTGTAAGTAAAATTAAAATTAATATGTTATTTAACAATATACAATATGTATATGTAGGTACAATAATATATAGACAAAAGAGATCAGATAGAACAGATTCTTGCTATAAACACTCACATTTTATTATTAAAAAAAATATGTAAAAGAAGAGTAGACTAATTAGACTAATAAGACTAATTAGCTTTATCCCATTTTCTTATCTGACAGGGCCGAATCGAAGAATTTAGGGTCAAGGGAAATTTACAAATAGTCACTTTGTATTGCTTTGTAAGGGTCTCCAAACTTCAGAAATGAAAAAATTAACGAAATTGAATAAATATTTTAGTTACCATGAAATTTAAAGTTGAGCGTTTTCAAAGTAGTTTATTTCATCTGGCAATACTGCTTAGATTCTTTGCGATATCCTGATCATTGCGTTCCGTATTTTTCCTTAGTTTTTTGTACAATATGGAGAATCCCTTCCCAATAAGAAAACATTTTTAGTAATTACTCGGGACACTCTGTATATGACAAAGTTTAATGTTCTGTCAGCCTTTAACGTTTGCCAACCTTGTCGATAGGTCACAAATTTTCAGGATTAGGACATTAAATTGAAAATTAAAACGTGTTTGAGACTTTCGAAAAAATGTGTATACATACGTATATATCAAACAAATATTCTCGTAAAAATTTGAAAAATATACAGGATTTTTTACTTTCATTTATAGGCCTTGTTTTCCTGTCCTTAACCGAATGGCGGTTCTGCCTTTGATGTAACGTAAACAGTAATCCAAACCATTTTTCATTAACTTAAAAGACCATGCAAACACACATTGCAGACGTCAACAAAGCCATGCATTTTCAGAGTTATTCGTATGTTCATATAAAAAAGAATTACAAAGAAATAAATGATACTACAAACCATGCTGTGCGTATGTCATTTTCGAAAGGGCAGAATATTCACGGGAATGGAAAATTCCAATAAAATACACTCTGCTGGTAAACAAAGTTATATGAAAAACTTTTCTGTTGCTATATTAATCTATCAATGTTTCCTCGAATTCTTGTCAAAAGAAGAAAAGAACAATATTGTGTATCTTGTTAGCAAATAGAATACAAAAAGGAAACCCTCGTAATAAGTACTTATTTAATGAAAAACAATAAAGTTTTTACAAAAATTACGTTCAATAAATTAATATGTTTTTGTTGAAACAATAGAGTACGTCTGAACGTTTGATACACAGTGTATTACAGACTCACTGATATCAATTAACGCAACAGAAAGGTAATTTGTAAAAATTGTGCGTAAAATTGTATTTAATTTGCAAGAACACACCGGGTTTAAAGCCTCGGAACATTCGCAACCGTCGATATTTTTAACCGAATGTGCGTCACCAATAAATCGTTCTCGATTGTCAGCAGCGTGCACTTCCTAAGCCCATGCTGGCTGGCTAGGGTGGAATTGCAACCCGTGTTGGTCAGCGGAAGCGAAATCAGCAGGTCGTGTCGAAAGTTCAGCAAACCTGTGCCCCGGAGGCATAGTCGAGTGTCTGATACCGCAGCCGTAATTTCTCTCTGCCGTGTAGTGCATGTGCGTGTATTGTGGTGGACGAGAGCTCATCATTCCTATCTCGAACTTGGAACAATTCGATACAGCCTTGGATTGTTTAATCTTGATGCCCACTTGTCGAGTTTCGCGACACGCCGCAACGAATTCGCACCGTAAATCAACGAAAAATTCACCTCTCCCAAAATATTAGGTGTACAAATTAGTTCTCGGCGCCTTTGCATATATTCAATTGCGATTGCATTTCAAATGAACATCTAATCCCGCCGCCTTTGGTGTATAACATATCTTTGAAAATGAATCTTTGGTTAACTCAAATTGCGTATTACTAATCAATCGAGTACGTATAAGCATTAGGGTGGACCTTAGTTGCTCTTGTGCAAAATTTTTTTTAAAATTCATTTGATGCGACCCTTGCAATCTGTTCTACTCGGTAAAAAACTAATTCCCTCCAAATTTCAAGTCGATCGGACAAAGGGAAGACGTGTAGCAACGAGTTTGTTTATGCAGAAAATTTTAATTTTGCGAACAATGAAAAAGTACACATTTTTTCAATCCCACTGGTCATTAAACACTATTTTAATGTAATATTCTTATTATATCAAAGCAAAAATTAAATTGTTTAATGAATTTGTTTAAGCAAAATTTGTAATATTTATTTTTTAAATATAAAATTTGATCTCACATTAATATAAGGAAAAGTAGAAAAAGACAGTTAAATACTTATAATTAAATATTTTATTTATAGGCCTAATTATAATAAGAGTATAAATAATTTTTAAAAATCTGTACTTAATGTTGTTTTATCAATTTTTCGGTATTTTTCCCTATAATCGGTTACAATTTGTAATATGAATTGTTTTTCTTCTTCGTTTTTGCATAACGTTAAATTATAATCTTTCTATAAATAAATGGTATTTTAACTTTCCAAGTAGTATATTACACTGTTCGTGAACTGGATACTGGGTAATAAGAATAAAAAATTATGTCAATTTGTTTCTACGCATTTATTACGAGAAGAAACTACTTTATTGGAAAATATGTAATACTAGCTGACCTGACAGACGTTGTCCCGTCCACATTTTAATAAATTTGGTTGTGATCATTTTGTGAATTTGTGAAAAGCTATAGGATACATGTGAACACAGTAAAAATGGATAATGTAAAGGTAAATATATCGTTGAGGGGATTCAACTCGGACGACCTTGACCTTTACGTATGTTGTCAAGGATAACATTCTGAACAACTTTTGTCAATATAACTATCCGTCGCTCAGACTTAGTTTCCGAGAAAATTACGAAAAACTACTGCTAGTACTGTATTGAATTTTCCGTAACCTAACCTAATCTTAACCACACCACAACTCATTCTATTCGCATAATTTTTGCATTGTAACTGTCATCCAGAATATGATCTAATAATGGAAAATTATGCGAATAGAATGAATTGCGATGTGGTTAGGATTGGGTTAGGTTACGGAAAATTCAATGTAGTACTAGCAGTAGTTTTTTGGAATTTTCTCGAAAACTATGATCGAGCGACGGATACATATAATGACAAAAGTTGTTCAGAATGTTGTCCTTGACAACATATGTAAAGGTTAAGGTCGTCCGAGTTGAATCCCCTCATCGATATATTTACCCTATCTTTTTGTCGCGGAGTGTACAACCCGTGGCAAAAAGTTTCCGATCGAAACTGATATTCATTTATCTGTGCAGCGTATTGACCACTGAATAACCCCATCTTTGCGTTGTCGAGAAATGAGAAGGCGCATCCCGCACCCTTGCAATCCTGGAAACGCGAGTCAACCCCCAAAGCCGCGATATAAAACCGGATCAAGGAAAAATAGAAACTAATAGGTCCTATTGACATTAATTTACACTGCGAACGGAGGCATATTCGATAGATTTTGCCCTCAAATGCGACCCGATTACCCTAAAACCTGAGTTCAACGAACCTTCTATAATAGGGTACGGAATACCGTACGCCGCATTCATCGAAGCGTAAGATCGGTCTATATTTCCGGCGATTTCTAGGCAATTTCCGAGTGCAGAATGCCTGGTTGGCCAATTACCGTGGGAGACGGTATTATTGAGATTTTCATATGGACCATACTTTACAACGTAGCATTTAAGAAGAACGAACTCCTCTCTCTCTGCGACCGTATTTCACGGTCTAACGAACGCTCTTGTTCCTCCTTTCGTCACCATCCACCCTTCCCACTGACTCTAGTCCTTCCTGTTGAAGAGAAAAGAAAAAAAATGTAGAAGGTGAAGAGCAAAAGGTATGGGAAGACTTTATGCTTGCCAGTGTTCGCGACGGTCCTCAGAGTAGGCTGCTTCTTAGGCTTTCATTCTGTTACAAAGACGTTACTTACTAAATTACATTAATTCTATGACGTCGCTCTATATTTCAAAAACAAAAGGGGAGAATATTCCGAAAGGAAGACCTTGAAAGGATAAAACGACCGCGGAACTCAAATGAACGGCTGAGTTCGGAAAATTAATTCGTACGCCGCTGTAACTCTGATTCCCGAGCTTTCAGGGTAATTCTTTAACGCTCCCGTTTCGATTATCCTTTGTTCATCTTATCTTTTGTCGTCCCTCTGCCGGCGCTAGCTGAATACTTAATAAATCAAAGAAGAATATTTTTTAACATGATAATAAGCCTGTGATCAAATTGAACAACTTTTCTTCGACTTTATATAGAATGTTTTGGCCAATACATTTTCGAAATTAAACGTTTGAAGCTCCTCAAGACGAAAATTATGTCACCAAACATAGGGTAACTGCACCAGTGAATGAACATTTAAGAAATTGTTCAGGAAAATATTTTATTTTAAAAAAAACTATGTGAATTAACGGAATCTCATATATGCCAAATCGCTCCCTATACTTCATTTGTCAAAAATAAATGAACACAAATACAATGAAATTATTATTATTCTTCTTTATTAAACGTTAAATCAAAAATATGAAAAATACCAGTCAATGAACACTACATTCTAGTAATTGAATAATGCTAGTCCAATCAATGAACAAAATTACTAAACAATATTCTCCTATTTATTTAACTCTTTAATCACAATTTTATATAGTGCGGGTTAAAATTTGTTGAAATATACAAAAGCGTTCATTTACTGGTGCCCGTTCATTCACTGGTGTAGTTACCCTAAATGTTTTTGCATCGCACACGCTTTTATTTATTGGGTTGGCAAGAAAGTAATTTCAATATTTTAAGATAAAATACAGTACGAAGATCGTGTTCCTGTTTAACGTACTCTACCGCAAACGTATGTGCTTCCTCAGTTGTTGGAACGATTGTTTATTACTCCTGGAAATGGAATGCACATAATAGCCCTCGTACGTTGTTACTTTTTTATCGAAATTTTACGATCTTCCATATCACGTGTTGTCCAATATTCCCTGCATTTGCACTATCCTTTAGACAGTCATATACTCGCAAACAGTCGGAGACAATTGTGGATCCAAGAGTGTATTCAATGCTTTATAACCAATAATGTCGCGTTTCATGTTCTGTCGTATAATGGCGCAACGACAATTTTCTTTATTACTCTTACCATGGCACTGAAGATTCACTGGAAAATAATCAAAGTCTTTTATTACATTTCCGTTTATCGATTTTCGCTTCTTCTATTTTTATTATTGTTTCGTGGCCATCTGTTTTCTGTCTGCTAACGTCTACCAAGCAGATGATACATTCTGGTGAACTTTGGCTATTGGGATCTGACATGGAGGCGTGGACAATATACAGGTTGTCCCAAAATAAGTGTAACTCCTGGAAGTGGGAGGTTCCCTGGGTCATTTTAAGCGACATTTTCCTTTACAAAAATGGTGTCCGCGGCTTTGTTTAGGAATTATTATCGAAAAACACGGACCAATCAGAGTCCGACTCGGCGACAGGTCCCGCCTAACGTGGTGTCGCTATTGGCCGAACCAGAATCAATCCGCTGTAAGCGCGCTCTGATTGGTCCGTGGTTTTCGTTAATAACTCTTTAACAAATTCGCGGACGCCATTTTTGTAAAGGAAAATGTCGCTTCGAATGACCCAAGGAACCTCCCATTTTCGGGTGTCGGAGGAATTTTGGGACACCCTGTATACGAAGTTTATAAAAGTAATGCGATTTGTGTCATGTTTGGACTTGTTTGAATCGGGAGAATCTCAGCAAGTCCCGAACGCCATTTTTGTAAAGGAAAATGTCGCTTCAAATGACCCAAGGAACCTCCCATTTTCGGGTGTCGGAGGAATTTTGGGACACCCTGTATACGAAGTTTATAAAAGTAATGCGATTTGTGTCATGTTTGGACTTGTTTGAATCGGGAGAATCTCAGCAAGTCCCGAACGCCATTTTTGCAAAGGAAAATGTCGCTTCTGAAAATCTCAGGATACTCCCATTTTCGGAAGTTACAGGAATTTTGAGACACCCTGTAAAATAAAATATCTGTTTTGAAAATGATAGTAACTTCTCGTTCTGTTTACGTTTCGGATATTAACCGAGATTTTCATGCACGAAGTTATATGTATACAGCGCCGTGCAACAAAATTTGCAGAGAACAATTTTTACAATATAAACATCTCTGGCTGTAAAAATAAATTGGACCAAATGTACGTTTCCCAAAAAATATACGTATTCTATAGGTTCTAGTCCATCATTACAACACAAACTAACGAACCATGAATAACCTGAATAAATATAAATAAATATAAAAGTAGTAACGAAAATATGATTTTCGAGCGTTTCATAGTATCAGCACTTTATTTATTCGAACAATCAGCTGCGAAGGGCAGATACATGTATTTTTCATGTTTCGGATTAAAAGTACGTTTCGCGTCTGTAGGAGTTAATTTTTTATATAATATATAATATAATATGTTGGTAATGTTTCATCATATTGGTAACGCACTTCCTAATCACAAATTTAATTTATTGTTATCATTCTGTGTAATAATTATGTTGTTGTTTACTGTATTATATTAAATTTGATGCTGTCATATGTTCAAAATCTCAGTGTTAATCCCTTGGCGTATTTTATCGAGTCAGACTAGTCATGAAGATTTTAACAAAGTCTAACATGTATGAATGTTATATATTTCTGTTCAGATGAAATGAAATTTGATTCGTTTGTAATCAATGATTAAGTATCATAATAAAAGTAGCCATACAAAAAATATAAATTTTTCCTACGGCATTTTTTGGGATGAAGATGTTTTGATCACTGTATTTATTTATTTATTTATTTCATTACATTGTCTTTATATCAATAATCCGTGCAAAATCGATCAAAAAGTGATCGATTTAGGATGGAATCCGACATGGTTTGGATCTTGTGACTGTAAAGAAAATAATACAGCAAGGGGTTAAGTTATTCTATCGATTTGATCCGCGATCCCACTTCCAGTAAATAAGTCCTAGCTTAATCAACGACTTTATAGCAAGAGAAACCCTCCATAATGAATTGCAATCGCTTTTTCTGTGATCTGTGGTTTTAGTAAAGTATGAGATATCCTATTAACTGATGCATGGGCAACTTATTAATTGCATACCATAAATATCCCACCTTTCTGAGTGCATAAGAGCCGGAAACCCCTTTAACGAATAATAAGCTTCTGAAATTATACGCAGATAAACTTGACCAATTGTTTCAGACCTATGAATTTGTTTGGCTAAGACTTAACCATATACCGAAGCAAGATTTGCGAAGACCCGGATTAATGTACACACATATATGTATAATCGAGATTCATATGCTCAGCCAAATGGGATTTACCAAAGGCCATTTTAATATTCAATTACATTTAGCTTAGTAACTTAATCTGAACTTATTGCCTCCATTTATTTCACCTTTTCATTCTGTTTAATAGCACGCGGATTAATACATCAAGCATGTAAGTGAGATACCATTAATATGTATCGCGATATGGGGATGCACATCGAATTAAAGGTACTGTGAACCAATATACAGGGTGTCCCGCTTAACTGTGACCCCCAGAATATCTTCTTTACCACTAAACCTACCATCATCGGCCAGATGACCATTTTTAGAATTTTAATTTCACAATTATTGAAATCATAAAAACTATTTCATAAGAAATGAGTGTATGGTGTGAAATAAAAAACGGGTACGAAAGAAATAAGGCTAAATTCTTAGGTATATCTAATGAAAACTGATAAGTAGACTACGGATTTTACGCATTTATCACAAAAAAGGGTACGTACAATTTAAAACACTGGAGGTATTGGAAAGACTTAAGGCCACCGGTGTATTAGTTTCACCTTAACAAGACAATCAAAAGAAGACTGAAATTTTTATTTGGCTCCTGCGTTTTGTGATCAATGCAAACATTTTTTATTTTGCATAAAGAACCGCAGTGTACTGATAATTATCATCAAAGACAACGATTTTGACCGACATCGACTTTGACCGACAACGAATTTGACCGACAACGATTTTGACCGACAACGAATTTGACCGACAACGAATTTGACCGACAACGAATTTGACCGACAACGATTTTGACCGACAACGAATTTGACCGACAACGAATTTGACCGACAATGATTTTGACCGACAACGATTTTAGATTCGAATTTGACCGACAACGATTTTGATCGATAATTATTTTGACCGACAACGATTTTGATCGATAAGGATTTTGTCAAAATCGTGACCCGAAATTGATACAGTATCTCAAGCAATACTTAAATGTTTAGTTAATTACTTAAGTGATTAGTAGACAGCGAATTTTATACATTTCTAACAAAAATTAGTCGGTGTAATTTATAATGATGAAAACATTAGCAGAATTTAAAAATACTGTTACATTATTTTCAACCTCTTAACTATATTAAGAATGAAAATAAAATATTTCACTCCAGTCTGTTGTAATTCGAGCACGACATTTTTATTTTGCATAAAGAACCGCAGTGTACTGATAATTATCATCAAAGACAACGATTTTGACCGACAACGAATTTGACCGACAACGAATTTGACCGACAACGGATTTGACCGACAACGATTTTGACCGACAACGAATTTGACCGACAACAAATTTGACCGACAATGATTTTGACCGACAACGATTTTAGATTCGAATTTGACCGACAACGATTTTGATCGATAAGGATTTTGTCAAAATCGTGACCCGAAATTGATACAGTATCTCAAGCAATACTTAAATGTTTAGTTAATTACTTAATTGATTAGTAGACAGCGAATTTTATACATTTCTAACAAAAATTAGTCGGTGTAATTTATAATGGTGAAAACATTAGCAGAATTTAAAAATACTGTTACATTATTTTCAACCTCTTAACTATATTAAGAATGAAAATAAAATATTTCACTCCAGTCTGTTGTAATTCGAGCACAACATTTTTATTTTGCATAAAAAACCGCAGTGTACTGATAATTATCATCAAAATCCGCGTGTTCCCTCGTTAGTACTCTGCGACCATAAGCTTTCTGGTTTCATAAGTTTAATACTTTTTCAATCTCTTAATAACATTGTACTACGATGTATACAGCTATGTTGACCACTTAGAAAAGCAAACTAGCTTCACAGAGGTTTGTAACGAATCCGCAACAGTCGAAGTAACTTCTAAACCCTAGAGTATTGAGTTTAGTTGTCTGAACTAGGTTTGGAGAGCTAAGCTAGTAGTACACCTGTATGGAGATTACTAGTTACAAGTATACATTCGTGGGGATTACGGAAGGGCTCAATAATTAACAATATTAACCGTAAGTATCTTATAGTTGTAATTCATAAGTAGACTGCAGAGCTTTATATTGGGGGCCCCAGAAAAGGTCATAGTGTTCCACATCATTGAACTCGTCTCGACATCAACTACAACACTGTGAAGTTAAAAATATATGGTGCTATTTAAAAATCATTGATGACATTCAAAAGTCCATTTTTTTATAGCACCATATTTGCTCCTTTTAACAGTACAATTTTTCTTTCTAACATTTTCTTGTTTCTCGTGAATCACCCGGTATATTTAACTATAATTTTTCAAAGTGTTCTAAACACGCATTTCTGTTAAAATAATAGGGTGTGTCTAAACTTCTGATACTCACTGTAGACATTATTGTGTATCGCTAAGAACTTAATGATAACAAAATTGCGGATCTCTATGCAAAATAAAAATTGCCTGCGTCGATTGCAAGAAGTACGTAGAACAAAATTGAACGTTATTTCTTTCCTCAACGATTCTATAATAACAGAGGGGAAATATATATTGACATTTTCAATTTTTTCAATTTTCCAATAATTTTGAATTTCATTTATACTCGATTTTCTTACAAACGCATAAAGATCCGCAGTATAATGGCAACGCACGCGTGCTATCTCTTTGCCCGGCAGTGTACCTGTTGACTTCCCATTTGGAAAGATTTGCGCGTGTTCTTCCATTCGATTGGCATACGAGGCCCAGTGAAAACGAACAACGTGTAAATATTAAGTTGGCTATCCACCGGCCGTGTAAAATGCTCGCGAACGTAAATTCGCTTCGACGGAGACGCCAGCGCGTGCGGACAGCAAACACTCGCGCGCGTTTGCGGACATTTCCGCGCGTTCCGACCGATGTCGACACATCAAAGAAAATTCGTTGTTCGCGCGCATTCGTGCACGTTCTATGGAGACAATGCCCTGCGCCGATTGTGTCGTTCGGCTCAAGTCCCTTTCGACTCGACGTCAATTTCATGAAAGTAATTCCGCGACTTGATAATAAGTATTTTAACGCTTTGTATTATTTTTATTCTATTTACTCTTGTACGAACCATGCTTCACCCTTTGCACTCGGAAATATTTTGTATCGACAATGAAACTCATCTTAAATAATATTTCATTCTGTATTCATTTTTCCCTCTTTGCGAATATGAAATTGACGGGTCCCATGGAAATCACCGACACGAATTTCCCCGACACGGTTTTCAACGACTCCAGATTTGGCCGACAACGATTTTGACCGACAACGAATTTGACCGACAATGATTTTAGATTCGAATTTGACCGACAACGATTTTAGATTCGAATTTGACCGTCAACGATTTTGATCGATAATGATTTTGACCGACAACGATTTTGATCGATAATGATTCTGATCGATAATGATTCTGACCGACAACGATTTTGACCGACAACGTATTTGACCGACAACGAATTTGACCGACAACAATTTTGACCGACAACGAATTTGACCGACAACGAATTTGACCGACAACGAATTTGACAGACAATGAATTTGACCGACAACGAATTTGATCGACAATGATTTTAGATTCGAATTTGATCGACAATGATTTTAGATTCGAATTTGACCGATTATGATTTTGACCGACAACGATTTTAGATTCGAATTTGACCGACAACGATTTTGATCGATGATGATTCTGACCGACAACGATTTTGATCGATAATGATTTTGACCAACAACGATTTTGATCGATAATGATTTTGTCAAAATCGGTGATTTCCATGGGACCCGAAATTGACACAGTATCTCAAGCAATACTTAAATGTTTAGTTAATTACTTAATTGATTAGTAGACAGCGAATTTTATACATTTCTAACAAAAATTAGTCGGTGTAATTTATAATGGTGAAAACATTAGCAGAATTAAAAAATACTGTTACATTATTTTCAACCTCTTAACTATATTAAAAATGAAAATAAAATATTTCACTCCAGTCTGTTGTAATTCGAGCACAACATTTTTATCTTGCATAAAGATCCGTTGTCTATTCGTTGGATGCAACCATGTTCAACAGTGTAAACAATATTTTGAATAATGGTACATGAATTTTGAGTGTCTCTGAATCATCACTCGAGTGCTGAGGATGAGAATACAGTAGACTTCTGCATAATGCTATCAAAAATTAAATTTAAAATTCAATTACAAGATTTGACGCTTACAACAACATCGACGCGGCGAGCTAATATAATAAATTGATAAGCGTGGTAATAAAAATGAAAAGATTAATTTAATTTAGACTTTGAAAACAAGTCTACCGTCTTAAGTTTTGTAGGCCCCTAAACAGTGTTAGCCGTGGGACCCAAAAAATACTTGAACACCTGAATAGTGAAAAGTGTGTGTGATGCAAGGCCGAAATAAGGAATTCAAATATCAAAGAATCAGATGTTACGTGGTTCGGTTACGAGAGCAATTTTATTGTTTCAGAAAATCCAAATTGTGTCGATAGGTCATATTTGGCATAAATTTATTACGAATAAAATTGATAGTGCAAACACATTTTGGTATGCTGTAGGTAATTTATGGCACCCAATTGTAAATTCGCAAATAGTATCGATAACGAAACCCTTATCAACATTGATGGCCAAGTAAAACATATAGTTAAATATGTAACAGTACATTTTGCGATCGCGATGTTTAGTCGATCCTTTATCCCATGGCCACACGTTCGTTGATATTGATAGAATAACATCGTGAAACTAGTTGACAATAGGTGTGATATGCTGAACGCATTAGATACATCAAAATAACGCGTATAAGTTTTGGTCAGCTTTAGCAGCTTCAATAGAATGTCATTTTCGGTGATAAGCCGCGGACGGCGGACTATCCTCACAATTTTGTAATTGATGATTAGATTAGACTGCGGATCTTTATGCAAAATAAAAATTGTCTGCATCGATTGCAAGAAATAGAAATCAAATTCAATGTTATTTCTTCCCTTAATGATTTCAATAGAGGAGAGATCGAGTATGGACATCTTCAATTTTTAACATTTTTCAACAGTTTTGAATTTCATCTACTCAATTTTCCAATACATGCAAAAACATTCGCAATCCATTGATGACGTTCAGGACTATTAAAGTTAATAACTATATTTAAAATTATTTAAATTATTATTAATAATATTATTATATTTATAAATTTATTATTAATTATTATTTTAGTATTTATATTTTTTAAGTATTAATTAATTTAATAGTATCGATAACGAAACCCTTATCAACAGTGATGGCCAAGTAAAACATATAATTTTATGATAAACACGAAAGTAACATTATTTTCGTGGATTACATGAAGTATGGAATTTGTGCTTTTATAATTGGAGAAGTTATATACTATTTTATAGTACTCGGGGTCAAATAGACCCCATGCGCCCAGTCAAAGGTTAATTTAATCGCAAGGAACTGGGCAAGTGAGTGTCGATTTTGATCCTCCGGGTCAAAGTAGACACAGCTGTGTATGTACCTCAGGGTGGACTTTACTTTTCAACTATGAAATTTTGAACACCCTGCACCGAAACTTGTCCCGTTTCATGCAACAAATGGTATATGCAATATTTAAGATTAATTCGACGTCGGGAAGATGTGGCACATTGAATGCGAAATTCTGAAATAGAAATTACTGCATGCTAAATGTGTAAAGCGTACACTGAAAAGTTCAATATCCTATACCTCCAAAAATATCTTAATTACTTACATGCATTCAAGCAGAAATTCACTTTGTGCGAATTAAGATTATTTCACACTAATTGGCCTGTCTAATTTCTGTCCACCACCCTCCCCCTAACAAGTTCGTTTTCGTGAAGCGTAATACCGGCGAGAACGACGCGTTCCAGTGAGAGCAATGACTCTACTTCACTCACCCCAGTTCAGATGAACGACGAACACTATATCTACTTAAAAAATATTATGAATAATATAATTAAATAAATAGATTATAAATGCGCTTGGATCAGAAAATGTTCAACATACAAAATCGTGTAATAATAGTCCTGGTTATCTTGAAAAAATATTTTTGCAAAAAAAATCATGTGCGTGGAAACCACGCGCGGTAGACGTGAAACTTATTGCTTATTAGGTACAGATACAGATTAATTATTATACCTGATAAGCAATAAGTTTCACTTCGTGCGTGGTTTCCACGCACACGATTTTTTTTCTGTTGCACATTTTTGCACATTGCACTT
Organism: Lasioglossum villosulum; assembly: GCA_963971365.1. Classification (NCBI taxonomy): domain Eukaryota; kingdom Metazoa; phylum Arthropoda; class Insecta; order Hymenoptera; family Halictidae; genus Lasioglossum; species Lasioglossum villosulum. Next base: position 44,285,076 of record OZ020495.1, on the reverse strand, counting down.
TCTGTCGCATATTTAATTATATTATTTTAATTCATGAAAATAAAAATAAAAAACGTGGTTGTACCTGCTGTTCTAACCATTCGCTATCATTCTGATCGTTGGTTGTCCAAGCGGTTAAGAAGTTGAACTACCAATCGGTAGACCGGGGATCGAATCCCGTCGGGGTAAGAAATTATTTTTCTACGTTCATTCTCAGTTTAAATTTTCGCGCCACTCGACTGTCGACTTCCGTAACATGGACTTCCGTTGCATCAGAAAATTGTTACCCTCAGCAAAGAAGATTCACTTCAAGAAAGTCATTCTGTCCAACTCAGGCCCCTCCTCAAGATCAAGGGAGTACCAGACCCTCTGATATGGGTATTTATCAGTGTAACCAACCTCCACGCTGAAAAACAGTTTCGCAACCGTGATGTCAGTGATTTCAGTAGCTGAACTAAAATTAGTTCTACTTGTCCTTCATTGCCCTTCATGAACGGAATCTGGGGAACAATTGAATGCGATCACGGGAAAACATTTTTTGTCCTCATATTAGCATGTTACGAGCTGTGTGAGGGCTCATTGTAAAGAGGAAGGTTCATCACAGCCCACGCTGCTCACGATTTAAGTCGAAAAAATCGTTTTGTTAAAAAAAATACATTAGAATCTGCGCAATTTATCCTCATTTGTTTTCCCTACTTTGGATACTCATATTATTAGATATAAACATAATCTATCTAAATCATGAGCAGAGCGGGCTATGATCAACCTTCCTCTTTAGAATAAGCCCTCACACAGCTCGTAACATGCTAATATGAGCTGTGTGAGGGCTCATTGTAAAGAGGAAGGTTCATCATAGCCCGCTCTGCTCATGATTTAAGTCAGAAAAACCGTTTTGTATTAGAAAAATACAAGATCATCAGAGCGGGCTATGATGAACCTTCCTCTTTACAATGAGCCCTCACACAGCTCGTAACATGCTTGTATAAAAACAAAAAATAGTTTCCCGTAAACACGGTCTTCACTTGTTTTTCTAGTAATATTCTAGTAATATGCTAGTCATATCCATGGGTCTGGTACCCTCTTAAACCCTGTGTGCGCCACTACAAGGCGGTGACGTGTTTCCCGTCGGCAGGACAGGTGCTTGTCCGCCAGAGTCAGAGTCAGAGTCCGACTCAGAGTCAGAGTCAGCGGCAGAGAGGCCGATGTGGGACGTTCGGGAGGGCCTGCGCGCTCCGGCAGTCTGCGGGATCAGTCGGCATTCGAAGCGGCACTCACGTTCCGCGACCGTACCGCGTGGCGCCTTTATCTTGCCTCACTAAATCGTCCTTTTGAGTCTGCCCGATCGAACCTCGTGTTATTCATTGCTGCGATAAACGTCGCGAATATCGAGCATCGTTCGTGTTCCCCTCCGTCGCCTCGACGAGGAGACGAGTTTTCGCGTTCGTTCGCCGATGATCGATCCGCGATCAACGACGCCTATCCGATCTCTGGGTCGATCCATCGATCCGTTATCGAACGAACCGTGCGATCGCGGCACAGGCACTCTGTCCTCGCGATTGTTCCCGAGATCGACGAGATCAGTCACCATGTACTCTTAGATGATTGCTCTGGAATTCGTTGATCGATTATTCATTGATCGATAGGACTTGCCTCCGCATACTATTCCATCGACCAATCTTCCGCACGCGTGGTCGTGTCAGTCGGCCCGGTTCGCTTTCACGTGTTTCGTATGTGATCAAATTTAAACAGAATTTACTGGCTTTCCGAAACGGATCATGGGATACGTCCGTTCGTTATCGTTCATTTAGATCGTTTACGAGACTTGTCCTCTCAGGAAACACGTGTGCAGCGTAAGGAGTGATCAGTGTGTTAATAATCCTGTTGTTCTGTGAGTGTGGTTGTGCGTGTATATGTGTGTATGTGTTGCTTCGACGGAGTTGCAGTTAACACGTGCTCCCTCGACGACGCGACGGTGAGTAAAGCATCGGTTGTATGCTGCGTTATTCTATCGGGTTGTTGGAAAAGTCGCCGACGATTTTCAATTATTTTGATTAACCTTTATTATTATACATTTTCTGAAAGGTGACAATTTCGACGATACTTGTATCCATTCGCCGTGGACAATCGTTCAATCGTTTTTGTTTGGCGTCGATGGAAACCCGGAGGACGATCAAGTGTGTTTTCGAAGTTTAATGCTTCTTTACTACAGAAAAGACGTGGTAAAAAGACAATAATACTGTTCAAGTTGCAAAAAAGATATGTGTTGTTAATAAAACCTCTCAAAAGATGGCGAACCGTTGTCAAACTTAATGGTACATATATTATTAAATAAATTTGATTGTTAATATAATTTTTGTTATTTTCAATTTAATCTAAATATTTGGCGAGGACTTTCCGAATAACCCAATACATTCAACACCTTGGTTTTCGGATCTCAAATTAGCCGGAGATTTCGTTACATTCGACAATAGAAGACGGTCGAACCATTATAATTTAAATGCTTCCCTCACGAGAGTACGCTTCATGTCAGATGGTTCCTGTGAATACGGAGTAGAAGCTCGAGATCTTAATTCTGTGGTTGTCAGGAAGAACGTTTTGATCTGTAATGCTTTGAAATAGGACATCGCTAAATTGCATTATTTTTTCGAGCCCTTTTGAATTTGTTTTTATAACTTTGTTTCTGGTAAATACAGTACGATCTCGATGAACCAGATCCTGATTATAAAGAAATATGCATTTAAACATGATTATATTATGAAGGGAATAAATTTTCAAAAATCAAGAATTTATTTTGGAATACAATGTACATTTTAATTATATCCCTCGGGTGAGTGCTATACTATAAGGCTCAATTAACGCATAAACTCAAATTTTTGGAAATTGTGACACGATGAGTTTTTCCTTGCAACCACGGAATCGTTGTATTATCTGGCAATGTGCAGAATATGATTCAGAACGAGGAATATGATTCAATGCTAAATACTACGCTCCCCACATTATTAATTTTTTTCTAAGCATGCGAGACATCATTACATATTAATTTAACTTCATATAACGATGTATACACACTTAATTATTATTTGCAAAGTGTTATACTAATGTACCGAGTTGGGCAATTTAATCAACCATTGACGAATAAATTTTTAGATCAATCGTTAATCGCAATTAACAATTGAACTCCTACTTTAGTCGTTAATTGCGGTTAACGATTACATTCTTTTCAATTGTAATCGTCAATCGGATAATTAATTAGTGATCAACTGCTGAAATTTTGAAATCAAATACGGAATCAAAACTGTATGCATACTGAAAAAAGTTATATTGATTAGATTGATTATATCGATTAGATTGATTAGATTGATTATATCGATTAGATTGATTATATTGATTATATCGATTAGATTGATTATATTGATTATATCGATTAGATTGATTATATTGATTATATTGATTATATTGATTATATTGATTATATATTGATTATATTGATTATATTGATTACATTGCTTATATCGATCATATTGATTATACATGTTTTCTCAAGAGATTATTGAGAAACCAGAACTGACATATGCACCTTACTTTGAACAATCTTGAAACCCAACTTTACCGTTTGTCACAGAGAATATAAATGAAGCTCCCTTTTTTCCGTTGGATGAAAGTAATATATCACAATCGATCATACCTTGTCAATATATAAAAACAGAAATTCTTTGTTCTTTCTGCCATGAACTGATATCCATGAACGATGTGAAAGTCGAGAATTTCATCATTTACAAAGAGCGACTACTACCCCTGACAAACATTATTCGTACAAACAAATCTAGTGTCTATCATTGTAATAATCATTTCTACAATGTGAAAAATATTTACATTAACGGTAAAGAAAAATGTAGCTAATATTCGTCACGTATGTATATACATATGTATACAGTGAAGGTATACGTAGAATGAGCCAATTAAACACTGATCTGAAAAGGGGTTATTAACATATAATAATTAATGTTAAAGAATCAGGCAAAATTATATTCACCTGTTTATCGAAAACATATCTTTTTGAATTATAATTTAAAGTCTCCTATACTCCATGAAATTTTAAATAGCTGCAGTATATTTACTGTACAAAGGTAGCATAATCATTTGTATTTTAATGAAGGGCTGGAATGATAGGGGGAATGAAATATAAACTGTTTTAATATTAAAAAATCAATTTAAAATTTCAGTAAAAATGCTTGAATTCTTTCAAGACCATATAGAATTTTCTAATTTATATAAAAGTAATCATTACCAATTGTTCCGTATTCAAATTAGAAATTTTCTTATTGTTGTACTTGATGCTCCATCTAGGAGATCGCTAATTAGGCGAAGTAATTCGCATTTCGGCCGTTATAATTAAGAGCGCCCGGTTTACGCGTTACCGGTCGCTAGAGACAGAGTGTCTTGCCAAACGTAAGAGAGCACACGTGTCTTTAAGGAACAAACTGTAATTCGCCGCCTGTAAAACCTTGAGGTTTACAATTTGCGAAGAAGCTTACAACTTCTAGCAAAAATAAAAGAACTGTTTAAACGCCTAGAAAATAATTTATTACTCGCGCAAACACCAATTATTTACAATATTCTTTGAATTTTCGCCAGGTACGTGCTTTAGTATATGCAGGAAGTGGAATTGGTTGATCAAGGTCAGACGAACATGACGAAAACGAGTTGCCAAGCGAAAAAATGTTATTCCTATTTTTCCACTTATTTTTCATGTACTATCACCCCCTTTTCAGTTACTGTAAGTTTCTCAACATAAAAAATGAAATAATTACCTTTCTGATAAATTTAAGATGAAAGATTCCTGTTTAGTACAATGTTCAAATAAATGATCCACAGTTCTAACAGCTATTACTATGTATATTATATCAGCATAATTGACTATAAAAAATTAAATTTATACTGTTCCAAATTTTCGTTGGCCGAAAAATGCATATTTCTTTGTGGTTGCAGAAACCTTCTGTAAGTCTAATTTTCGTTTGTTAAACATCTCGTGCTTTTAATGTACAACTCGAAAAAAGTTCTTCGCTTGGTACTTGAGTTTATATAGCGTTTTCGACTACTGAAAAATTTGAAAAATTAATGTATTATCAAGAAATGAGAACGCGAATCCTGATGCCCTTGCAATCCAGGAAAAAGAAGTCCACTCCCTTGAGAATATTAAGAATCCTAGTTTTAAAAGCGAATGTTAATGGGAGTCACTGTATTTCTCACGATCAGTCCATGCAAACGATTTAAAATTGATGCAAGAAATGCATTAAGCAGTTTTTCGATCCGAGGCCGTTGGAATTGGTAGACAAGATGTTTTTCCGTATTCCGGACGCTGTTGAAGTAGATAGAGAATGGTTGACTATTAATAATGAGAGAGATCTCTTCGCTCCCCTTCATCTTCCAACACCTCTTTGCATCACGAACCTTAGAACTGCCATTTCAGCTCGCCAACACTGCTTCAACAAGTGATCAATTTTGCATCCATGGAAACCTTTGAAAATGTCTGTCCTTTGTTAAGGAACGGTAAGACGAGATAATTCCTTCTTTTTTCTTTCTTTACCTCTTTTTCACTGAAATATATACCACATAATTCTATTAAATCTGCTTTAAAAAGTAACGCGACGATACCTTCATATTAAATTGTACACAATTAAAATTCGCTTCACTACATTTTTCACGGTTGTATAATTATATTCCTCAATTTTTCTTCCGTGCAGCAGATAAATATTTCATTTTATAATAAAATTTTCTCGTATAGGTATATGCGAAAGCAGAATTTAATTCGGAGGAATTATTGGAGACGCAATTATTATAGAATTAAATTAAATTATATTGGTAGATTGTGTTAACACTAAACACCTACAGAATTGTCATAGAATTAAATTCAATTATATTGTTAGATTGTGTTAACACTAAACACCTACAGAATTGTTATAGAATTAAATTAAATTATATTCTTAGATTGTGTTAACACTAAACACCCCCAGAATTGTTATAGAATTAAATTAAATTATGTTGGTAGATTGTGTTAATACTAAACACCCACAGAATTGTTATAGAATTAAATTAAATTATATTGATAGATTGTGTTAACACTAAACACCTAAAGAATTGTTATAGAATTAAATTAAATTATATTGTTAGATTGTGTTAACACTAAACACCTACAGAATTGTTATAGAATTAAATTAAATTATATTGTTTGATTGTGTTAACACAAAACACCCACAGAATTGTCATAGAATTAAATTAAATTATATTGTTAGATTGTGTTAACACTAAACACCTACAGAATTGTTATAGAATTAAATTAAATTATATTGGTAGATTGTGTTAACACTAAACCTACCACTACCGATAAAATGTCCAGTTTTATATTTTTCATCTTACAATTATTGAAATGATGAAATTGCTTACGTGGAAATCGAGACGATGAATTTCAGTATCCAAGCACGCATTGTGATAAAAATTGCACGCAATCGAACTAAGTAGAGCCTCGTCATTTTTGTGAGCTAAAACATTTTTATCGCTCTTAGTGCCCGGTAGTTTTAGCGTTAAAAGTAAGATTACAGTAGTTCGAGATATCGAATAGTGCGACAATTGCTAAATTCATAAAATCTAGCGAATTATATACAATTGAGTATATGTACGTGCATGTGTTACAGACGACATGGGTAGGAGACTAAGAATAAGAAAAATTAATAAAAATGTTGCATTTTGAACGTATTAAATATAGAATACCTTTAGCACTCCGAAAAAGTATTCGTACGATGTTAGGATTTCTGCAAGGCACCGAGGTTCTCTCGTAAGATTGAACTGAGGCAGCAGGTGCGTCTTGCCAAATGTACACTTGACGAATGGGTAAAAAAAAAATCGGTAGTCTCGTTTTGCTTTTATGTACTTCGCAGCGCCGAAGATTTCATCATCGTGGATACGTTGGGAAAAAGGATGGAAAGAAGCTGAGAGGCGAGAGCAGACGAACGGAATGATTTTTCAGCAGAAGCCCTTTAGCTCTTGAACATACACTCGTGTACGAAAATTAAGAAACATATCGACCGTTTGACAATTACTTTAAACTTCTTCCCCTCGAATACACATTGAATGGAATAAAAAATAACATAAAGAAACAGCATTCTGTAAATATACGTTCAATAAGATCGTTCTCGATCGTATTTATATGGGGTCTGAATTAGGTTAAGAATATACAGGGTTGTATTTCCCAAAAATACCAGATTTCCTTTAAAAAAGTGCTATTTTCAAAGGTATTGTTTCCGCAGATCTATTCCTTGTAAAAAAGCGCACGACTCTGCCATTTGAACCATCCCAAATAGTCTCCGGAGATATTCGACCAAATCTGATTCCGACCCTCAACTTTGCTGACTGTTCTCATCCCCTAACGTGGAGAATGGGCGATCCAAAAAATGTTTGCATTTTTAAAAAGTTGATGACGTTCATATGTACTTTACGCATCCACTTAATCCATTAATATCAGAATGTGCCCTTCTTGATACCATTCAACCCTACGTGAATCATTTTTTCGCTACGAGTAATAATAGTCATGAAGTCATCTGGTGAACCACCCTGTATTTACAGTTATTTATATACAGGGTGTTCAGGCTATTACTAGCCAGCATTTTTTGTGTAAATAGTAAATATTAGAAAAAAATGATGGAGGAAAAAGTATTACTGTTTTTTATGTGCAACACAATGACATATGCATTTTTGTTTTATTTACATTATTTTGATAGAACTGAAGGTGACCTTCAATTTTTTAAATGGAATGAGGTATTTTTTAATACGTCAATCGATGCAGCTGGACATTCGTAATAAAAAAGTACTAACCTATGTATGTCGAAAAGTTAATCGTTCAGAAGATATTTCAATATAAAAAACATAAAATACCATTACTGTCGTACTACATTAGTAAGTAAACGCTAACATCTTAGTACGGCAGTAATGATATTTTTATATTTTTTACATTGAAATATCTACTGAACGACTAACTTTTCGACATACATAGGTTAGTACTTTTTTTATTACGAATGTCCAGCTGCATCGATTGACGTATTAAAAACTACCTCATTCCATTTAAAAAATTGAAGGTCACCTTCAGTTCTATCAAAATAATGTAAATAAAACAAAAATGCATATGTCATTGTGTTGCACATAAAAAACAGTAATACTTTTTCCTCCATCATTTTTTTCTAATATTTACTATTTACACAAAAAATGCTGGCTAGTAATAGCCTGAACACCCTGTAGATCACCAGTAGAAATTATGTAGAAATTTGTTCGGCTAAATATGAAATAGTAAAAGATTTAAAAAATTCAAGAATGTCGTAAAGTTGCTTTTAGTACAACAAAGTCGTTAAGGGATGAAATCAATTTCTATGTTACTCAATCTTACCGTGATCAATGTGGAACTCTTTTATTCTGCATGAAGATCCGCAGTCTAATTATGCCCTATTATCACTAGAACTAGGGTAACTACACCAGTGAATGAACATTTAAGAAATTGTTCAAGAAGATATTTTATGTAAAAAAAATGTGTGAATTAAAGGAATCTCATATATGCCAAATGGCTCCCTATACTTCATTTGTCAAAAATAAATGAACACAAATAAAATGAAATTATTATTATTTTTCTTCATTAAACGTTAAATACAAAATATAAAAAATACCAGTCAATGAACACTACATTCTAGTAATTGAACAACGATAGTCCAATGAATGAACAAAATTACTAAACAATATTCTCCTATTTATTTAACTCTTTAATCACAATTTTATCGCTAGTATGCCGTGCGGGTTAAAATTTGTTGAAATATACGAAAACGTTCATTTACTGGTACCCGTTTATTCACTGGTGCAGTTACAAACTACATTTAGACAAAACTGCATTTATTGAGATTTCGTATCAATTTCGTTTAAATATGTACTTCAATAAAGAAAGCACTTTCTCAGACAATCATAATGTTAATATTTCTCAAAGAACAAGTCAGGAGCAAGTCATTTGGCCCCCCTTTGGTGGATCTAGTGTTAAGTTGTTGATTAATAGACACAGGTCGCGTGTCGTCAGAGATGAGCGTCTCCTCCATACTGCAGAATTTGAATCGTACACGTAATGCTTATAAAGATCTCCCTTGAACCGGTCTTAGTTTTTTCTTTATGGCCGGTTCTCAAAGAGAAGATCGCCGGAGGTTTTTCTCGCTCGATCGCAGGAATCGTGCTCCCGGGAATTGACTTAACGCCGAGTTTCTATGTAAATTCTTGGTCGTGGCGAGAACTGACGGTGATTCGGACGATGCGTTTAAGAGAAATTTACATGCGCCTTTCTTCCGCGTTGCCTTCCAATCGACCGTTCCCGAACTCTCAAAGAATCTACAGGAAATTTCATTCCTGAATAGAATGAATTTCTCGCTTCTGCTTTTAGAGACCCCGATATGTGCTCGCTGTCTTTCTTATAATAATTTTCCGTCGGAATTACGCCCCAAAGTGCTGCTTCAAACTATCTTCATCCGGTATGGAAATACTCGTCGAACCTTCTTCCACTTTTCATGGTGGAACATATTTATTGTTAGACTGCGGATGTTTATGCAATTTTCAATTTTTTTAGACGGAGTTTAAGAATGTGGTACCTAAATATCTTATATTTTCGTTGATAATAACTAGACTCCGGATGTTGTGCATTTATAACGAAAATGAGCGAGTGCAATTTAAAGCAGTGAAAATATTAAAAGACTTTCAGAGTATTAATATATTGTTTCACCACGTTAATATTATTAATGAAGAATATAAATTTATATTCATCTTAAAACTGAGGCGCAAACATCTGGAGTCTGGTAATAATCTTTGTAGGTCCAAAATAAATAAAAATCGGACTAAATTCTGTCGAAGTTGATACTCAGCATTTTTTGGAAATTCTTATAAACCACAAATGCATACAGAGTAGCCCAAATACATATTAGCATATTATTACATCCACTGATTTTGAAAATATGAAAAAAACTTTATTCGCCAACATTTTTGTCACATTCATTATTTTTTAATCTTTTTTTTATACTTTTAAAAATAGCGGAGATAATAATGTCCTAATATGTACTGGACCAGCCTTACTTAAAATAATGAAGTATAATTAATTAGAATATCCTTCAATAGATAAAGCTTATCAATCTTTTTACATAAAACAGATTGAAAATAAAAGTGCGTAAAAACTGACACCACTATGATGCAAAATGTTTTTTTTATTGACATTGTGCTTCGGAACGTCTGTATAAAAAATTACATATGAATCTTCACATCACTATCTTACTCTTATAAGAATATAAAAATACCATTGTTTCGTTGATTTGATAACAAAAGAATATGCTACCATCTGTCAGCAAAGAATCAAGTTCTACGTCACCAATTAACCCCGTCGGTAAATAAACGACGCCATTGAATTCGAAAAACAATATTCACTTAAATCTTCAGAATTTGATTATACACCGATATGAATAAAACTAACGTAAGCCCACGATACATCGAAACGTGACTGTTCCATTCTTTGCAGTCCCCGATGTCAAATGTCCTTCAAGCATCGCTCTTTTATTTCAGATAAATGTCCGGGTCTTTCCTAAGGTTCCTTTCTTTCCTCCCTTATTGTTAGTCCTTTACGTTCTTTCTTTGGCCGCATAGCCGTGCGCTGGCAACGATCATAGCTAAGACACTCGTTTCGAACGAAGAATGGGAAACCTGGGTAACATCAGGCACAGACCATTAGAACTAAGCTCCGCCCGTGGCACAGGGCATATCAAGGTGTATTCAAGTTACGTCGGGAAATGTAGTCGCCATTAACACTGATACTTTCGCCAAGATGTTGGGCTCACAAATGCTCGCTCTTTCTCAGAGAACAAACAGACCAAAAATAAGTTCAGACTCTTCTAACCGCTACTGTATTTCGCAGAATACTAACAACGTATACTTGAAAATACTTCCATTTCGTTTTTTACAACAATCGTTCCTTTTATACAGTCGCCGACGTTATCTCACATTCTTTTGCCATGTCGAAGACCATTATCCGAACTATTTAGAGAGACTTTCGTTGGATAAGGGATTTTGCAGATGATCTGTCTAGATCTAGAACAGTAATGAGCAACCGGCCGTAAGGTAAAGGTACCAGTGGTTGACCATGAACGAGTAGTTGACCATTTTATATTCTACTTTCTTGGAAAGGGTGATTCGTGAGGTGATTTATTTTGCATGAACATCCGCTATCCAATAATTAATGACTCTACTAATCATCGATACATTCCTCCAAAGTGAGCCCCCGAATTTTCTAAGGCTTCGTGCAGACCTAAATGGTTTGCCGAACCGCGCATTTCGCCGAACATTTCATTGATTTGTGCTATTTTCAGAATTTCTTGCGAACAATTATGGAAACTGCAGCGGCATACACTACACAAAGAAATACGCAAAATGGAGGCAGTTTCTTGAGTGAATTAAAGTTTCAAAGTGGAATGTTCAAGTCAGGACGAAGCATTAAACACATCAGATTGAAGACTAAATAACTTGACTGTCTGGAGATAACATTATGCGAACGGATAGCATTTGCAAATCTGTTTCAGAGACAGATAAAGCATATCCTCAACATTCATAAGGTAAAGAACGAATGTCAAGAAATAGAAAGAAATTTATAAATATAGACATCGGTGATTTAAATTATCTGAAAAAATTATATCTCTACTTCCAAATTTGTTTCGAACTATTAAAGAGGTCCTTACTGTGAAAACATTGATTTTTTCTGTTGTTTACGGAACCTTATGTTTTTATTCAGAATATGCATCGCAGAATCATAAAAACATCATGTGAAATTTTTTGCTTATTAGGTATAATAATTTATCTGTATCTATACTTAATAAGCAATAATATATTTTTTTTATACTGTTCCACACACGGTAAATGACCCAAAGAATCTACCATTTCCGGGAGTTACACTTATTTTGGGACACCCTGTATACCAAAATGTTCGCCGTCATTCTAGGATCATTGGTTGTCCAAGCTGTTAAGGAGTTGGACTACCAATCGGTCGACCGGGGTTCGAATCCCGTCGGGATAAGAAATTATTTTTCTCCGTTCATTCTCAGTTTAAATTTTCGCGCCACTCGACATTCGACTTCCGTCACATCGACTTCCGTTTCATCAGAAAATTGTTACCGTCAGCAAAGAAGTTTCACTTCAAAAGACGAAATTTCATCATGTTGCAACATCTCCAAAAATTCAAGCCGTTTAAGGTAAAGGTACCAGTGGTTGACCATGAACGAGTAGTTGACCATTTTATAGAAAAACATAAAAAATAAGATTTTTAGCAGCTGTACACTTTTGATGGAAGTGAACCTCGGATGCCATACCATGTGTTGGTTAAATTTCTCTAATACTATTCTCTATTGACTTGCAACATCTACTCTGTTCCTCAATTAAACTTTTTATGGAATTGATTTGTTTTATTTCTTATTTCATTCTTTAATTGTAATTTGTGCTGGAAATTGTTGAAACTAAATGATAGTAACATGGTTCCCAACATTATTGCTTTAACCCTCTTCCTAGTATAAGTGGTCAACTACTAACGAATAGGTCAATTACTAGATTTTTCATTTTCATGAGTGGTCAACTTCTGAAGCAATTACTGAATTTCTAAATATGTTTCTTAAATTTGTATAAGTACACTTTTTTAAAAAAGTGGCCTTGGTACATAATTTAGAAGACTTAAAGAGTGTCTTCGGACATCGACTCTCGCTGTTTGATGACAGAGTAAATGGTTACTATTGTTCGCGTGGAAAATTTGTCTTAACTGGTCAACTAGTAGTACCTTTACCTTACTGGATGTAAAGAAATGTTTGGTCCTGACTGCCATAGGCGTATTTTACATCTTCGGATCGGTGAAGATCTGTGGAAACAAGTTGCCGCAAAATTGTCCTTGACCTTGAATTTCAAGGGCAAAGTTTTGTGTCATGGCATTGTATTAAAAAGTGTCAAGGGAACCATGAGTCAAAACTCAACTCACCTATGGTTCCCTTGACACTTTCTGTCTCCATGATGCGTAGAATACAATACAAAAAGACAAGGGTGACCCCTCTGTATCTTCTGTACCCCTCCACTCACAAGAACACCATTTATACCATATAATGTAGGGTAAACTGTACAATGATTGGCACCCTAAACCAAAATCATAGTAAAAATCTGTTGATCTTTTTTGGAAATGTTTAAACGAGCTTAACTTTCTATTATTATAATATCTTAGTATCGATCGTAAATAGGTTTTAAACAAAATTTTTAATGGTATCAGCGCACTGGTTCGATCAAAAACTACTTCTACACTATTTGCAAAATATCACAAAATCAAAATTTCGACGTTTCGATCTATATTTAGATCATTTTCAAGAAATTAATAAAATTTTGCGTCTGTAAATTAACCGACAATTTCTGTGGAGCAAATATAATTATAAACCTTTTTTTTTTATTTTTAAATTTAAAAAAATTATACTTGTATTATTATAAATTATTATAATAAATTATAATAAATGCTTTATTATAAAATATATTCAGTGAATGACGACCCTAAGACTTAAGATAAACAGTACAGTCATTGGAACATTTGCTAACAGCCGTATGTGAAACTCCGTTATGAAAATTCACAACGTTGTTTCTAGATATAAGTAAGAAGCAATAAAAAATGATCTTCCATATCAGAAATTCTTAACGTTCGCCGTTCAACTCAAAAGTGCCTATAACTACTGCAGTGCCAGCAATAGTACGGTCACTCTAGATTTTAAAACCCCACAACTTCATTACGTAACATTTTCTCGTACTATAATAATTTGAATGATATCGGTACTAGATTCGATCATTCAAATTATTATATTACTAAATTTCGATCGAGAAGAATTTACCGTTTATTTTCTCGTATTGTTTGAAATAACAAAGACATTTAACTGGAGTTCGTGGGACACACGGTATTCGACAAAAACACGTGGACAGGGTTAAGTAAACTCTGTTAAAATCAGATACAAAACTCCGGTTCCGTTTGTCCAAATAGAAATCTTCGAAAAAATTCATTACCCAGCTTTAATCCGTCCGTACGAAATCCATTAGTTTTCTCGTGGCCGAATCCGCGTCATAACTGTGTCCTGCATAAATAATTTTTAACCGAAAATGTTTCAAGGAACGCGACAGAGACGCGATCGCGTCGAAACACTGGCTGGCGGCGTCCGGCATTAAAATGCAAATACAAAAATTAAATTGCGCTTCTAATCCCGTGTATTAAAAAGTCCGGCTTAATCCCGGGGCGCATATATTCCGGAATGGAATAGTTAAAAGGGCGCCGGTAGCCGTTAACGTTTCTCTTTTTTTTTTCAGCGCTCGGCGAGCGATTGGCGCGTTTCGTTAAATTAATTAAAATCGGTTGCCGCTCGACGAAACTGACTAATGACGAACGTACCCGACTACGGTTTGCGCATTCATTAACCGACGACGAAACTTTCGTAAAGATGCACCGTGCGCGGGCGCGCACGCACGCGTGCAATTGCGCAGAATTTCCGCCAGCGTTTCTATATTGAATAATTAAACGTGCTCGTAAGAGCCGGGCAAAAGTGGTCCCCAGCTTCGAGACCATTACTGACTGGAGAACAGGCGGCCCGAGATACTCGTCGCGGCTGTCGTTACGGAAATTTATGTAACTTTCATACTAATGAGACAAAGGGACTCGACAAAGCTGGCTTACCCTTTGGAGACATCTTACAAACAGGACATTTGACTCTGAAAGGTGAATCATTCTCTGACATTAGTGTCGCGTAATCAACAGCCTGGAAAACCTCCTGTTCCCGTTCACGCCAATTTCACATATGTATGGTGCAGCAGCGAGTAATTCAAGGAACAAATTACCCTACTGATTCCCAAATAACGAGCTTCTCTATTAAGGGCGTAGGGTATGCATGTGACATTACTAGAATCTAACTAGATTTTGGACCAAAAACAAGAGTTCACGGAAACACACCTCGCGTCCTCATACGATTATACAGGGTGTCCCAAAACTAGTGTAGGAGCGGAAAATGGGAAATTCCTTGGGTAATTTGAAGCGACATTTTCCTTTATAAAAATGGCGTCCGCAGCTTTGTTTAGGAGTTATTAACGAAAAACACGGACCAATCAGAGCGCGACCTATACGCGAGTTAGCATAATCGGCCAATTGACAGTTGGCGCGTCGCACAGTGCGGCATGCAATGGACAAAAATCAAAATAATCATGGTTCGATTCTGATCTAATTATCCAACAAAATCATCAGTCGGTAGGTAAGAAATGTGTCTGTAAAAAGTAGTATCCAAGAAAATCAATAAGGGATCAGTAACAGTCAAGAGTTTATTTTAGTATAAATACTAAAAAGTTAGATTACTCGTACTCTAATTGCTCTTTTAAGTTCGTTTTTGTTTTAAACTGTTTGTTACAATTTAGGTATGAAGAATTTGACCAGGGTATACATACTTTTAACTGGCAATTTAGGAATTGCATTTTTTCCTTAAAATGCAATTTACAAAAAAACGGTTCCAAACATCCTATAATTTTGGCGGTTCTGTATCAACAAGATGTTGTAATATATTGCTGTATAATTTTTTTCTGCGATAAATTGCAAGACTCGATGTTATTTAATTTTTGTTAGAGAAATGCATTCGTAATCGCGGTTTGGTTGAAGCTTGAATGTCCGAACACACTTATTCCCAGAAATTATCAAAAGTTAGACAAAAACTGTAGCGAATAATTTAATTTTTGTATAGTTTTCATTTATGTACTTGTACTTTTTATTTACATGTATATATTATGTACATTTATATTAAGAATAACAAATAATTTAATTTTTTAATAGTTTTTGTTTATGTAATTAAACTTTTTATTTACATGTATACAGTTGACGGTATACAGTATACAGTTGACCACAAATTGCAATAACAACTAATCGTAAAAAGCTCTTCATTAAAAAAAAAATTAAAATTAACTTTTTTACTGACGGAACCTTATATTTTTGGTGCATTAATCGATGCATGTTTGTATTCCCTTTAAAAAATTATTAAGGTACTTAGGTCAAAAATTGATTAGTATAGAAGTTATGATTTTTGTCTCGAATGTCTATTTATATGCCGCACTGTGCGACGGGCCGACTGTGCTAACTCGCGTCTAGGTCGCGCTCTGATTGGTCCGTGGTTTTTGTTAATAACTACTAAAAAAGAAGCCGCGGACGCCATTTTTGGTAAGGAAAATGTCGCTTCAAATAATCCAAGGAATCTCCCATTTTCCGCTCCTGCACTAGTTTTGGGACACCCTGTATTTTGAGCCGAATGAGGGCTCATTCTAAAGAGGAAAGTTAAATGAAGCGCACGTGGGTCCAACTTTAGTTACGTTATGTTCATATCTAGTAATGTGAGTGCCCAAAGTAGGGAAAACAAATGAAGACAAATTCCGGAGATCCTAATGTATTTTTCGATCACAAAAAGATTTTTCTTGGTAATTTAGGGACCCACGCGAGCTTCCTATAACCTTCCTCTTTAGAATGAGCCCTCACTCAGCTCAATATACAGGGTGTCCCAAACTAAGTGTAACTCTCGGAAATGGGAGGTTCCCCGGATCATTTGAAGCGAAATTTTCCTTTACAAAAATGGCGTGCTCGGCTTTGTTTAGGAGTTATTAACGAAAAACGCGTACCAATCAGAGCGCGGCTACAGCGGATTGATACTGGTTCGGCCAATAGCGACACCACGTTAAGGGGGCCACCCCCTCCCGAAAAGGCAACCCGCCTCTTAATTTTTTGTTCCCCTTCGGAAGGCAACCCGCTCCACAATTTTCGGTTCCCCTTCAGAAGCCAATCTTAGCGTGACAGAAACTACAAAACTATTTTATGTAATAAAAAGATAAGAAAATGCTTGTAATATCTAAAAAATAATTCCATCATTATATACAGGGTGTCCCAAAACTAGTGGCTTGTTTAGGAGTTATCAACAAAAAACACGGACCAATCAGAGCGCGACCTAGACGCGAGTTAGCACAGTCTGCCCGATGCGCCAACTGTCAATGTTTTTGTGATCGAAAAATACATTAGGATCTCCGGAATTTGTCTTCATTTGTTTTCCCTACTTTGGGCACTCACATTACTAGATATAAACATAACGTAACTAAAGTTGGACCCACGCGCGCTTCATTTAACTTTCCTCTTTAGAATGAGCCCTCACTCAGCTCAAAATACAGGGTGTCCCAAAACTAGTGTAGGAGCGGAAAATGGGAGATTCCTTGGATCATTTGAAGCGACATTTTCCTTACCAAAAATGGTGTCCGCGGCTTTTTTTAGTAGTTATTAACGAATAACACGGACCAATCAGAGCGCGACTTAGACGCGAGTTAGCACAGTCTGCCCGACGCGCCAACTTTCAATTGGCCGATTGTGCTATCTCGCGTCTAGGTCGTGCTCTGATTGGTCCGTGTTATTCGTTAATAACTCCTAAACGAAGCCGCGGACGCCATTTTTGTAAACGAAAATGTTGCTTCAAATGACCCAAGAAACCTCCTCCCATTTTCCGCTTCTACATTAGTTTTGGGACACCCTGTATACAGGGTCTTGAGGCTATTACTAGCCAGCATTTTTTTAATCTGTATATCTACACATCCCGCGGTTATCTTTGTAATCGAGTTGATACTGATATGTGGCGAATTGCTTCCTTGGTGACCAAGGAAATGACTGACGATGAACGGAAATCAATAAGTCCAAATAGTTTATGACTTCCAAAGCTTCCTACTTCGATATGTCTCCTGGGAACTCGATTAGGTGTCCACCATACGGATTGGCATATCATGATGTACGATCAAACTAACCGGCGCGGCGAGTGGCCTTTAGTTTGCGCACAATACGATTGCCCGCGTCCGCATTGTGCGGGTATCTTTTGGACACAGTATGATCGCGCACGAGAAGAATCGGACACATCTGAATTGCGCGCAGATAGAATTTGACAGAATTGCGCACATGTGAATCGTGCACAAATGGAATTGCGCACTGTAAAGTTAGACGCAGGTGGAATTGCGGTCAAGTTGCGGTTAATTTCGGGTTACGCGTTCGGGTATAGCACTGTAGGGGGCTATTTGTCTATGATATAGACCCGTAGGCCCGATAAAACTCGTCGGCCCGATAGGCCACATCTTAACCAGGCCTAACCCAGACCTAACACCCTTTGTTTCAACAATTTAAACATTGATTAGTTCGTAACATCCGACAGATCAATCACAAGAATTCATTAACATAGATTTGACACTTCAGATCAAACGCACGTAATCCGAAATTAATCACAACTTGGCCGCAATTTCACTTGTGTCAAACTTTACATTGAACAATTGTATTTCTGCGCAATAAATACGTGTCGAATTCTATTCGTGCGCAATTCAGATGTGTCCGATTCTTCGTGTGCGCAATCATTTTGTGCCCGAAAGATATGTGCTTTTAGCACCGACTAGATATAGGATAGACCTATCGTCTTATGGGATTTGGTGTCTCTTGTTGTGAAGTACCGATTGTTCAAAAAATCAGAGGTTTTGGTATGCTTTTGGAAAGCTGTCAACACAAACGAGGCACAGGAATCCTATGCCTATATCTTGTTTGTGCTGTCTGCTTATTTCAGAGCCAGCACCACCGAGACCCTGTTCGTGGCCCTAAACCCAGTTGGTAATACAGGAAATGACAAGAAAAACGGGCCAAGTGGCAAAAATGGCCATCGAAATACATTGGATGATAGGTCTACCCTATATCTAGTCGGTGCTTTTAGTATAAAAGTGTACAGTGTTAGTGTGCAACACAATCAATCTTGCTCTGTTACTTCCGTTTAGTGACGTGATTTTATCTTATCTTCGATTTTGATCGTTATCGATTTGTAATTGATTGTCGCGATTGTACGTTTATTAATCCTGTTATTTATAATCAAACAATTTCACGCTGTCTCATGACCAAGGAATGCAAGTATCTATCGAACAATGTCCATTATTTAAAATCTTTTTTTTACTCGCTGCCACGTCAGCAAACATACGTTTTTCAAAATCTACTTTGAAATGGTTGAGCTCTGGAGATCCTCAGATGGGTCCACGTTGCTTTACAAATTGGTGTTACAATGCTGCAAAAAGAAGAGATATTTTTTATACAAGCCCTAAAATTAGAGAACAATCATTAGAATATAAAATATACACGATTAGATATTAAATAAATACGAAAGGCCCTAGGGGTGTAAGCATAGTGAATTTGCCCTTGAAAGATGTCGGCACGATACTGAGAGGATTTTTAGGTACTAATGAGATAATAAGATCCTGAAAGTTTCAGATCTCTAACCCATTTGGTTTTTGAGAAAAAGCAATATATGTAAAAATCAGAAAAAATGAAAATTCTCTGAAACGCGTGAATCGATTTATTTGAATTTTGGATATGTTTTGGGGGTTGATGGTAGCTTCTAGGAAAAAAATTATGAGCTATATCGGTTGATAAAAACCTCGAAAAAAATGACGCTTTTGTTTTAATTTTGATTTTTAACTATGATACGATCCTGGCACAATTATGAAACCATTTTTTTCGAATTCCTCATTTCAGAGAATTTTCATTTTTTCTGATTTTTACATATATTGCTTTTTCTCAAAAACCAAATGGGTTAGAGATCTGAAACTTTCAGGATTTTATTATCTCATTAGTACCTAAAAATCCTCTCAGTATCGTGCCGACATCTTTCAAGGGCAAATTCACTATGCTTACACCCCTAGGGCCTTTAAGTAAAAATGTAAAAGTGTCCGGAATTAATTCCACCAGTGTATGTACCAACGTTTTTTTACTTTGCACAGTGTGTCCTAGGCGCTGTATAAATATCGTGCGACATTTTTTCAACATCCTGTAATACGGTTTTTGGTAAATTTGCTCGGCAGCGATATAATCTGCAGCAAAGAAACCAGGAAAATACGCCGCAGGCAACATGTCTCACGCGGTGAAAAGTCGTGGAAACAGGGGAAAACTCTTTCGGCTCGTTCCAGAGCACCGATTAATTCTTCCATGGCTCGACGACGAATTGTATTTCGACATGAGATTTCCTACAAATCCGACGGTGAGCCGAGAATTTATAGAACGCGGCATCGTCTCCGCGAATTATTTGATCGCGACATTTTTTCCATCCTTTTGCACGTGGATACTTCCACTTTGTATTTGGTAGTCACTTTCGTTCTAGGTACACACGCAACTTCTTCTCCTGATTGTAAAACAATTTCAATAGTCGAAACTAGTTTCCGCCCTCGCATACAGTGAACCACGAAAGTGTTTCAACGTAATTTAAAACAATATAACTTCTTTGTAATTGTACCAAACGAGCTGATGTTTTTTAACCAATTAAAAGGTTTGCTAAATGATCTGCAAATAAGGTTTTCCAAAAATTACAATTGACCTCGCTTTTAACGCGAGGTTATTAACATACTACTAAATATACTATATAATAACATACTAATAAATACATAATAATTGTTCTAACTTCTCGAAAGATCCAAGTCGTATGGTCCAACATGAAGAAAGTTATAGACCTTTCGAAAGTGTCCAAATATTACTTTAATTCGATGTACGTTAGTTTATGATGGAAAGAAAATGATGGAAAACATAATGTCTCTGACACGTAATTTTCAGGCAAGATGTTAATTAGCTATTGATAGGCATCTTTATAATCCTCGAATGCAATGCATGGATACAGTAACCATTGTTTTAAACCAAGGGAATCAATTTATGACGGAAACATTTTTCAATTTCTAGTTCTAGATTCCTTTCGCTTCAACTGGTACACGAGGATAAAGAATTTAAGACGAAATCGGAAAAACTAACTCTAAAAGGAAGCGCAGGAACTTAGTTCTACCTTGGGAATGTAAAAATAAAATCCCGAACGGAATTGCATCAAAACTTCTCGGAATGTCGAACGAGCAGCGTAAATTCTCAAATGTGAAAGATTCATTTTACAATCAAATAAGTACTCAAATGCGCATGACACAGAAAAGTTGAAATTTATTGTATATTCGTGCGAAAATGCGAAACAACTGCGAAAATGTGAATATATTTCAAGTGGGCTACACGTTCTTTATTTCTAAACTAGCTGACCTGACAGACGTTGTCCTGTCCAAAATTCAATAAATTTGGTTTTGATCATTTTTTGAATTTGTGAAAAGCTATAGGATATGCGTAAACAAAGTAAAAATGAGAAAAAGAATATGATTCAAAAAGCACTTTTAGTTTTTCCCGAATTTTCATGTTTCCGAGCAACTTTTCCAATTTTTTTTTATCCTAAAAACCTGATTCGGACTACAACGAACATTTAAAAAAACAATTAGCCAAATCGGTTCAGCCGTTCTCACGTGATGTCGCGACCAACGAACAGCATTTCATTTTTATTATATAGACAAATAAATTCGTCGATAAATATTGGGGCGTAATAATAACTCTAACAAATCTAATGCTTCGAATGTTTCATGGGGAGTACACTTTTCTGGGAACAATAAACAGAACATTGGAAAATTAGTTAAACCATAGAACAACTGCTTCTAATGTGCAGGGCCGAATTAGCTAAAAATTCCTTCAACATTTAGAAATGGGAGATTCCTGAGATCATTTGAAGCAACATTTTCCTTTGCAAAAATTATGTCCGTGGCTTTGGATATTTTTGAAAAAAGGTCATTCTGTTCAACTCGCCCCCCCCCTTTTCAAATTAATGAAAAAAATGAGGGGTTAGTGACTTAAAATTTTGGGGTCAAATCTTTGAACCTAATAGCATCATTTTGCACACGATATCGATAAAAACCGCATTCGAAATTTTGCATACGAGTCCGCAAAGAAGTGAGACATTTTATGTCTTTACTTTGCTCCCCCCCACCCCCTCCTGCTTTTCTTCCTTTGCTGTCCTATATGATTTGGTCAAGTGTATAGGTCAATTGAGAACATTACGTCATACGTCTTACGTCATGTGGTAAGATTTATTTAAAACAAAAGTAACTTATCAAAAATATATTTACAACTGACCCTATCTACAGAGGTGGAAAATGAGCCGAAATCACAAGAGGCTTGTAGGATCGGTTAAGATCAAAATGGTGTGAAGCTATGGGTCAATAGTCGCGCCAAAAGAATTAAAATGGAATCATACAGGATGCTTATGATTTTTGCTCAACAATTGATAAAGAAATAGAGTTTGAACGTATTGGTAATAATTCGAAGGGGTTTATTAATATTGGAGTAATGAACAAACAAAAGTGAGAAACAAAAGACATGACTGCTATTGTTGTTATACAATTGTTAACAATTATCATTAGAAGTAATACTCAATAGTGGTCGGTGATGACTGAAAAAAGTCCATTCGATCAAAAGTTATAAGCAGCAACGTGCCCTCTCTCTCTCTCTCTCACTCTCTCCCTCGCTCTGACTCTCACTCTCTCTCTGTCTCTCTCTCTGGAAGGTTTTACAGTAATTTCTCAATCGTAGTCCCAACACCCGTGTTATGAACGGACTACGATCAAGTAGGGTGGCTATTTTTTGATTTATGACTGCGTCTACCCTACCGCGCTGAGACTTCAAACGACAAGCCGAACGTAGAGAAGGACAGAATGAAATAGGATCGCGTGGCCGAAGCGTGTCCCCGTCGCCGGCACAGTTTAAAGGCCCGTGCGTCATCACGATAAAACACCAAGACCTTAGCTTCTTTATTTTCGATGATATCATTATGGAACTTTCATCAACATATTCGTGGCATTTCTCTGATTAAAATCATACCAAACACGATATAATTTGGCCAATATTTAGTGGTTGAATCGACGATGAAAGTTTCGAACGCAACGAAGAAGAGCGTATTGGAAATAAAGAGACGCGAAGAGTCGCTGTCGCCGGCATAAATCAAACGCGCTGTCCTTCCTTGTAAGTAAAACTTTCATCGTCGATTAAACCACTAAATAAAGTTGGAATTATATCGTGTTTGGTATTGTTGTAATCAGAAAAATGCCAGGAATAAAATAGTGAAAGTCCTATAAAAAAATAATGAAAATTAAGTAGTTTGAAAATTCGATTCACTCGAGTCAATGTAGTGGTGTTCACACCAATATACCCGAGCCGACATCAAACATCGCCGTCCTGCTGCCCGGCGCAGCGTTGACAGGCGGTGGAATGGGTAGGCACTGGACTACGATTGCAGAGGCGACCGAGGACTACGATTGAGAAATTACTGTAAATGGTTACTATTGTTCGCGTGGAAAACTTCTCTTAACTGGTCAACTACTAGTACCTTTACCTTACTGGGTGTAAAGAAATGTTTGGTCCTGACTGCCATAAGCGTATTTTACATCTTCGGATCGGTGAAGATCTGTGGAAACAAGTTGCCGCAAAATTGTCCTTGACCTTGAATTTTAAGGGCAAAGTTTTGTGTCATTGTATTATATTAAAAAGTGTCAAGGGAACCATGAGTCAAAACTCAACTCTCCTATGGTTCCCTTGACACTTTTTGTCCCCATAATGCGTAGAATACAATGCAAAAAGACAATGGTGACCCCTCTGTATCTTCTGTACCCCTCCACTCACAAGAACACCATTTATACCATATAATGTAGGGTAAACTGTACAATGATTGGCACCCTAAGCCAAAATCATAGTAAAAATCTTTCGATCTTTTTTGGAAATCTTTAAACGAGCTTAACTTTCTATTATTATAAGATCTTAGTATCGATCGTAAATAGATTTTTAAAAAAATGTTTAATGGTATCAGCGCACTGGTTCGATCAAAAACTACTTCTACACTATTTGCAAAATATCACAGAATCAAAATTTCGACGTTTCGATCTATATTTAGATCATTTTCAAGAAATGAATAAAATTTTGCGTCTGCAAATTAACCGACAATTTCTATTAGTACTGTGGAGCAAATATAATTATAAACCTTTTTCTTTTAATTTTTAAATTTAAGAAAATTATAATTGTATTATTATAAACTAATAGAGATTTTTTATCAAAATTAAACCGCATTCGAAATTTTCGTGACACTTTTCGGTAACGCTTTTCGGTAACGCGTTTTTCTGCTATGTGCCAAAGTAAAGACATAAAATGTCAAAAATTGTCTTGGTGCCGCTGGACCATGATCATCTCGCTAGAGTCCTTTATTTTTGAATCGTCTCGTCTCGTCTGAACTCGTGTGCGAAAAAATTTGACGCATGGTTTGTAAAAAGTTAGCCACTCCAAACTAGACTAAACATCGAGAATCATTATTTGTTCCCGTTATTCTCGTGTTCGTTGGAATCATTATCGTTTCGCGATACTCGAAAATTCGGAATTCGAACTCGACTTCCAGAGCACGAGAAGTCGTCGCGTTTCGCGTGGTACTCTTCCGGTGCCTGGCGCTCGAGCTAAGGATTCTCGTTTCAGAATTGAACTTTCGAGGACCGTGTTTGTCCCGGATGGACCGTGCCCACACGAGGACTCGGTGCCTATAAAACTCTGAGACGCACAGTGTTGCGATCAATACAAATTAGCCAGACGAAACTCGCAACATAATTCCGTAAAAAGTAGATACTTGTCGTATGAAGTAATGTCTAGACAGTGTTGTGGACAGTAACATTTCTCTGTCGGTAAAACTTGCAGTCATTTTCGTCGGCGGAACAGTGTCAGCATTTTGAGTTCATATATTTTTCAGCTATTTTGTGAGGAGGTTCGTTAAAGCTCTTGTGCCTGATTAAAGCGAAAATGGGCAAAGTGACTGTACACAGAGTAGAAATAGAACAGAATATATTTACAAATAAGAAATTAACGCTAGGTTTACTGCGGTCTAGAAATAACTATTTCACATTATTTTATAAACGTAAGAAGGATTGTCCAAAATTTTGGCCATTTACTCAATATAATCCAAAAATGAAATAGTACAACATTAGCTTAAAACATGAAGTAGAAAAATACATGTTGGAACATAGAAAAATACATATTAGCTTAGAACATAGAGTAGAGTGAATTGTACATCAATGCTAAACGTATATATAAATTAGAGGAGTAATATAATTATATCAACCAGTGAAATAGATCATTAATATTATTCTATTGTATAACGTTGGCATATATACGGGCGTGAAAAACAATATGCTGTTAACAACTATATGTACTTAGGACTACAACAAAACATGCATTTGATGACTATGAAGTTTTGTTTCCTCCACGTTCGGAGTTCACTGTCGAAGCGAAGTTTAACTTATCTGCTATCAGTGCAGGGGTGCACTCAAGGGGTGGCCAGCGGGCCTTGCCCCCAGCCCCAAGAAAAAGTAAATAAAATATTGGAAAATTAGTTAAACCGTAGAACAGCTGCTATAGTTAACAGATGCTTTTGCAAAAACAAGGTCACTCTGTTCAACTCGGTCCTCCTCCCCTCAAGATTAAATCCTGGGTGCGCCACTGTACCATTGCGTTATTATTTCAACGACACGAATGATTTGTGTACATGCAGAAGAAATAGTTGTAACGTCGTATATTTTGTAGAAAACTTCCTGGAAATATCGTTGTATTTAGTATACAATGTAGTAGATCGAGTCGAAGATACAATTAACACTAGAATTAACGGAGCAGTGAAAATGACTGGTTTCATTTTAAAATTCCTACTTCGTGTTAAATTTTTTCTGCGAGGATGCGATAACTAAATGTGTAATATAATGAATTTTATTTTTCCTCCATTTAATCAGAATCGAAATAATTGTGTACCGTTGCTACTTATATCGACACCAGTCATTTTGACTCGTATTTCTCAAAGTGCAAATGTATCCTATAATCAGTTTACCGAACCCAAAATCGGTTATTAGATATCTAGAGATTGATCTTGTGGAAAAGAGCACGACACTGCGAATGTTGGAGGCACTGAATATTCAGACAAATAAACCTTGCAAAGATTTTAAATTATTCTGTATAGCGTAGAAAGATTTTTAATTCCTACAAAAATGTACATGATTCTGGTAATATATTGTATAACGAGAATGAAGACTGAACTGTATAGACAATATGCATATACAAAATAAACTGAACTGAATATAAAAAAAATTTAGTAGAAATGTATTACATTTAACTGTATTCCTAGTTGAACATTTTGCATAATCAATTCTCTATAATTTTGTTAGTTTGGAAAATATAATAAGTAGACTATGGATTTGATGTATTTATGAGGAAAGCTAGTAGACAAATGCAAAACATTAGAACCATTGTAAGATTTGAGATATACTGTTTTAATATTTCCAACTTATTCAAATTCTTAATCAAAGAAATGAGCATCTATGTAGATTCTGTATATTGCAATCAATGGAGATAATATATGTTCCGTATAAAAATCTGTGATTTAATAATAAGTGATAATAATAAGTGATATAATAAGTGATGTTTAATAATTTACCTGGGGGATAGAATTTGGCAAGTGCAACAACTATGTCTTCCATGGAATCCTAATATTGATCCCAAATAATTGTCATCGTATAATATATTTCTAGATCTCCACTCCTTTCCACTCCTCATTGTTCTTGTCGAACAGTCGTAAAGTACATTAACAGTTAATAGTCGATTGTAGATAAAAACATTTCGCATATGGATCCTTCAGTAATACTTGCAGCATGTATGTTAGTGCAAATACTTAACTTTCAGATATATCTTACAATTTCTCAGTTCTGACAGATTAAGGAGTAAGACAAAGATAAAGGATGGAGATCGGGTGTGAGTATGACTTTGCGATGTAAGAAAGAAAAAGATGAATGTGTTTTTGGCGTTGGATAAAACTAGAAAACAAATAACTATAGTAACCAAAGGTAGCATTTCTTAGACCACTTTAAGCGTGAATGCTCTTCTATCGCGATTTAGTGAACCTTGGTTACATGAACCGAAAATTGATAACTTTCGGTGCGATAGATGCAATTCATATAAGAAAGTATTTATATTTTTAGTATTTATAAATTTATATAAGAAATAAAATATAAGAAAAACCATAATTTTTAACGAAGTAAAGTTCAGTCCTTAATTCTTCTATAAACCACTCGATTTAAAGCAATACTAAATAAAACCGTCATGATCATCTGTTTTAAAAAATTCACGCGATATATGTATACAAAGATCGTATGACGGTGGACCAGGCAGGCGTTCGTTGCATTATGCTGACGTATTGTACTACGAATGACATGTAATACGAATAAATCGGATACCAAGGCTGAACGGAGTTTTTATGTATAGGTAAAAGATAAGCAAAATTAAAATGTTATCGGCGCATTGGTTCGATCAAAGGTTACTCGTTACACTATTTGCAAAATAATTTTTATTTTTGGAATGGATAAAAGAAATGATATATTTTAGTTTATTTTATGGCTTAATGCAATGAATAATTTTTTGTTAATTTCCATTACAGACACAATATTATTTTTTGTATTCTCTTGATAATGATCTAAATTGAGATCGAAACGTTGGGACAAAGTATTGTGCCTATTTTGCAAATAGTGTAACGAGTAACATTTGATCGAACCAATGCGCCGAAAACATTTTAATTTTGCTTAAAGCTTCGTACGATCGCTATACTTTAACGGATAGGTAAAAGATGTTCGGAATGTAGAATATTACAATATTTAAATTATACTAGAATCGGCGCGGTGTAACCTGCTGTGCATAATCACAAAATCAATATTAGCGTTAATCATCCTCTCCATTCACTGAACTGTCCGAATCATCTGAACTCTCTGCGCGTGATCTTTGATCTTTTTTCCAACATTCCTGTGTTGTGTGCCCCGCCAGCTTGCAGAAATCACAGTATTTACTAGTTTTTTCGGTAGCTTTACGACGGTTTTGAAAGCAGTCTTCCGTTTTGTGATTCGTTCTAAAACAGATGTCGCATATCCCCGATGATTCTTTCTCGATGCGGATACCCGCGGAATAAGCTTGACTAATATTCTCATAAGTATTATATTTGAGTACCCGTGATATACCAGGATGCGAATGATACACAAAACGATGTAACGTCAGATCATTTATCATTGCTAACCGGCCTGGCAAAGTACAGTCTCTGGCATATCCCACGTGAATCACTTCCATAACTAATGCTTCCAGTCCTTTCAATCTTTTATAAAATTCTCTGAGGCTTTCACCTTTTTCGTATTTTGCTGAACTCAACTCTTCTATAACCTGATACATTGGTCGTTTATCGTGGTAAACATCTATCAATATTTTAGCCAATTCTGGCCATGTTTCTGGCTTTTTCGGTAGCATATCTAAATGTTCTGTCGCTTTAACCCCTATCCGTTTTATGACAAATAATAATAGAGTTTGCTTTTGCGAAGAATCAGCTACAATAAAAGCAGAATCTACCTGATTTAGGAATAATCGTAATGGCTTCGAGGGATCATAAGTTGGTGGTAATAATTCAATTAAGTTATTGATGGATATATGTTTCGTGTCACGAGATGTAGAATGGATGTTGGAAATCATTGTGTAACGATACGGGTTCAAGTTATCAGAAAGTGAGAAATATAAGAATATCCGACGTTTAGTACGTAATTAAAATAATTCTTAATATGCAGCAATAATCATCGATGCTTTTCGCTTGGAAGGTGCAGTTTACTGAATCAGTTGTGGCTGTTAGCTCTTATAACAGTTGAAACTCTCGAGAAATTCCGTCAATTTTATCTCTACAATGCGACCAATTGAAAACCAATTGAGATTGAAGGAATACAATTCAAACGCACTGCAATGCAAGATTGTCACAATACCTCAGCTCTAAGAATCGATTTTTAGGATCTGTAACACTTTGTAATGCAGCAATTCGCACGGCCACACAATGATCGTATAATGGTGGGACGCAGGACTGTCTCGTTGGCAATGCTTCTGTTTCTTTTATCTTTACACTGTAACAAATTGAAAACTAATTGAAATTGAAGGAATACAATTATTCATACGCACTTGAATAGGAGACTGCTCAAAACCTCACCTCTAAGATTCAATTTTTTAAGATCACTCGCAACTTTCAATGCAACTGTTCGCACGGTCACACAGTGATAGTACAATCGTAGGACGCAGGATTGTCCACGGTGGCAATGGCTTAATGACTGCATCAGCAGTAGTATATATCAGCAGTGCCGGTATCAGTATCAGTATCGTCAGATCGAAGAAATCGAGGGGACTACAGTTTACCCCCTCTCTGATAACCAGATTAATAAGTGACCATTCTACGGTCTTAGTGAGAGATGGATGTGCAGTGGGAAAGTGAATTTGGAGTGTGAACCTGTAGATTCTTACTCTTGAACCAGAAAAGCTTTTTGACTTGATAATGGAGAACCACGTTACAATTTTCTCAATTTTTTCGAAAACCGTTTGTTTTACGAAAAAAAGTAATAGTGCTTAAAAGACGCAACCTGTCCAGATCCACAGGTTTGGTAGAACATATTTTTCGATCCACTAAATAGTTTAGAAGATAGGGAAAATCGATTTTATGAGCTTTTAATTAATTGTATTAATGATTAAGAACCTCGAGCACGTTTTCTCGTTAACCGATTGGGTTCAAATTTTGGATACACTTTTTAACACTTTGGAATAATTTTCCGGGGTGCCTTAAAAGAAATTTTGAGGAAACATTTCGTAAGAGTCAGTGTAAACCTAGAGACCCAACTAAAACACTCTCCTTGTTTCCAAATGTGTCAATTTTCAGCGAGCTTAGATATACAAATATATTACATTTTGCAATACATTCGTACTATTATTTTGCCTTCACTGACAACGAGTTAGAGACAGCTACGACGAAAGTTTCTGATTTCAGGTATATGTTCGTAAAATTCCAACAGTTGCTCGTGTAAACACTACCTTCGTCACAAGAACAGTGACTGCCCAGATTTATGAATCTGGTGATTCTAGAAGGGCTCAGGTTTTACCCGTTTACCATTCTGAAGCTCTCCTAAGAGCATAGTGGTGTATACCCTCAAGAAATATGACTGAGAAGGTCATACAATCTGATAAAGATAATATGTGTAAGAAAAAGCATGAAAATAATACATTTTGATAAGCATTATCAAGTAAAAATAAGAATCTATGAATTAAGATAATTAACACTATCGATAAAGTATTGATCTAATGACAAGTGTGTACAGTCTCTCACACTCATTATCAATTAAAAAAACAAATCTATGAATCAAGATCATTTACTTCATAGATAAAATATTAATCTAATAAGAACAATGTATATACAGTCACTCGTAGTAATGTTTAGTCACTATTAAAAGGACAATTAAATTTTTAATATTGTTGAATGTTGAATCTTAAAAGATTCTTTTTTAAAGTTAGAACAGAGTTTACAACACAATGAATATATTATTTTCACTACATTGAAAATATAAATTGATATACGTATAGCTCCTGTTTTGCAGTTGATACACAAATTTTTTATTTGGTATACAAATCTGGAGTCTACTAATAATACTGATGTTTAAGTTACGTCAAAGATAGTACAACATTAGCTTAGAACATAGAGTAGAAAAATACATGTTAGCTTAGAACATAGAACAAAAGAATACGTATTAACTTCGAACATAGAGTAGAGTACATTATACATGCATGAACGGTATACATACATGTAAATTAGAGGAGTAATTTAATTATATCAACTAGAGAATAGATCATTGATATTATTCTATTGTATAACATTGGTATATAATATATACGAGCGTCAAAAACAATATACTGATAACACTTATATTTACTTAAGACTATAACAAAACATGCATTTGATGACTATGAAGTTGTGTTTCCTCCAAGTGGTTCACTGTCGAAGCGAAGTTGAACTAATCTGTTATCAGTGCGTTATCATTTTAACGACACGAATGGACATGCAGAAGATATAGTTGTTTCGTCGTGCCTTTTGTAAAAAACTTCCTGAAAATATCGTTGCATTTAGTATACAATGTAGTAGATCGTGTCGACGATAAAATTAACACTGGAACCACCGCACCAGTGAAAACGACTTGTTTTACAATTTCAAATTCTTATTATCATATGTAATTTTAATTGGTTTTGGTAGAAACAGCTTCCCCATAACTGTTGGTAGTTCTAGCATTAACACGGAGCAATACTTAACGGGTTCCAGCGACCTCCGCAACAATTTTAATCAAACAAAATCAATTTCACGCAATTCTACAGGGTGCGACACCTAAAACAGGCCATCTGAATAACTCGGCTGCTATTGGTGTTGGGAAAAAATGTATCAGAAGGTACTTGCTTAGTTTCGAGGGGGCATTAAGGGGGTACCGCACCCATGGATATGACTAGCATATTACTAGAATATTACTAGCGAAACAAGTGAAAACCGTGTTTACGGGAAACCATTTTTTGTTTTTATACAAGCATGTTACGAGCTCATTCTAAAGAGGAAAGTTGATCGCAGGTCGCTCAGCTCATGATTTAGTTAGATTCTGTTTATATCTAATAATATGAGTGCCCAAAGTAAGGAAAACAAATGAAGCCAAATTCCGCAGATTGTACTGTATTTTTCTAATACAAAATGATTTTTTCGACTTGAATCATGAGCTGAGCGACCTGCGACGAACCTTCCTCTTTACAATGAGCCCTCACGCAGCTCGTAATATGCTAATATGAGGACAAAAAATGTTTTCCCGTGATCGCATTCAATTGTTCCCCAGATTCCGTTCATGAAGGGCAATGAAGGGCAAGTAGAACTAATTTTAGTTCAGCTACTCAAACGAGATGGCGCTTAGACAGGAGAACTATCAGCGTAGATTCGTAACAACAGAAATATAAAGGGCTTGAAGCCACTCGGATCCATTAATAGCAATAAAGATAATGATTAAAAGAAAAAAACCTGTATTTATAGCGGAATTGAAGCGTTAGATTGATACAAATGTACGTTCATCACTGTTGCCACTGTTTTTCAGTGTGGAGGTTGGTTACACTGATAAATACCCAGATCAGGGGTTACGGTACCCCCTTAAGAGTGTTTAGAACTGAGCGATAGGAAAGTACGTGTTTTTATGAATGTACATCATATGTAATTGTAACTTAAGGGTGGAGATACGAATTTGACCTTCACCAGAAACTTTCGAGTGTGAGAGACACAGCGCTGGACCCGTATACGTACACGAGAGTTGTAAGGGTTCCGTAGTTCTCGATTCCTGACTCTATAATGCACATTTCAGTGTTCTAGATAGTCACGATCGCTAGATAAGAGATTAATCTATGGGAGACGTATCCTAAGAATGGCTTCATTTTACGTTATCGAGGCGCAATTTACATTATCGCGAAATACATAGGATGTTGGCAGTCTACTGAGTCAATTAAAGTTTCAAAGTGAAATATTCAGGTGTTTAGGATGCATTAACGACATCAGATTCGAGACTAAATGACTTTAATTTTTGGGGACGTTATGACATTTCGACGACCAGCGCCGTTATTTCATGTTATGTTATACGTGATAAGACCAAGGCAGAAATACCTCGAAGAACTCAAGCGTATGAAGTTGTTCTAGAGCTTTCCCGAATATTTTTTGATTTGAATTTATCAAAAGAAGAAACAAAGATCGTGATTAATAAGTTGAAGGATATTTACAAAAATAACATTAATGTTTATACGATTGAAGATGAATTTGACCATTTTTTAATATTTCTCTCTTAAAATGAAAAAGAGCTCCATAAAAACTACACTAGACATGTATTGAGCAGCCAAAGAAATGTCTTGCACATTTCCGAATGAAAATAGCAGAATCGAAATATTATTGAAATTTTCTTCAACAATTCCCTTAGCTAATGCGTCAGGAGAAAGATCATTTTATGTTTTAAAGCGTGTAAAAAATTATTTATGGGGTACTATGGTGGAAGAAAGATTTTTAAAAAAGTAATACATATTGCTATTCTGTATACATATATGTACAGCAGGAAATTATAAGCCGAATCGACACTGACAAAATAATTAACGAATTTGCAAGAAATAAAGCAAGACGGTTTATATAAAAATATGTAAAATGTATGTTTTTTTAATTTGATCTAATGTCTTATGGTATGGAATTTTTAATTACTTTTCATTTGTGTATAACATAATGAGAGTTTTCTTGAAAATTTTTTTGGGGGTGGAGTCCGAAATTTTTAACGTTTAGGGCCCCCAATTGTCTTGATCCGTCCGTGCGCGACGTTTACCTTTCGGTGCGTACACCTGTATTCGACGTCGAGTCCGTACAGCTAAGCATTGAAAAACACCAAACACATGAGCGTTCTTATAATCGCAGTTTCGACGACGAATATACGGCTGGACAAGTAAACTTGCTTCCAAGTATCGAAATCGGGATCGTTACGTATCAAACAGTGTCAAACAAAGGTGATATAGTTATTTTTCACGTTACTGTTCATGGCAATGGAAACTTCACATCAAGATTTACAATTCAAAAACAACACTTTATGCATGTCGTTAGTAAAGAATTTTGTAACCATTTCACTAGCATTTTTTGATAAAAGTGTGGAAACATGTTGGAGGCACTGAATATTCAGACAAATGAACCTTGCAAAGATTTTAAATTATTCTGTATGGTGTAGGAATGTACGGACCAAGAAATATTGATTATTTCATTTCCCAACGAACGACAAAATTCTACGAAAGATTTTTAATTCCTAAAAAAATGTGCATAATTCTGGTAATATATTGTATAACGAGAATGCAGACTGAACTGTATATACAAAAAATTTAATAGAAATGTGCAACATTTTACTGTATTCCTAGTTGAACATTTTGCATAATCCAGTTGCTAGTACATAACAATTCTTTATAATTCTGTTAATTTGGAAAATATAATAAGTAGAGTATGGATTTGATGCATTTATGAGGAAAGCTAGTAGATAAATGCAAAACATTAGAACCATTGTAAGATTTGAGATATACTGTTTTAATATTTCCAACTTATTCAAATTCTTAATCAAAGAAACGAGCATCTGTGTAGATTCTGTATATTGCAATCAATGGAGACAATATATGTTTCGTATAAAAATCTGTATTTAATAACAAGTGATGTTTAATAATTTACCTGAGGGATAGAATTTGGCAAGTGCAACAACTATGTCTTCCATGGAATCCTAATATTGATCCCAAATAATTGTCATCGTATAATATATTTCTAGATCTCCACTCCTTTCCACTCCTCATTGTTCTTGTCGTACAGTCGTAAAGTACATTAATAGTTAATAGTCGATGGTAGTTAAAAACATTTCGCATATGGATCCTTCAGTGGTGCTTGCAGCATGCATGTTAGTGCAAATACTTAACTTTCAGATATATCTTACAATTTCTCAGTTCTGACAGATCAAGGAGTAAGGATGAAGATCGGGTCTAAGTATGACTTTGTGATATAAGAAAGAAGGATAAAACCAGAAAATAAATAACTATATTAACCACCAAAGGTAGCGTTTCTGAATCAAAAATTAATAACTTTTGGTGCGATAAAAATAACAATACACTTACGCAAAACACTATAAAATCTTATGATTTGGGTATGTTTCACGTATTACAACGGATCCAAACAGTACTTCAACACTAAATTTACCATTCTCAAGAAATCGTTTATATTTAATCTGTGATAATTTTGTTTAAAAAAATAGTGTAACAATATCATTGGACTCATTAAAGTTTGAAGCTTCTTAGTTTGCTACCCATCGTTCATTTTTAATTTTGTGATTACATATATCACTCTTCATTATTAAATAGGGTAACTGCACCAGTGAATAAACGGACACCAGTAAATGAACGCTTTTGTATATTTCAACAAATTTCTAGCGATAAAATTGTGATTAAAGAGTTAAACAAATAGGAGAATATTGTTTAGTAATTTTGTTCATTCATTGGACTATCATTGTTCAATTACTAGAATGTAGTGTTCATTGACTGGTATTTTTTATATTTTTTATTTAACGTTTAATGAAAAAAAAATAATAATTTCATTTTATTTGTGTTAATTTATATTTGACAAATGAAGTATAGGGAGCCATTTGGCATATACGAGATTCCTTTAATTCACACTTTTTTTTTGCATAAAATATCTTCTTGAACAATTTCTTAAATGTTCATTCACTGGTGCAGTTACCCTATTACGATTATGTTTGGTCGAAAATGTTACAGATTAGAATGTCTATAAAAATACTAGAAAATTTTTCTCATGACTGAAACCACAGTAGATTTAAAGATTGAAGCATCCCCTATACAAGGAATATTTAAAACAATCTACGTTTTTATCTAATCGGTTTACCGAGCTTCGCATAAAATGGTGTCCTTCTATCTTTGTAATAATTTAAGGTGCACTGTGAGGCTTTACAGGATCAAACTTGTTCCACATTTTTCGTGTACTGAGCAGCCCGAAAAATCTTAAATTAAGTATTAAGCAGCCGTCGTAAAGGGGAAGGTTCACTCCTGAAATCAGTAACAGATTCAATAGCAAAAACGTTTTTTGGTGCTTTTGCAGACGATCTAATACGTAGCATTGTAGATTAAAACCGTGTCCTCAATTTTTTACAAACTTTATCATGCCTAAATATCCTAGAAGAACATGAATGATGGTCCACAAACATAGAGCTAAGCGACTACAAATTTATTACTGAACTATTGTATTAACGAAATTGTAGTATTCGAAAAAAAATATTGTCGTATGAAATATTTAATTTTCATAAAATGAAAAAGTCATATAGAATGGAATTACTCCAGGTCTGAAGAAACATTTCATTTTGGAATGAAAATAGCTCCGAGTGCAAAGGGTTGTTTGCTCGAACACTTTTTAGATCCGTTGCATACTTCCTCGTTCCTTTAGGGAATTCATGAAAACACAAAAACTCTGACATTTTGCTTATTTTGTGGCTGATGCTTGCTACCTTCGCTAGATTTCTAACAATAAATAATCGTGCATAAAACTCACGCCTGACTTTTTAATATGATGTGACAATGCATATATCGAACAACTTTTGCCTATTGTGTACATATGTTACCGCCGTTTGATCCTACCTTCCGAGAGATCCGCGAAAAACTGCAGCTACCACGCCATTGCATTTTGCCTGTACGTACACGTCAGTGTCGCGTATCTGTGCCAGCATGATGCAATAGTCGTCAACTGTTTCAACACATACATATACCGGGTGAACCTTTGAAAACAATACCGATGAATAATGGGTTAGTTCTGGGCGAGATTTCAAAACTTTTTTTCGGAACGACTGTTATTGAAAAAGGTACTATTAAAAATATAAAAAAGTCCATCACTTTTAGCCAAGTAAAGTTCAGTCAACGTTTCAATATACCACTCGGTTTACAGCAATATTAAATAAAACCTTCATGATCATTTGTTTTAAAAAGTTCACGCGATATACAGGGTGTTCGACTACAGGTGGGAGAAAATTTAAGGGTTGCTTCTTAACGATGATATAAGACGAACATGAAGAATAAAAAAATAGCGATTTCAGCTTCGTTATTTAACTATTAACAATTAAAAATCAACAACGCGTCTAATAAAAGTGTACGTTGTGTACGTCAAAGAGTTCAATGTTGACCAACGATTTGTTAAACATTTTCACCTCGCTGGGGCCCCAAATGAGAACCAAGTTATGCATCTGTCACTTGATACGTGACTGTCGCGTTGTTAATAGCTAAATAACGAAGCCGAAATCGCAATTTTTTTATTCTTCATTTTCGTCTTATATCATCGTTAAGAACCAACCCTTAAATTTTCTCCCACCTGTAGTCGAACACCCTGTATGTATAAAAAGATCGTACGACGATCACCCAGGCAGGTGTTCGCTGCATTATCCTGACGTACTGTACTACGAATAACATATAATACAAATATATCGGATAGTATAGCAAAAAGTTGTTCAGCACGTAGAATTTTACAATATATTATTTAAATTATATTAAAATCGGCCAGGTGTGACTTTTGTTCACAATTACCGAAACGATATTAGCTTCAATCAACCTCTACATGCACTGAACTGTTCGAACTTGAACTGTCCGAACTATCAGAACACGCTGAACTGCTTGCGCGTGATCTTTTATCCTTTTTCCAACACTCTTCCGTCGAGTGGCCCCCGCGCTTGCAGAAATCACAGTGTTTACTAGCATTTTCGGAAGTTTTACGACGGTTTTGAAAGCAGTCTTCTGTTTTGTGATTCGTTCTAAAACAGATGTCGCATATCCCCGATGATTCTTTCTCGATGCGGATACCCGCGGAATAAGCTTGTCTAATATTCTCATAAGTATTATATTTGAGTACCCGTGATATACCAGGATGCGAATGATACACAAAACGATGTAACGTCAGATCATTTATCATTGCTAACCGGCCTGGCATAGTACAGTCTCTGGCATATCTCACGTGAATCACTTCCATAACTAATGCCTCCAGTCCTTTCAATCTTTTATAAAATTCTCTGAGGCTTTCACCTTTTTCGTATTTTGCTGAACTCAACTCTTCTATAACCTGATACATTGGTCGTTTATCGCGATAAACATCTATCAATATTCTACCCAATTCTGGCCATGTTTCTGGCTTTTTCGATAGCATATCTAAATGTTCTTTCGCTTTAATCCCTATCCGCTTTGTGACAAATAATAATAGAGTCCGCTTTTGCGTAGAATCGGCCACATTAAAAGCAGTCTCTACCTGTTCCAGGAACGATTTTAATGGCGTCGTGTTATCATAAGGTGGTGGTAATAATTCAATTAAGTTATTTATGGATACTTGTTTCGTGTCGTGAGACGTAGAATCATTTTTGGAATTACTTTTGGAATTATTTTTGAGATTATTTTTGGAAGTATTGTTAGAAGCCATTTTGGTAGGAAACGGGATTTAGTTTATCATCAGAAAGTGAGAAATATAAGAATATCCGACGTTTAGTAATTAATGCGCAATCATACGAATTAGAAATGTATTTTCTTAAGACGCAGCAATAAACAACGATGCCTCTCCCTTGTAAGGTTCCCTTTACCGAATCAGTTCTTAGAACAGTTGAAACTCACGAGAAATTTCATCTATTTTGTCTCTACGCTGTAACAAATTGAAAACTAATTGAAATTGGAAGAATTCAATTATTCGAACACACTTGAATGCAAGATTGTCACAATACCTCAGCTCTAAAAATCAATTTTTCAGGATCTCTAACACTTTTCAATAAAACAATTCGCACGGCCACACTGTGATAGTACAATCGTGGGACGTAGGACTGTCCTGTTGGCAATGCTTCTGTTTCTTTTATCTTTGCACTGTAACAAATTGAAAACTAATTGAAATTGAAAGAATTCAATTGTTCGAACACACTTGAATGCAAGATTGTCACAATACCTCAGCTCCAAAAATCAATTTTTCAGGATCACTAACAACTTTCAATGCAACAATTCGCACGGCCACACTGTGATAGTACAATATCGTGGGACGTAGGACTGTCCCGTTGGCAATGCTTCTGTTTCTTTTGTCTTTACACTGTAACAAATTGAAAACTAATTGAAATTGAAAGAATTCAATTGTTCGAACACACTTGAATGCAAGATTGTCAGAATACCTCAGCTCTAAGAATCGATTTTTCACGATCTCTAACACTTTTCAATACAACAATTCGCACGGCTACGCAGTTATAGTGTTATCATAGGATGTAGGATGAGGACTGCTCACGGTGGCAATGATTTCATGACTGATGACTGCATTGCCGACAATTGCCGATCAGTGTTCCGATTGAATGCGAAATTTCTCGCGCATGCGCGATGAAAACAGTAGCGTATCTACTATGACGCAGCAGAGCGGCCAGGGCCCCGACGGCCTGTGGCAGTTATATTGGCGGGAGTGTACCGGTATTATTGTTCTGATGATTTTAGAACAATATTTTGTTCGATTTATCATTTCAATATTTCATATGTATACACTAATAAATTTTTAAAAGTCTGTAGGATGCTCAAGCTACCCGATTTCATCGAAAAGGTTACGTTACCGAGGCTGAAATTGCCGCGCATGCGCGAGGAATTTCGTACTCAATCGGAACACTGATTCGCGGGCCGTTTTCGGGCGTTTCCTTCGGCCGCCAAATGCGCCCTCTCTGACGTATCGTTGCCACAGTGTGTCGAGTATATGGGAATTCGGGAAAAAAGTCGTAACTCTTAAACTATGCA
The DNA here is from genome assembly GCA_963971365.1 of Lasioglossum villosulum. Taxonomy (NCBI): domain Eukaryota; kingdom Metazoa; phylum Arthropoda; class Insecta; order Hymenoptera; family Halictidae; genus Lasioglossum; species Lasioglossum villosulum. The sequence continues at coordinate 44,245,859 of OZ020495.1, read as the reverse complement.
ATTTTCGAGTGAAGTACCTTAATACTCTTTGAAATAAAATGCAAAACCGAATCGAATGATGTAAAAAAAAATTTTTTTTAAATTATTTAAACAAAAATTTTATTTTTTAGTTGCGATGATCTTGTTTTTTATGACTTTTTATTGAATAAAAAGTGGTTTACAATTTTAACGAAAATTTTTTTAAAAAGTACTATACTATATACATTGTTTATTTAATTGTAAATCTTCACAACGAGGAATTAAAACTTAGGAGTCCTTAAGAATTCCGTTTGTTTACCTAGAAAGAAGTCTAATGTGCTTTACATTAATATAATACAAAATCTCAAAGGAACCGTTTGGTACTTTCTGTAATACTGAATTGGAAGATTGTAAATATTTAAACAATTTTAAAACTAAATATGTAATTTATAAGAATAAAATTGACCACATATGCAACTACTTATCAAATGGCATGCGTTTAAATATAATTGCAACAAATTTCTTCGAAAGACTACGCAGAAAGCCGCCGAGCGCGAGCGTCTTTATATGGTTTTTTATTATTTTCTCCCCTTGAGCAAATGTGAGCAGATTTAAACCAACGCGAAATTAAAGTGTAATATGCCACCAATTACTGTAAAAAAATTTACGGATGTACTTTGCTGTACTTTTTTTTAAACTCTAATCAAAGTTGATAAATGTTAAACATAAAACATTAGGACAAATTGCGATTATTTTAAAAAAATTTTGTGGGAGATTGAAGGTCTTATAATGCTAAACACACTCTCTAAAAATCAAATTAAAAAACCAAATAGCTTGCGAGGGACGCATGTTTAAAATAATGCACGGAATTTGACAGTAAAGTTTCAGCCTCAATTTTAATAATAAATTGATTTATTCAGTTAAAATTTAATGCAGTTTCAGAAACTACGTTTTGTTATGAACATTTTAGCATACATAAATTTTTTGGTCTTACACTTTGATTTCCGGACTTTTTTCCATTGGACGACACACTGTGCGTTGGCTCGCGTGGCTTCTACTGCGCACGCGTTACGCAAAAGCGTACCTCTACTTTGCCGTTAGAACTGGCCGTTTGACTCTGCTCGACGCAACGCATTCCTCCCTTCAACCATATTAGAGGCATGTCAAACACGCGGCCCTTGGGCCCGTCCTCGAGTAGTTTGCGGCCCGACCAAAAAATTCGAAACCATTCATGACAATTTGTAGGTTTCACACTCCAATTCACCCGTTTGCAAGTCAAAGCAAATCATTTTCACCCTTTCGCAAATCAAATTCACCCTTAAGCGAATTAATTTCACCCATTAAGAATATTTAAGATTAATTATTCATTTATTTCGATTAAATTATATATTTATTTAGACACACGTGAACGGTGTCATAACTGCAATAAAAGTATGTACTTTAATTTCTAAAATTTATTAATCAGAAAACGGCTACGCTGAATATGGATATCTACGCGTAGTTTCCACCCACTACAAAGTTCAATTGGTGATTACTTTTCAATAAGTATTTATTGTACATCTCTGCAATAAATGAAATTTTGAATTCCTTAACAATTAATTTACATTTAAAAAGGTTGAATTTGTTTTGCGAAAGGGTAAAATTGATTTAGAGAACGGTGAAATTGACTTGCAGAAGGGTAAATTTTATTTATTATTCATTAAAGACGTTACACTAGTAAATGTACACTAGTAATGGTGTTTAAAAGTTATTTAAATTGAAATATCTCCCGAACTACTAACTTTTCGACATACGTAGGTTAGTACTTCTTTATAACAAATGTCGAGCTGCATCGACTGATATATTAAAAAATACCTCATTCCATTTAGAAAAATGAAGTTGATCTTCATATGTCCTTTACGCGTCCACCTACAAAAAAATGTACCATCAGAACGTGCCCCTCTGAAAACCATTCAACTTCATCCGAAACAGTATTTGCTATGCGTGATAATAATGACGTAAATCTAGATGGTAAAATGTGGCGACCCACCCTGTATAATAAAACTCTCGTATTGACTGCAGAAATAGACTCTTAAACGTTAATTGCATATCCAAACTATTGTTTACCATATACCTTGTTTATTTATTATTTTTTGAAAAGTAATAATACTGTAGCACAACCTATCACAACTGGGCACAATATAGAAAATTGAAAAGAATGAGAAGAGGGGGCTGGCTACTCAAACAGTCGTTTCTGTAAATCTTTGTCTTATTTTTTATATTGTACTATAGTTTTAATATTCGAGTACAATGTAGCGCAAAAACTCAGCACAACTGTTAAGATTATTTAATTCAACAAGTGGGAGCCTTACTTCTAGGAGGCCCTCTGTTGGACGAGCAGTACCTACTTATTCCCTTCAGGAATAGAATCGCCAGCTACAAAGACGACTCATTCTTCTATCGGTAGACGGTTGTCTGTGTGTAGTCTGTACATTCTCAAATATTTAAAGTTATCGCTAAACTTCCTAGAAGCACACGTTCTGCAGAAAGTGCCGAGAAAAGTAGTCGAGAAGACGTCCCTAGACGGTGCAAGAAACTCTGAGCCGTGCGTAACGTGTTCGCTCAATACGAGCGTCTCACGTCGATCCAAAGGTAACGCCGTAAAGTTCCGTGTGCAACTTGCACAGAGAATTTCGAACCTTCTCTTTCGAGCTTCCTCCAATTGATGGAGTGTGTCCTAGTTGTGCCTCCCGTACTATTCTCTCGTGACGACTTGATGATTATCTGCTGAAGTTACAGTCGAGAACGACTTTATTTGCTACGAACACAGTTGGCAAGCTGTGCTTGAAACAGGATATGTCGTTTGCTATTCACTTTATAAAAACACGGTTGTCAAACGAAAAACTCATATTTTTCAAAATTGAACAAATCTTTGAACCCAGTGAACCCCACGAACTCCTCAGCTAGGGTGAGCGTAAGTACCGATTACTGCGGTTTCATACATCGATCGTACTTTATTTTAATATTATTCCTAATATTTCCAATATTCTATGTTAGATTAATAATATTTCTAATACTCTATATTAGATTAATAATATTTCTAATACTCTATTGTATTAGATTAATAATATTTCTAATACTCTATATTAGATTAATAATATTTCTAATATTCTATTGTATTAGATTAATAATATTTCTAATACTCTATATTAGATTAATAATATTTCTAATACTCTATTGTATTAGATTAATAATATTTCTAATACTCTATATTAGATTAATAATATTTCTAATACTCTATTGTATTAGATTAATAATATTTCTAATACACTATTGTATTAGAGTAATAATATTTCTAATACTCTATTGTATTAGATTAATAATATTTCTAATACTCTATTGTATTAGATTAATAATATTTCTAATACTCTATTGTATTAGATTAATAATTCTAATATTTATTTTAATATTTATTCTAACATTTCTAATATTATATTAATATAGAATATTTATATTATTTCTAATATTCTATATTAATCTAATTCTATGTATATATATATTAATCTAATTACATATATATGTATATTAAGCTAATTCTATATACAGGGTGTCCCAAAATTCCTCCGACACCCGAAAAGGGGAGGTTCCTTGGGTCATTTGAAGCGACATTTTCCTTTACAAAAATGTCGTCCACGGCTTTGTTTAGGAGTTATCAACGAAAAACATGGACCAATTAGAGCGCGACCTAGACGCGAGTTAGCACAGTCGGCCCGGCGCGCCAACTGTCAATTGGCCGAACGTGTCATCGCATGTCTAGATCGCGCTCTGATTGGTCCGTGTTTTTCGTTAATAACTCCTAAACAAAGCCGCGGACGCCATTTTTGTAAACGAAAATGTCGCTTCAAATGACCCGAGGAACCACCCATTTTCGGGTGTCGGAGGAATTTTGGGACACCCTGTATATTTTAATAAATACACATGACGAGTAAAAATGTAAACACACTTTGTTAGTTTTACATAAAACTTGATAATACAAACTACTTTTGGATCTAATCTTTAGATCGATGGATCCCGATAGAAGTCGTATGTCATTTGTAAGTAGTACTAATTACGAATCTCGTTAGTGTCACTATAATGTGCTGTATTACTCATTTTTCTTTTTACGTACGCGGACGTCTGAGACAGCCTGTACAATCGGCTATCTCAGTTTGTTCGCTTCAACGTAAGAGGATATTCTAGAAGTCAGAATGTTCGATGACTAATGAGAAGCGACGAGTATGTGATAGACCACATGAGATAAGGAGCGTATGTGAGAGAGTTGAGAGATATGTACATACTTGCACATTCAGTTGTGAAACACGAAGGCACGTCGCTCTAAGAGATTATTGTTTAGTTAGATATTACTCATAATAGTAATTCACTATATTAATTTTATATTATACATTAATCAAAAGGCTAACTGTATAGAAAAATGTGCGATATTATTGCAATAAATGAGAGCCTGTGTTTACTGGTTGACGAACTTTCATATGAACGGAAAGCGACGGGAAAATGTATGTATGTATTCGACCTATTAATCATACTAAGAAAGAAGATAAATTTTTATTTCACTCTAGTTGATTGCTAATCAAGTAGAAAATTTTTATTTCACATAAAGATCCGCTGTCTACTAATCAATTGCTAAACATGTAGGCATTGTACCGATTTGTTATATCCACAAGATTAAAAAATTTAAATAGAAATAATTTAATTTGAAATCATAGGATTAGAAATATTCTGGGTCGGAAGGAACGTTTAATTTTCGAGTTAAAATAGCTCAGAGTGCAAAGGGTTAAATCTTCCATAGGCTGCGCATAGTTTTGCACTTAATGTACAATTACGGTAACGGGTTCATTAATTTTGTGCTGTTTGTTTGTTCGCGTTTACCATCGTGACGTTTGTCGCAGGGAGTTCAGAAAAAGAAATCTGAAATGTAAAAAGGAAACAGGGCACTGTGTACAGTAACCAGCGACGCGTAATCGCGTTAAGTAAAAGGCTATTTGGAAGAAAAAGGAAACACATTTACGACTTGTTTCCAGACTTGAAGTCGCTAGTTTCATAAATATGCGCGAAACTTCCGCATTTTCATTATGCCATTTATTCTCGTTCTCTTTTTGTGCAGTTTCTTCGCGGGGCAGATGATACAACGACCAATTACGTCGTGAAGGGAAATGAGTTCAAAGGAATGGCTTCTGTTATTCTTCGAGATTGGATGTTCTTAAACTGTAGATTTCGTAAACGATACAGCGACTGTGGTACTATGTAGCTACTTAAATGATGCTTGTTGGAAGCTTTCGGAGACATACGTTCCGTGCCAAAAAGAGCGATATCGTTACCATCACAAAGAAAATCCTTGGTCTCTTCCACACGAGTCTTTACAGTGCTTTACTCTTCGTATTACGTTCATAGATTTATTCCGATTTCGAAAAGGTCTTCACGTTTTACGAGTATCGCGTGGTTCACTTCTAAGCACAACTGTAATAGAATATTTACTGTTCCATAAGCATAAGTAAAGTGAAATGCCCTAAGTGTGGACAAGCCAAAGGAGATGCCTAAGCTTAAGTCTGGACAATTGAATTTTTATAGTGAAACCAGTAATTATTTATACAGTGTCTTCAGGCTATTACCAGCCAGCATTTTTTTTTGTAAATTGTAAAAATTAGAAAAAAATGATAGAAGAAACAGTAGTACTGTTTTTTATGTGCAACACAATTTTTGAATACAATGCTGTCAAGACGAATTCATCATTAAAGGTGCACTGGATAAAACTAGATATCATGCTTAACAATAATCTCATTTGTCGATAAAAATAGTGTAGAAAATGCTCTTTGTTTGAATTCGGATATGACACACTGACTGCAAATTGCATTCACATACTGTTACATTAAAATAAAATAAATTAACTTCAAACGCGTCATTTTTATTAAATACTTTTAACATGATTCTTTGTTTACTATTGTTCTCTATACAATAGTTGGCTACAGATCCTATTATTACAACATTGTCAGTGTATTCGTTCTAAAAAGAAAATAAGTAGGACCTGACGTCTCTTGTATTTTATTTTCTAATATCAATTTACTATGAACCCACTTTTTTCACCAACCACGCTCGTCTCCTGATCTTCTTTAACGTGAATGATGGCTGAAGCATTATACGACCAGCAACGTTCTCATAAGGCGGTGACTTCAAGAGATTCTATCTCCATCAAAGAAAACTTATAAGGTTTGCTACGTGTAGAGTTTTGTGTTTACGAAAATCTTGCGATTTCTATCAGATGATTGCATAAGTTCGTCCCCGATTTGAAAATAAAATTCAATGGTTATATTCTAAAGAATATAAATATTTTATTACTTTATTAATAATAAGTAAAAAAAGATACTTTGTCAATCAATTACATGTATTCCATTCTTTTCTAATTGTATATATAATATAACTTTTTTACACTCGGTCGTGCACTACAGTTTGCGACATCAATCATCTAATATTTTATTACAAACCGATTTTCAATTTCAAGAACTAAAAAAAATTGGTAGGAAAATAAAGGCAGTTCTTTTAGCAGGCAATTAGGTATATAATGTTCGTTCTGACTCATAATAAATGTGCAGAAAAAATTTATAATGATATCATATTTCAATAACAAATTATGATGCTTCAATGTATGCATGACACTGATTATTAGAAATGAAGCAAAATAATTTCGATCTTTCACTGGATCTGTGACAATTTCTTATGGATAAATATGTGGAAAAGATAATTAATCTTCATTTTGAAATATTTGTCACATAAACAGGATACTTTAAGCAATTTCATCCGAGTTTTCCAAAATGTTTTGCAATGATTGTGGGAAGCAGGGATAACATAAAAATAGATTTCATTCCTTAACGTCTTTGTAACATTGAAGCAAGATTACAACATTCTTGAATTTTTGAAATCCTTTACTGTTTTATATTTCTGTCAACCAATTGTTTATTAATTAATTAATCTATTCATCATTAATGTGTCTTTTAACACTATTCATTTGGATAACAGTCGTTATACATATATGATATATAATTAACTACAATTTATATATTTAATTAGTATATATATTAGTTGTATATACACACGATTATCGGTATCCTAGTTAGGACAGCTGTTGCATCGTGTTGCTAGCTTTTCGTTATTGTTGTGTTTTTGTTATATATCGTTTGTTTTATTCTTGTTTAGTTTCGTTATTTGTTATTTGTTGTTGTTCAAATAAATCTATCTATTGTTGTCTGTTAAATCGCGAGGCATTAAAACATTTAATTACCCGTCCACCTAAAGTTCATTGCTTGAAAAAATAAAATCGGTTTTATTTCACCTTAAAATACCGAAATTACTTTCTTGCCAACCCAATATGTACAATACAATATTCTATGCGCAATGAATACCTGAAAGCACTACTTGCGGAGTAACCTGCATACATCAATTAATCCACATCACCGAAAACAGCATAATACGTATGGATATAATAGCTACTATCCAATAAGTGGTCCCGTTAATGTATTATTATGTTGGGAACACTGTCTACACCCTCAATGTAGAATTTCAATGCATACTCGTATCGCAGTCGAACCGAAGAATCTGTAATATCGACTCAACAAGAATCCTGTTCCTGGATCTGGAAATCCTGGAAGCTGGAACAACTGATCAATTCTGTTATTATCTTCAATTTCTGTTCACTAAATACAATTCCTGAATAATGTTGCTTTATCGGGTGACTCCTGGACTTTTGATAATGTGTTAACCTCTTTATTCCTTATTAGTTTTTTTCTCCAGCATTGAAGACGATGTGGATAATTATGTACTTCTGAAAAAATTGATTGGGTGAAATATAACACAGTAAAGGATTAGAAAAATTTCAGAATATCGTAATGTTGTTTTTAATACTATGTAATATTGTTGTATACTCTAACTTGCGTAATATATATATATATATATATATATATATATATATATATATATATATATATAACGCAAGTTAGAGTATACAACACCTTTCGCCATAAAATTATTGACAGAAGTTAGGAATTTAAAATGTAATACAATATTAATTCTTACGAATACGTCAATAATATAAGGATTAATTATAACTAATTTAGGATAGATAGCTAAATTGTTCATGAGAGATTATTTGGAATATAGAGTAATCTATGAAAAATATCGCAGGTTACAATCATATATAAGAAATATTTCAAATTATTTCGTTTGTTTAATAAAACAGATTTCGCTATGTTCTCAATTTCTTCAATGAAGTTTTAAATTTAAGATGAGTTTAAGTTTGAAATAAATCATATGTGTTAGCAGTCCCATGTAGTCTACTGCGAAATATATCTTATAAATTTTTCGTAATTTTATCGCTCGCTATGTGCTGTAATGTACGATAATCAAATATTAATTAGTAATTATAATAAATATTGCGTTTTATCGATCGTAGATAGTTAAGCCAAAAGAATAATTTTATAATGTAAAAGAATGAGTGATTGAATGAGATAATTAGAATTTAAAAGAATAATAATTATAGAACAATTTTATTATTAATAATAAATTTATTATTCTTTTATATATAGCAAGTGCAACTTTTCTCCCGAAAATGGTCCATATCTCGATCGAAATGTCGATAATTTTCTAAATTGCAAAGTTGCTCGTTATAATAATTGATCGAACCATATTAATAATAAATTTATTATTCTTTTATTATAGCAAACGCAGCTTCACTCCTGAAAATGGTCCATATCTCGCCGAATTATCACACAACTTCCAATAATTCTAATATTTGATCATTCATTTCCGGTCCAACATTACTAAATCAAATTTAAATAGTTTTTCGATCGAAAAATTGATAATAATTGTAAGATGATTTCGGTGCACATTAATAACACATTATCAATTACTGTTAATATTGTTAATGGTAAATTATGTTACAGACGCAAAAAATCATCAAACAATTGATCGAACCTACGCGCCGGAATCATCTTACAATTATTACTAGAGCAAGTACAAAATAAATTCAGAAAATATATTTCATGGACGATTGATTTTATTAATTATTATTAATGGCTGAACCACCGGACGCGACATGAATGCGTAGTGAGGGTTTGCTGCGGGTAAATGACTGTTTCGTTGCCAATTTCAGTTTTTTCCTGGTATGAAGCAATCGGGATAAATTGTCTGACCTCGCGGTCTTTGACGATATTACGATATTTCTGGTTATGTTCGCTAATTTAGACATTGCCTCGTACTAGAAGCTATATCTGATCGAAGTCCGCAGCACGCAAATCCAATTTTCATCGACAACTTGTACTCGTGTTGATCATAGCGAACAGAGCAAAGTGACCGTCAATTTACCTCCGCGATCGTATCGCGGCCTTGCTTTCCCGATTTCTAACAAGATCGTTCTTCGATTAGGCTTCAATATTCGCTGCTCAGGTACATGAATAAATTGCTAGCAATACCACGAACGTAAGTAGTAATATCAGCGTATAGCCAAGTCCTTCAATTTCGGCGAGGTATACCGAGCGATGTACAATCATGTCGATATTCATGTTGACACGTTCGTATTCCCCGAATTGGTTTTTTCTAATGACTGGACTACGGATTTTTCTGCAAAATACAAATTATTTGTAATCGTTCCAAGTCACTGCATAAACTAGAACTGCATAAGCTAGAACTGCATAAATTAGAACTGCATAAACATTTATTTCCTTTGTTAATGATTGCAACTACGTTTGGGCAAATATTTTATGGAAGTCAAAATTTTCGGATAAAGTGGATTTAAAACCCAGTTTATTCGAAATTTTTAATTAAATAAAATTTTTGCCCAACTCTGATTGTAACAAGCTGGAAATAGTGCAACTGTATGCATAAAATCCTCAAACGTTTTTTTTCTTTCCCATTTGTTCCACACATTTTTGTTGTCAATGCTTTATTCAGTTTATTCAGTACACGTGGTACTAAAAAAAAAACATATTCTAGAGAAAACAGAATTTCAACATAACAATCTTTGAATGCATAATATTGCGACTGTAATTATTTCATTTTTCAGTTGATTAGTATTGGTAGCAGTGAAACTGTAGGCAAATAACAATATTTCATTAGTATCATCCGAAAATATGATTTGCAATTTGTAAGTGTCAACTAGATTGCGGATCTCTATGCATTTAGGGCTTAAAAATGTTCAAAAAATGCTGGAATATTAAATTCAACAGAATTTAGTACGATTTTTAAATGAAAGTAGAATTTTATTTGGTACCACTTTCTTAATAATTTTTCTATATTGCATAAACAATTTTTGAAAATTTCATAAACATTCGCAGTCTAATAATAACATCGCGTGTATACAAAAGAAAATAAATAAGGCGACTAATAGAACTAAAAAACATGATATTTTTTTAGTTCTATTTGATATTTGATATTTGACAAAATCTATAACAAGATCATACGCAAATAACAATATTTCACTAATATTTATGTGAAAATATGCTTTATAATTTGTTAGTGTATCGTATGTTCACAACTATTCCTGTTTATCTTTCATTTCGGTGAAAAAGATACCCGGAATTTAAGAATTCGTAGACCATGCCATATGATCGACAGCGCATAAACGAGTTTTTAAATAGGTGTCAATCAATCATAGTCATTGATACGACGCTGATAGGTAATTCGTTTCTCCCACCAGTTTCAGGTTGACATCAGATTTATTACCAATACATCCTCAACTGTTATAGTTCATAAAAATTCCATAACGGAGGGAAATACAAGGCACTGTTCACATAAGAACAGATTATGTGCCTTCCGGGAGTATATTAACAAGATATTATACGAAGTTACAATATCGAAGTTAACAAATACTGCTGCTGCAATTTTTTCCATCGGATTTTCTTCATTTGCTAATTCTCCGTTAAAAATACTGTAGTGTTAAGTTTGTTATCTAATAAATGCGTCACATTCTCATCTTGGAAACAAAACATTTCTATACAAGATAAAATTTCTTTACACCCTGTACATAATAACTAAACAAACACATTCATTCTTGCATTAATACTTTCTTTATTTATATCTAACGAGTTTTATCATGGTAGTCGTCATTATCTTAACCCTTTGCAGTCTGAGCTAGTTTGACTAAAAAATTAAACATTTTTTCCTACCTGGAATATTTCCATTTCCTATGATTTTAAAAATTGATAATAGATAGATGGTTTCGGCGCACAGGTTCGATCAATTATAAATTAAATTTCCATGTTTTATAACAAATTTGCAAGTTGAAATCTCGACGTTTCGATCCTGATGAGGATCATTTTCAAGAGATTTTTGCGTCTGAAACAAAGTGTAACATTGCAAAAATAACTGTATTTTGAAAGAAAAGGGAAAAATACAGTTATTTTTGCAATGTTACACTTTGTTTCAGACGCAAAAATCTCTTGAAAATGATCCTCATCAGGATCGAAACGTCGAGATTTCAACTTGCAAATTTGTTATAAAACATGGAAATTTAATTTATAATTGATCGAACCTGTGCGCCGAAACCATCTATCTATTATCAATTCTTTTCGATCGCAAAACTATTTCAATAGATCTTAAAAATTGTATAGATATGATATTGGTGTAATACCTCATACAATACCTAACTGTTTAGTAATTGATTAGATACCAATGTATTTAATAATGTATACAATATTTTGAATAATGGTACAGCAATTTTTAATGGTGCCTCAGAGGCACCATTAGAGTGCTAAGGGTTAAATAAAAAAAATGTTCCGCAATGAAAAAACATATGAATAATCACAACGATGAACAATTTATGTGTTTTATCGAATCATTGTTGTTAGTGATAGTGTTTGCAGTCGAACGTGTTTACGTTACAATCTAATAAATTGTTTACTACCACGTCTAAATTCTTATCAACGTCGATAGTGATACAGATTCGCAGTACAAAGTTAACGTTCTGACAAGCTCGAAGCGATGCAAGCCGATGTGCGATAATGGTCGAACTCCACAGAAATTCGATAATAGCAGATCGGTTACTGGCTCGTAATCGTTATCACGCGGGTATAGGACGGCGTGGTAGCTATACCATACATATGTATGTATGTACACGTTCTTCCGTTTAATTTCACTTTGGAATAAGGCGGTAATGAACGAAGGAAGTAGTCGCCGACTTTTCAGTGTTCATCAAAACAAAAGGAGACAGTGACTCCCATTAATATTCGGACACTCTTGAATAAACAACTTTTTAAATATTGGACAATACGATTTGAAATTCTTTGAGAAGTTAGAACAATTGGTTTGCTGCGTAACGTGACCAAAATTTTTGGAAACAATTGCAAGTTGTAGGAATGCAAACGGAAGACTTACAGTTGTGTTTTGCAACTTCTTATTTGGAAAAACAAAACACAATGATCTCGACGCAACGATTCGATCAAGTAAATAAGTAAAAGCAATTTTACAAGTTTATTTTAGATCCAGATGTGGATCATTTTCAAGAAAGAAGAAAACTGCGTCTGAAAAATTGTTGAACAGAAAACCTGAGTGAAGTTGTAATAAAATCGAATTGACGTCAAAAGGAAACAGTGACTCCCATTAATATTCGGGCACTCTTAAATAACAACTTTTTAATATTGGACAATACGATTTGAAATTCTTTGAGAAGTTAGAACAGTTGGTTTGCTGCGTAACGTGACCAAAATTTTTGGAAACAATTGCAAGTCGTAGGAATGCAGACGGAAGACTTACAATTGTGTTTTGCAACTTCTTATTTGGAAAAACAAATGATATATCAATGATCTCGGCGCAACGATTCGATCAAGTAAATACAGTGACTCCCACTAATATTCGGACACTCTTAAAAAAACGATAATTGTTTTAATATTGTACTATACGATTTGAACATTTTTTAGAAGCTACAGCAATTAGTTTGCTACAGGATGCGAAAAAAGAATTTTGTAAAAAAATGCAATTGATGGGAATTATAAAAAAAATACTAAAAGTTACATTTTACAACTTTCTTATGTGGACCTATATTGAAAATTTATAAATTACGTTTTGTAGATCTGTGTCAGTTATATGCACTGGTAAAGTTTCATTAAAATCGGTTGATGCGAAAAAGAACGACAAGCCTTGAAAGATGCAACAATCCTTAGATTTACTGCAGTTGAAGGCCGAAAATCGTGAAAATCTGCAATTTTTACTATCTTTAAACGTCTATACCTCATCGCAACGTCCACCGATTTTGCCAAAATTTTAAGAATATGTTTAATTGACACAGGTCTATAAAACGTAGTTTTTAAATTTTCAATATAGGTCCACATAAAAAAGTTGTAAAATGCAACTTTTAGTATTTCTTTTATAATTCAGATGAATTGCGATTTTTTACAAAATTTTTTTCGCATCCTGTGGCAAACTAATTGCACTAGCTTGCCAAAAAAATTCAAATCGTATAGTACAATATTAAAAAAGTTATCGTCTTTGTAAGAGTGTCCGAATATTAGTGGGAGTCACTGTACGTAAAAGCAATTTTACAAGTTTATTGTAGATCCAGATGTGGATCATTTTCAAGAAAGAAAACTGCGTCTGAAAAATTGTTGAACAGAAAACCTGAGTGAAGTTGTAATAAAATCGAATTGATACTGTATTACATTACTCACTTGCTTTTAGAAAGTCTTAAACACGAAATTGAAATCTGTTACTACCAATAACTGGACCACCGGACGTGACAAATGTCGTTCAAAAAAGTCAAGGTGTCTTGTACTTTTTTACGTAAAAAGCATTTTGTCAGGTTTAAGAATATGCGAACTTGTAGCTCACCAAGTACTGAGAAACTTTTGCCTAAAACATTTTTTAATTGAAAAATGATGACATAACTTAACAAATACACCCTGTATAGCAGAAGTAGCAAATGCTACAGGCTTATGCTATAGACTAAATGTTTAGCATGTAAAATTGTGTAATAACAGCCCTGGCTATCCTTAACAGATATGTTTGCAAAAACTAGGTCATTCTGTTCAACTCGCCCCTCCCCCCACCCCAAAGATTAAATCCTGGGTGTGCTATTGGCTCCGTATACTGTAAAATACGGCATAGAAAGGTTTTTTAAAAATATTTCATCGCACGGTAGTGAGTGAGAAGTGAATAACTTCTACAACAGGAATTCCCAATATGTTGCTCAGTTTTGCAGCTTTCAGCGAGCGAGGAGCGCACATCAACACCCAGTGACGCGCGGAAGGATGACATTTTCGATTGCACTGGGTGTTGGTATGAATTTAGAGAGGGAGGCACACATTGCGATTCTCCTGTAGCTGCGCCAAGTTGTTCTTGCTTGCAAAATAGCATATTGGACGTCACTATCTAAAAACTAGAAGGACTGTACATATGTACACAGAATGTCTCATTTGAAGTGAGCCGCTCGAATATTTCTACAATTATTAAGAATATCGACAAATGTTTCAAACAAAAGGTCCGAGAAGAACGCAACTCCATGTGAATGGTGATTTTGTAAGTACAGGGGTAGATAATGTACGAACCATCCATATTTAAATACATAAATCGATGTGATTCATAAGTTCCCATCAAAAGTAATTAACCTTTTCATATCGCAAAACCATTAGTTTAGAAGATATTTTAATGCTAATTCTCTGAGTCGGTACTCAATACTAGTGTAAAGTTTCATGCAGGTATTAAAAGCTTGTAAGTTTATAGGAAGACTACAATAATTATTTGTTTACTTTTCATTAAACGTATATAGAGCGGTATACAGGATGTCCCCTTTAGTAAAATAAAAAACTATGGGTACAAAGCTGCATAATTTATACAGGGTGTTCATTTGAAAACTTTCCAGGGGGGAAGAGGGGGCAGTGTTAGTTTTTTTTATTTGGGTGGCTATTCAAGGTTATTTGAAGGTCAACTTTGTTTTTCCAAATGGAAACCTGTATTTTTTATTATGGGATCTTGTTGTACGTAAAAAGACTATTTTCGTAGGATTCTTTTTTCATTTGCGTGCTAGTTTCGGAGATATTTATAGAGAAGTAGAGCAAGGCATATTTTTGTGAAAAATTCTTTGACGCAAATTAATAAAAAAGGGTATCCTACGAAAATTGCTGGTCTTTTTACATACAATAATACCTATAATAAAAAATATAGGTCTCCATTTAAAAAAAACAAAGTTGACCTTCAAATGACATTGACAATGCCACCCAAACAAAAAGCTAATACTGCCCCCCTCTTTCCCCCTGGAAATCCTTGGACATATGTTTTAAACTTTTATAAATATCTTTCATACTTTTCGAGATGTTCGGCTGGAATGTTTTCAGATAAACGCATACATAATGTAAAAATAATATATAATTCCCAAACGATGGGTATCATTTTTAAACGACATAATTGATCACTAAACTGTTTGTAATCGTTCGGTAAGTCTCCAGTTATCCTGCATATAATAATCGTGAAATGTGTGAAGGTAGAAGCTTCTTATAAAAGCCTTTATTGTCGACTCCGACAACGACGTGATACACTGGTACACGTAATTCAAGGTACCAGAATTTATGGATAACACGGGAGTACCCATTATTATTTATCGACGTTCATTGAAGCTGTGGTCGTGGATCAATGCATAAAGTATTGGCTATCACAGCGCCGTTACGCTATCGTGCTCATTGTCAGTATCGCTTATGAGTTCTCATCGTTTCGGATTATTTTAAAATAGTATATTTGTCAGTGTAGAAAATAATCTACAAGCAGATGTATTTGTGCATGTACATTGAATCCATAATGTATTTAAACATTAAATTTGTAATTCTCGTATCTGTCGATGTTTTAACTGTGATAATCTCGTTAAACAGAATAACACTGTAGCGACCATCAGCTCTTACAGTGAACCACGAAAGTATTTGAACGCACTTTGAAAAATTATAACTATTTTATTAACGACCTGATGTTTCGTGAGCAATTAGAAGCATTGGTTTATTAAATGATCTGTAGAAATGATTTTCCAAAAATTACAACATACATATAAATTTATTATTATTTATTATTATTTATATTGCGTACAAATTTTTGACTTTTTTTTATATAGTCCCGTAGATTTTCGAAGTAGTAGTTGTAGAAATTCAAGTTTTGATCCTAAGAATTTAGTAGTTCTATAGTTATGTATACGTGTTTAAAGTCCAGCAATTTTCACCGTTTTCTTGCTTCAACAAAATGAATTATACGTAATTATCAATTATTTGATATACAGGGTGTTCACGCTATTACTAGCCAGCATTTTTTTTGTAAATAGTAAATATTAGAAAAAAATGATAGAGGAAAAAGTAGTACTGTTTTTTATGCGCAACATAATGACATATGCATTTTTGTTTTACTTACATTATTTTGATAAAAATGAAGGTGACCTTCAATTTTTTTAATGGAATGCTATACATTTTTTTATGTTGTATGAAAGCGTGTGTCAAGACGAATTCATCCATCTACTACACAATGACCTTCAAGGTCATGCAAGGTCAGAAATGGAAAAAATGGAAGAAACAATTTGAACTAGTTTACGAGACGCCGCCCAGCGATATAAACGACTTGAAAACCAAAATAACACAAGCATGTGGGTTAATAATTCAAACCACACTAGAAGAAGCTACCAAAAACGTAATTAATAGAGCCGAAATGTGTATTCATGCATAAGGAAGCCATTTTGAACACTTGTTGTAGCCTCATCAATAAAGAATACTTGTAAACACATTGGTACGCAATATTCAAATTGTTTCTTCCATTTCTTCCATTCTGACCTTGCATGACCTTGAAGGTCATTGTATAGTACATGGATGAATTCGTCTTGACACACGCTTTCATACGACATAAAAAAATGTATAGCATTCCATTTAAAAAATTGAAGGTCACCTTCATTTCTATCAAAATAATGTAAATAAAAAAAAATGCATATGTCATTGTGTTGCGCATAAAAAACAGTACTATTTTTTCCTCTATCATTTTTTTCTAATATTTACTATTTACACAAAAAATGCTGGCTAGTAATAGCGTGAACACCCTGTATAGTAATTAAACAAACTTATGTGCTTTGTTCTATACTGCATTATTTATAATGCCCCATTGTTTTGGTGGAAGTATATTCTACAGTCTTAAACTTGTTATAAAACGTATATCATCGCATTAAATAAATACACGTGGTACACGTGGCACGAAACGCGTTGAACTACTCCGACCTTGTTATCTACCAAAGAATTGTTGTTCCAATAGTTTTTCTTTGCAGAGGAAACCACGTTTCATTGCTAATTTTCATAAGTGAACAAATCAGTCGGAATTTAAGATCCTTTAAAATCATTCAAGTGGAATGCTATATTGTTTTATGTATAATGTGATGACGTTGTCTGTGACAACTTCAGCAACGCGTAAAACCAGGGCATTCTATTTTATGGGAGGTTGCAAGGTGGAGTAAACACGCGTTCATCCAACTCTTCGGCGCCTCGTGATTATACGATCTTTCATAAAATGGAATGATTTGGTATTTTGCATTGTCGAATTCGTTGCAGTCAACGTTGTCGCGCTATAAATAAATAAGAGTATCGATCCACTTAAACGAAGTCGATTTCAGAATCCGCGTGTTTGGTCCACTCGCAAACACTTTTTAACAAATAGCATTTCATTTCACACGCAAAATAACTTCATACTGCGAGACATTTAACTATTTAACTTTAATTTAATTTCACCGTTTAACTTTCGTTTAATTTAACTGTTTATCATTTAAATAGAACAATTAGTTCTGTCCGGCGTTACGCTTTGCGAACACGGAATTGTCTGCGGGAAGGTGGCGAGTAGAAATTGGCCAATTAATGTGACCCAATCTTAATTCGTACAATGTAAATTTATGCTTGAATGCATTTAAGGAATTATGATATTTTTGGAGGTATCAAATATTTAGAACTATCGTACAAGTTTAAAAATGTGGTACGAGTTACATAAATTGTAAGAAACGCAGAAGTTAAATATAATTGCACTTCCTCTTTCAATTTTTTATTAAGTCGAGAACAATTTAATAATTACATTCAATTATTCTATTGTTTTTATGGTTTCGTTTTTGATCGGTCCATTTCTGTCATAAATGCATAGAATCCGTGTACTCAAGAGATTACGTTAATGAAAAATAGATTTGATGCATTTATGACGAAATGAAGTAAAGTTAAAAATACTGTTGTATCCGTCCCTCATTCCACGAACCGAATCTGTCACTCGATGTTAAATTGACACGGTGATAAAAGACCGGTGAAATAACAAGCCGGAAGTAACAAGAATAATTTTTATTGAAATTGACGAGTTAACATTTAACATCTTAGGTATTTCGGTTATGTATTTTGCATTAGAAAAATAAAAGACACGAAGTTTCGGGAAAATTTACTTACAAACAACAAAACACTATAACTTACCCCAACAAAAACATCCTGTAAACAGGAGCCAAGTTCTCTATGGCCGTAAAAAGTTGTGAGATCAAATAAAAGACGGCCAAGTTCTTTAGCTTAGAAATACCTCTTGCAATACTGAAACAAGCGTTTGTAAAAATTAGTTTAAAAGAACGCTACTTAATTCTCACAGAGTTACATGGAGGCTAAATTATTCAAACTTAGCCGTCACTTTTTAAACCAATGGTCATAAAAGGTGTCAAGTACCGGCCAAGTTTGAACAGTTTAGTTCTCCATGTAACTCTTCTAGAAATAAATAACGTTGTTTTAAACTAATTTTTACAAACGCTTTTTTCAGTAAATTGACTCCTGTTACAGGATATTTTTGTTGGGATTTCATGAATTTTTGTTGAAATTTCATCAATTATGAAGTAGGTATTACTCTTCTGATTCATGAAATCTTAAACATTTTTTTATGTTTAAGGTGGACATCGAGTAAATTAATAAATGCATGTTCGTTTTGCTACCTAAGTATACCTACTTGAATACAGCAATTTTTTAGGTGTAAAATTTCAAACTTTGATAATTACTATGTACAAATTTCAAAAGATTAATGTACATTATTTCGGTCGAGCCTTCTTTTATTTTTGTAGGACGCACAGTTCCCGAGATACAGTAATTTTTTTTTTGAGGTGTACAATTTCAAACTTTGAACAATTTCAAAATGTTGGACAATTAATGTTTATCAATATTGAGATCTGATAGCATTTAAAAAGTGTACGAGATTACATTGCTCAATCTGCCTTCAGTGTCGATTTATAAGCCTCTAAAAAATGGCTAAGTTGTTTCGTGTTGTTGAGTATAATCAATGCGTGTTTAGGCTATGAATACTTGTATTACGTTCTTCATATATTCTTCAGTTTATTTTATCGTTGTTCAGATCGCTTTGATGTATGTTTCTGTCACAATATACAAGGTGTCTCAAAATTCCTTCAGCATCCGGAAATGGAAGGTTCCTGAGATCATTCGAAGCAACATTTTCCTTTGCAAAAATTTCGTCCGCGGCTTTGTTTAAGAGTTATTAACGAAAAACACGGACCAATCAGAGCGCGACCT
Organism: Lasioglossum villosulum; assembly: GCA_963971365.1. NCBI lineage: Eukaryota > Metazoa > Arthropoda > Insecta > Hymenoptera > Halictidae > Lasioglossum > Lasioglossum villosulum. The sequence continues at coordinate 44,226,351 of OZ020495.1, read as the reverse complement.
AGACGCGTGTGGGCGCGGTTAGTTCGGCCCACCAACTGTCGATTGGCCGACCGTGCCCACACGCGTCTAGGTCGCACTCTGATTGGTCCGTGTTTTTCGTTAATAACTCCTAAACAAAGCCGCGGACGCAATTTTTGCAAAGGAAAATGTTGCTTCGAATGATCTCAGAAACCTCCCAATTCCGGATGCTGAAGGAATTTTGAGACACCTTGTATAATTACTTTTTGGTTATTACATTTCATATTTCATGTATTATATATATTTAATTAAAATTCATAACTAACAGGTTATGGGCCCAGATTAAAAGTAATATAAGTGAGTGAAGAAAAGTTTAAAAAATTCATAACTAACACGTGTGAAAGTTGGTAGTGTGAGAACTTGGCTGGTGCACTATCGCGAGTTATTTGAAAATTTTCTTGCAGCCTAAATATTCAAGTCGTACTATTCACTCATTCCCATAAGCATTAACTCGTTACTGATAATGATAAAAGTATAGGGAGTCCTCTGCTCCAGGAAGGTTTCACTCCAGTTTGTTGCAACTCAGGTAGACAATTTTTATTTTGCATACAGATTCGCTGTCTACTCAAGAATTTTCATTAACAGCCACGTGGTCAAATACTTGTGGACAATAGTGTATGTGTATTTTATTCGCACAATACGTTGCATGTGGAATCACACCGCGCCATGTTGCGAAGAGTCCATTTCAATCAGAGAGTGTCAGTTCGGATTAGAATCGGTGCAACGTGTGTCGTTCAACGAGTCAGAAGCAAGTCGTATAATTTGTCTGTGTGATGCAAATTACTTTTCAAATTAAATCATCAGAAGATGTTTGCGCAGTACAGGTAGAAAGCTGTGAATGCACATTCACTTAGTCAAAGGCTTTTGCTTTCGAGTAGCTTTTCCATTACGTTTCTCTGGGTGTTTTATTTTGGAACTCTTTGACTTGACGTCACTTCCATGCCCTCGGTTGTTTCACCCTACGTCACGTTCAAATTTAGTCTCAACCTATCTCACTAGTTTTTCTTCAACCTCATTCTATCTTGAAAGCTTATTTATTTATTCATCCTGAATATACGTGTCCTACCATCTACCTAAATACATATACATACAGCCTGCAAAAATTATCTCAAGGTAACCTTTCCAGGGAGAATGAACGTTATTCATGTTTAATGAAAAATATATTACTGTGAAGAAAATGTATACAGCGTGATTCGCGAATCGTGATCAGTAAGTACAGATTACTCTGTTATTAGCTGTCTGATCAGAACTGTCACGTGTACAGCAAATTAAAAAAAAATCTTTTGCAATTTTTTTAACGTTACGATACGTTCTCGAATTCGCCTTAAAATCTTCTAACATATAGCCGTAAAAAAATTATATGTATATTAGCAAAAAATTCAAGGTGACCTTGAAAAGTCATACCAGAAGAATTCCTAAAAAATTTTTTATAATCACGTTCTAAAAAGTTCTCTTGAAACCATGGGAAACCTGATAGAGACATTTTCGATTGGATTGCTAATAACAGAGAAATTTCTGCTGATCACGATTCGTGGTTCACCCTGTATATTCCTCTACAACTGTAAATAAAATGATACAGCAAGGGATGAAGTGTTCACGACTGACAAATCACGTAATTAGAAGGTGAATTATATATTCTTTCTCGTTGGAAAATATTTGTAACACTGTGTAACCGGTTTTGTGGTGACACCGTAATTCGATAGCCGGTTTTCTGAAAAGTCCGTTTAGGTAAGGTGAATTGCCATAAGTCTGGACAGTCCAAAAGTGATACCTAAATCTGGACAATTGAATTTTTCTAGTAAAATCAATAATTAAGAGATTCAATAATTATATTATATATTCTGAGGCCTTAGCTACAAGTAGGTGTGAATATTATTTTATTAAGACATCAATTGAAATTTAAAAATAAATTCAAAGTTCATCTGAAAACAGTATACAAAATTGTCTATTTACATGCGAATCATGTGCATTTATAGTTCGAAATTTTGTTAGAAAATAAGATATAATTTAAGCCCTCAAACAAAAACTATTTATCACGCATAATAATATTGATATTTTAAAATAAATTGGCAATCAAACTTATCGTAAATAATAATTATTAATCCAAATATTAGATGTCCAAGTTTAGGACTGTTTTGAAATATAAGTACTCCATACCGGGACGCGATGCCAGTAGCTGCCCCACTCTAAGCTTATACACAATGTGCATACGCCTAAAACCGAACACGTGTTTGCGACTAAAATCAACCCGTTGTTTGCAAATTATTTAAATAAATGTACGTATAATTAGTCTTCTATTAGCTTGTATAACGTATGTATAGAAAATGTGTACCGCCTGTGACGTGAATAATACTTAATTTTTTATGTTAAAACAAGAGAGAAACAAAATTAAAAAAGAACTAGAACAATAATAATTTACATGAAAAAAGAAAGATAATTACGCAACAATTTAAAGATATAAAGTTAAAAATCAATGATGAATCTAAAAAAATAAGGTCTGGAATTAAAGAAGAGAAAGCAAAATTGTGCATTCAATTAGAGAATATGGAGAACGAAGGAGTATTGTCTATTGAAATGCTTGCTTTGCAACAGAAAATGAGAATTGAATATAGAATAATAATATTTTCATACCATATGTATATCATTAAAGATTTAATAAAAATCGGAGGTATTCTCAAGGAATACCCCCACTTCTCCCGGCCGTACGTCTCGCTCCCCGTAGCGGTCATAGTGCTCGGAGCACTATAGTGTCTGTTATACAGATTATACATAATTTCAATTTATCCCGTTATAGGCTTTACTTCTGTCCAGGTACTAGCTTAGATTGGATTTAATATGTCCAACTATAGGTTTGAATTATTCTTGTTAATACGAACAAAATATTAATCTGAACAATAATTTTGGGACTTTAAATTACTTTACAAAATCTGAATTTTATGATACTATTCTTAAAAAATTGTTTTTGTTTATCTAAAGTGATAAAATTAACGGTAGCAAAAAATGCTGTCCAGGCATAGGGTATTTCACCTTATATATGCTGAAATACTTTTATCGAATATTGGCAAGCGCTGAATTGATCTGTGAAACGAATTTCACGTATCGCGTAGTACTGGGTACAATTTGAAGCTTATACGTTAGCGGATGAACGACAGGACTTGCTGTCCTACCTATCCCTCTGGATTACATTCCTTTGATTCCGTATAGGCAGCAGGAAATACGAGATCAGTAACGCGTGTCGACAGATATATAGGGATGATTACACGGCTATCGTCGTTGAACGCCCCGTTTACGGAGCGGTACTATTTGTTCATAGCACACACGGACCAATTAAGGCTTATGTGCTTTTGTCTCCTTTGGGCGGGCAAACTGGCCAGGCCCGTGTAGCCCGCTGACTCTGCAGAACACGATGTCATGAGTGGAAGTTCGTTTGGACCGGCGCGCGTCGGTAGCCTCGAGAGGGCCGAAATTGGAAGGTGATGTGAATATAATTGTGGTACTCAAATGTTCACGGGCCTTGAATTAATTTCGCTCAGGTGAAATTGGTTCGTGTCGCACAAACACGTGCGAGCGTACGAACCCAGTCATTCGTAGACAATCGCTCTATCCAACTGTGTATACTTTTCTCATTAGAACACAGCCGTGAAGCTAAACGGTTGGGTAGACAAAAGTCCGGAAGGTGAGAAGTCCTTAGTTGAATATTTTTGTCGATGGACGACTAAAGCTTCCCGTATAGTGTAGATAGTGTGAGGGATAGTCTAAGCTAACGAACTTGGCCGTATTTTGTTTGATCTCACAACTTTTTACGGCCATAGAGAACTTGGATGCTGTTTAAGGATGTTTTTGTTGGGATTTCATCAATTTTTGTTGAATTTTTAATTATATATGTCGGGGCGTAGCGAGAACGGCAAAGATTTATTGTTCTTGTTACCGTTTTATTGTTACTTCTACTGTTACGTTACGTTTATCTTGTTCAACAGTTCATAAATTTGTTATGTTCCAAACAAATTGCATTGTTATGTTTGAAGAAATGCGAGACAAGGTCCTTTAAGAAAATGACCTTGTTGAACGTGATCACGGGTGGTAGAATAGATACGTTTCTGATGACCTCAGTGTATATAGAAGTTGTCATATAAAAACATGACAATATCAATGAGAAGTTGAATCATTTACGTTGTCAACGGTAGCAAAAATCTTGGGGGAACTTCAGAATCAATAAGTATGTATTATATTATATTATACATATATTATATTATATTATACATACATTATATTATATTATACATATATTATATTATACATACATTATATTATATTATACATATATTATATTATATTATACATACATTATATTATATTATACATATATTATATTATATTATACATATATTATATTATACATACATTATATTATATTATACATATATTATATTATATTATACATATATTATATTATACATACATTATATTATATTATACATATATTATATTATATTATATTATACATATATTATATTAGATATTATATAAGATACTTTCGTGGATCACTGTATACACGTTCGTGTATGTAAAATGAAACGTAGCGTACGATACCCGCAGAAAAATTGTCATCTCACACGAGAATGGAGGAAGTAAAATCGAAAATTGTTAATTCCCTAGAAAAAGTTTTGTTATTAACCAGTCAGTTGTAGCCCTTTAAGAAAATGACCTTGTTGAACGTGATCACGGGTGGTAGAATAGATACGTTTCTGATGACCTCAGTGTATATAAAAGTTGTCATATAAAAACATGACAATATCAATGAGAAGTTGAATCATTTACGTTGTCAACGGTAGCAAAAATCTTGGGGGAACTTCAGAATCAATAAGAGAGTTGACAGGAAGAGACGTGTGATATTCTATAGGACCCGTGAGCTCGTTGACGCATTAAAATAATGCCTTATCGAACAAGGAAAGATCAAAGCCGGCTACCGACGACATATATATAATTTCGGTTGAGCCTTATTAATTTTTTATTTTTCTTTTCAATTCAAAAGACTACACACGTTATGTGGTTGGGCATACCCTATATGCTTTGAGCCTTTTAAAAATTTCGTTATTTTTGTGGTAGGAAGATCCGTTACCGAGATACAGCCATTTTTTAAGACTAGATCGGTTGACCATCCCCACTACTTAGGTTACATTTTTTTTAAGGTGTACAATTTCAATGTTCATTATTTCAAACTTTGTTGTTACAAGTTCTAATTCGTCCATGGTTGAATTCAATTTAAACAGACAAAAAATTTTTTTTAATTAAAAAAGTAAAATTTCAAACTTTGATAATTACTCCTTTGGGTGTTTGTTATGGTGAACCTATGTACCTATGAACCTAGAAAAAGTCAGTGGATTTAAACAAGAACTGACCAAAAGTTGTGAAAAAATGTGATTTTTATCACGTTTAATCATTCATAGTTTTTGGGTATGTTAATCAATTTCAATAAAATTGTGTATAACTAACATTGATCTACAAAATACACATTTTAAATTTTCATTAAGGAACCGAGTAAAAAATTAAAAAAAAATGCTTTGTTTATTTTTGCACGCAACCTTGTAAATCGTAATCTTTGTAAAATCTTTTTCGCAGATCATTCAGTGACCCAATGCTTCCAACCGATTATAAAAAATCAGGTTGTTTGGTGCAATTCTAAAAAAGTGATTCCACCCTAAAAGGCGTTCGAACACTTTGTACACCCACTGTATGTATTCTGTAATTCTTCCATCTGTTTCCCTGTACACATTTATTTCCACGATTCGTTGCATAACTCTCATCCTTTGATTTCTTTCAGAACCTTCTTCGTATCTGTTTTCGTTCGTTCTTTTTCTGCATTCCGTAACAGCAAGCTTTCCGAGACCGTGCAGCGCTTCTTATTTCGTTGTTTACATTGGTCTTGTAATGTAAGGTTCGTGTACGAGCACCAATTTTTTTTTTTTATAGAATATTCCTGCAAGCGCGGCGCTTCTTGATTTTCCTTATCGCATCTTCAGCTCTCAGAAGTTTATTCGCGAATTCCTGCTCGTTCAACTATCCACCCTTTGCTGTTCATCGTTGGCATTCTCCGGAGCTTTTCCCTCGTGACATCGAGATTCTCGCGATCGTATCATCGCAATAAGTCTTGGAATTACAGCGCGACCGTTATTACGAAAGGATAGGCCATTTATAGACGGCTGTTATTGGCAGGCCCGGTACGCGCGATAATATGGCATACAGGACGCGCATACCGCCCACGTTCATTGCCTAATGGCTGATACGGTGAACGAACAGCAGGTGCTCTCTGTGCGCCACGTGCTTCCTCCTTGTTGCATGACACCCCACGAGGAACTGGTCAGGTAGAAATATGAACGATTCTATCTTTTTCGCCAATTTGTCTCGCATCTAATTTTCATCCGAAGCAGAGATACCCATTTCACACATACAGTGGGTAAAAAAAGTATTGGCACACTCTTAAAAAGGCGACTGACCATCCCCACTAATAAGGTTACATTTTTTTAACTTCCCGATTCATAGGGAAGCATGTTCTGCATGTCGTTTGGTAGATCAATTCTTCTAACTGCTCAAAGTAAGTCAGGTCGTTTGATCTAATCATAAAAAAGTTATACTGTTTTAAAGTACGTTCAAAGATCTATTATATATAGAGATTATATTATATTATATTATATTATATTATATTATATTATACATGTATTATATTATATTATACATGTATTATATTATATTATACATGTATTATATTATATTATACATGTATTATATTATACATGTATTATATTATATTATACATGTATTATATTATATTATACATGTATTATATTATATTATACATGTATTATATTATATTATACATGTATTATATTATATTATACATGTATTATATTATATTATACATGTATTATATTATATTATATTATACATATATTATATTAGATATTATATAAGATACTTTCGTGGATCACTGTATACACATTCGTGTATGTAAAATGAAACGTAGCGTACGATACCCGCAGAAGAATTGAACAAGTCGTCTCACACGGGAATGGAGGAAGTAAAATCGAAAATTGTTAATTCCCTAGAAAAAGTTTTGTTATTAACCAGTCAGTTGTAGCCCTCAATGTCTATTTCCGCTTGGATATACACACAGGAGATCCGTTTCCCTCCTCCACAATAAATCTTACAGCTTGTAATTAAGATAAGAACAGCACGAATGTGCTCCGAAAGAATTTCTGTTGCTGGATAATTAATGAAAACGCGTGATAAATTCAACAGCAGCGTATGATGAATGTGCTGGATGTTATTTATCTGCAACGAGCAGATATCAAAACGTCATGCGAATCTATAATTAACGTGAAAGATGAAAACATAAGTGCTCTTTCAAAATATTTTCTTTCTAGATTACAAATGTACAAGTGTACAGTGACTTCCATTAATATCACGGCCCAACATCCAAAAAACGTTTCGATTCTCACTATGCGATTCTTGTAGAGTTTCTCGCGCTGATTTCGAATCTGTTCTTAATTCTTTTCCTAGACGCGCAGTTTTTGAAAAATTTGGGTTTGAAAAAACGACATATTTTTCGACTTTGAACAAACATTGTGATGTTGTTATAAAAGATATTGTATTGTTCTTTATAGTGATGTGCGATACTAATACATAATCGTAATGTGTTTATTAGCGAAATTGCTCACTGATTAATTTACATTGTTTTTTCGAATGATCGAACCGTAGCGCCGAAATCATTTATTAATTGTTATAAGCAATAATACGATCGATATAAACTATTTTATGTAATGTGTTAGTATTGTACATCACTGGATTCGTGAAAGTTTAGAGAACCTTATGCTGTAAAGAATAATACAATATCTTTTATACTAACATCAGAATATTTGTTCAAAGTAAAAGAAAATTGTGTTTCTAGGAGATAAATTAAAGACAGATTCGGAATCAGCGCGAAAAACTATAAGAATCGCATAGTGAGAATCGAAACGTCAAAAAAAGTTTCAATTTGTTGGACCGTGTATTCGGAAGATGTAAAAAGAAACTGTTTCAATATTGAACTACGCGATTTGAATTTTTGGGGAAGCTAGAGCAAATAGTTTGCTGCAGAATGCGAAAAAATTTTTTTCAAAATTGCAATTGATCGGAATTGCAGAAAATTGTAGAAGAATTACAAAAAGTTGTATTTTACAACTTTTCTATTTGGGCCTATCTTGAAAACTAAAAAAATCCATTTTGTAGATATGTGTCACGTAAGATGTAAGAATCTTTAGATTTACTGCAGTTGTTGCCCGAAAATCGTGAAAATCTGCAATTTTTACCATCTTAGTAGCTCATTACAACGTCGACGATGTTTAATTGACACAGATCTACAAAACGTATTTTTTTATTTTAAAAAAATTGTAAAATGCAACTTTTTGTATTTTTTCTACAATTCCGATCAATTGCAATTTTTTAAAAAATTTCTTTTCATATCCTGTAGCAAACTAACCCAAAAAAGTTCAAATCGTATAGTACAATATTTAATAAGAGTCCGAGTAATAGTGGGAATCACTGTATAGTTCGAGCAATAGCTTTCGCAGATAAAAAAGTCAAAATCACATTAAACTCTTTTCGTATTCACATTCGTCAAATTTTTTTATACTACGTTTGTGAAGTTTTTTCAAAAATACATTTTAGACTGTATTTTATGCGCATTTATAATAGGAACGAGTTGGAACGATTTAACCTTCGTTCATCCCTCATTTCACAGTGATAAGTAGTCAGTGGATTTTATGCATTTAAAGCAAAATGAGTAGGCGGAATTTAGAACAGTAACAACGTAAAAAGTATTTGAAGATACTGTTACATTATTTTTAATCTATTAAACATGTTAAGATAGAAAATGAATTTCTATTCCATTCCAGTTCGTTGCAATGCAGATTGAATATATTTCCTTTTCCATAAAAATCAGCTGTCTAGTAATAAAAGATCGATCAAAAAACAAGGTAAACAGTTATTTTTCGATGATTTTTTATTCAAATTGGTGAATAAACTAGTAATTATTAATACGTAATTAGTAGTAGTAATTATTAATAATTTACATCTTCGATTTTTTGATTAAAAAATTCTCCAAAAAAATCACAGTTGTGTGTGCTGTTAGGTAGAATGTTCATAAATTATCAGAAGAAATAGAAAATAATTAACTAAAACCAAGTTGCACCCTATAACTACCCTTGTAATAGAGGTACTAACTTGAAGCTTGTCACAGAGGGTTCTTTTTGAGCCCTATCGAATGATGTAACTCAAAAGTAATTTGGTTGTGTAATGCTTTATATGTATTAGGTCGTTTCAATAACGAAAAATATTTTTCAAATTTTTAATAGACGTAAACTGAATGTATAACATTTTTGAGAAAAAATGTATTATCGTCAATCCTTTCTTAACACATTATCTACCGGTGATTATTCCATAACTGCTGAAAGTCAATAGTCTGTGGCTGAGGATTTTTTTAAAGAAACCTGTAATAGCAACAGCAACTTTAATCATAAAAGCTACAACTTACCCTCAAGAACATAATTCAATAATTTCTTTCGGGATTATTGTGTAAAAGAAAATTTTCAATCTTCCATTTGATACAGCACAATTATTGTTAATATATACACAATTATATATGCAATTATTTTTAACAAGAATAATAATGAATGCAAAGCCCATTAATAGGCTACTGATAGATAATGTGATAACAATGATTGTTTCTGGGATTGTCACAGTTTGACGAGAAGTTAAAAAAAATGGGGTATTTATTGTTGAAATGATTGTTGGGTAGCAAACAAGTTACAAACATTGTCGAGTGCAGCTCGCTATTTGGGACGAATGGCTCGAAGTATGGCTAAAGTTTCGGTAATAGAAAAAAAAGGGAAACATGTAGAATGCTGATCCAATTTTTTAATAAAGACTTACATTACGTAATGCAAATTTTTCGGGGAAACTCGGCAGTAAGTAAATGACATTGCCTCAAATTACCAACTACAAGAACTTCTCCGAATCTAATCAAAGAACAAGAACTGCGAATAGCTAAGGGAGCCGTGTTATAAGCCCAGCTATGAACGCCAGGATGCATTTGAAGCAGCCTGGAAATTTAGCAGTGGATTTCCAGTTTGGTGGCACAAATTGCAAGTTGCCGTCTCTTTCGTGCATACAGTTTGGACCTGAATGGAAACTACGATTTTGAGGGAAATTCAAATCGAATAGGGTGCGTCTAGTGGATTAAACAATTCGTGTTCTACATCTCGTGGAAAGTAGTGAATAGTTGCTTGTGACGTGACATGACAGGAAAACCGAACATTTTCTGTTATTAATGAAAACAAAACAGGTGTTCTTTTTCTTTTCACGATGTTGCTGGTTTCCATTCGTAAATGAATTTTTAATTATTGTTTTATGCTGCTGCAAACGGGTACTGTTCAGTGAAATTCAATATTCTATTCAAGTCTACGTTAATTAATGCATTAATTTCTTTTTAAGATAACGTGAATTACATTATTATTTACACCGTCTTTTTCAATGGTTATTAGTAGACTACAGATATTTATGCATTTATGGTTTCTGAGAATTAAAAAAATGTTGTACTATCAAATTCGACAGACTTTACACCGATTTTTATTCAAATTGGACCTAAACATGTTATTGTCAATGAAAATCGGATTTTATTTGATCCCATTTCCTTAAAATTCGTCTGCAAAGATAGAAAATTGCATAAACGTTCCCAGTCTAGTTATATATATATATATATATATATATATATATATATATATATATATATATTAGGTATGTAATTAAAATAAATATCTATAACTAAATTTTATGCATTTTTGACAAAAATGAGTGGGTGTAATTTCAAATAGTGTAAGACGATTAATACGTTTCTTACAACATAATAGAACCACTAAAGAGAGAAATTAATTCCAACTTGATTAAACCAATCAATTTTTATTTTGCATAAAGCTTCGCAGTTTACTTATAACATTCCATAGAAATTAATGCCGGCGCTAATGACCACAATAATACAACGTTTATAAATAAATATTTCAGAAAAGAAGAGATACGTAACATTGAGCTAGTCGTGAACTGCCCAACATCTTGAAATTTCTTTTCCGTCTTAGAATCGTAAAATCGTTTAAACACTATCTCCCCACCCTAGAAAAAGGCGGAAATTTTAACTACTAAAACCCCTGGGGATGCTACTATCAGGGGAAGTTTTCGAGAATTCTCGTGTACACTGCACGAAGACTTTCCCGACTTTCGATTTCACTTAAATATCGGATTGTTGAAAAAGTTTTGTACCCTTTTGAATCCTTCATTGAAAGCCAAGTCAAATGTTGCAAATGCACAGTAGATCGTTTCTAAAAAGTAACTCGCGTTAATTCAAAAACTTTCGTGTCATGAAATAGTTTAAATTAGGTCTTTTTCTAAACTAATACCTGATTGTTATCGATTCAAAGGATACAATCGTATATGTAATCTGTTAAATTTGTTAAATAAATAATAGACAAGTTCGAGTCTTTTGAAGCAACCAATTAGTCAGTTCTCTTCGCACCTTGAGTGCAGAGTTGTATTCAATTACAATTGAATAATTTTAACAATTATAATAAGGTTTCTGTGCTACAGTAATGAGCTCCTTCTTCACTTTAGTGTACGTGATTTGTTTATTTAAAAAGTAGTACAGCACTTTAGTGATCGAGACAGAAGAAAAAAGGTCTTATTTCTGCCTTCTAAATTCTGAGATTATAAAAATGTGAGAATGATTGACAATTTTATACAGAATTGTACAAATTTATTCAGGGAAAAATATATATATTTAAACGTATATTAATCTCGTCGGAAAAAAATACCGCAGTGAAATCAGAGTTGTGTTGAATTACAATTGAATTATTTCACGGATTATGATTACAAAGTAATTCAATTACATTGTATTCAATGATTTCGTAATTCTATGGTTATATTCTACGACCTAAAAAAAGTCCTAACACTGTAATTAATTTTCGTAATTAATAATAAATAGACTGCGAATTTTGATGCATTATAGTAAAATTGAGATGAGATTGAAAACTGTTGTAAAGTTTAAAAAATTGAAATGATATTCGATTTGGTTTCTATTTTTTATTGCAATCCATGCAGACAATTTTTATTCTCCATAAAGATTCGCAGTCGAATAATGAACACTTAATTAACAGAGACGTCAATTTCATTCGGACCACTCACAAGATGGCAGAATAGTAGAAGATTTTTCATCAACATAGTGCGTATTTGATTTGATTGTATGGCTATCGCAGTGGGTTATAAAAGTATTTGTACAACGTCGATTGTTCCAGAACCCATGCTCCAATTACAGGTAAATATTTGAATTTTCCCAGAGATGGAGAGATCGAAAATAGCATTCTTGAGCAAGGATATATGCTTCAAAGGGTAACTTCGAGGATTGTTGAATTCGAGTCAAGATACCGACTGCATTTGATAGACTCTGGGTCCTTTGAACAGATCTTCACGAATTAACAATTGGCCTTTGACGTTTAAGTTATGCGGTCTGCCCGGGCAGAATGAATCTCGCTCGAGGGTTAGAACTTCGAAAATTTCTTTTAACACAATTCTTTAAATGCGTGTATTGCAGAGTTCGGCGACAATTTTTATTTATATAAAATGTTTATCCAACTATGTACGTTGGTAATCGATAGACAGCGGATTTTATACAGTTATGACAGAAATGAGTAAGCGTGTATTAGACGAATATAAAAATACCTTATTTTCAACCTATTAAACATATTAACTAGTTTTAATTAATTTTTAACTAGTTTTATTAACATATTAACTAGTTTTAATTAATCCAGTTTGTTGCAATTCAGGAAGGACAATATCATATTTGCATAAAAATCCGCTGTCCAGTAATCAATGGCAAATTTGTTACGGGTTGCATAAAGCGAGAACAATGCAACTTTTAATCATCAGGAAATATTGGAAATATTGGTAATGCGAAGAAAATAATAACGAAAGCATTCTTTAGTTCGAGGAGAGGAATATATTGAAATTATGATTTTCAAGCATAACAAATATGGGGAGTGGTACTTCATGAACCAACCTTATCTATCTTGATTTTTGCAGCGATATTACCAAGTTCGTATTTTTTGTTGTATGCATAGTACATAGTTACATTAACTCCTTGACGTATTTTAACGAGTCAGACTCGTCATGAACATTTTAACATAGTTTAACAAATACGAATGTTACGCTTTTCTTTTTAGATGAAATAAAATTTGATTTGTTTGTAATTCATATTTAAGAATTGAAACAAATGTAACCATACGAAAAATATAAATTTTCTGTTCCCTTCTACGAGATTTTTGAGGATAAAGACGTTTTGATCAATGTAACTTAAAGAAAATGGTATGGCGAGAGGTTAATTAAAGAAAATGTGGTTGAAGTGATCAGCTACAATATTATGAAATCCAAAATATATTTTAGCATTTTAAAAATCAAATTCACCTCAATCTTTGGAAAAAAAATTTTTTTCCACCTTTCATATATTGAAATTTGTAGACGTCTGAATACTGTTACTCTTTTGTTAGAAACATTTTTTTCTCAGATTATAGAGAACCCATAAAAGACAGAGGCAATAGTGCAATAATTGCACCGAGAGTCTGAAAAGGATTATTTTTGCACATAAATTATATTGAAATTATGTAAATTGTTATTTTATGCAGAATATGTGAATCACCAAGCTTTTCAGTAAATAAATATATATTATAAGAACATTTAAATTATTACCATTAACTTTCATCAGAAAATACATCAGAAATTTCTTCCACAGATAATGTTTCTTGTTCGTTTGATTCTGCTGATGATGTTTCATCAGTAGATTGAATAGGTAGAAGCAATTCTTTAGAAAATGGTATCTTCTTTTTTTTTGCGATCTTATACTTGATAAGAGGGGATCAGAACTCAATAAAAGTCTATTAATTACATCTCGGTTGCAAGCTACTCGAGAAAACTTTCTTGAGTAACATCTATATATTCTCATTAAATACTTCAGATCAAAATAATAGAAGTAGAAAACATTTGAGTGATGCAACAAATATTTTATATGATGCTTACCAAGAATAAGAAAAGTGTAATTTAAAATGACTGTAAAAATCTCGTTAATTAAAGAAAATGTGGTTGAAGTGTTTCTAAACGTTTCAATGTTCTTGAATCGAGGCTTTACTGTATTTCGTATTAAGGTCCTACACTAACAGATGTTTGTTCATGTCGGATGATTGCACAAGTTCGTGTCCGGTTTGAAAATAAAATTCTACAATTAGAAAACAATGGTGACTATCTAATTAATTTGTTTTATCGTTGCTCACCTCGGGTGTGGAAGCATCGTGTACAAGGAACCGCATGTTGCCGAAAGATCGCCTTCGTAATAATTTGTTGAAATGAGCGTGTAATAAATACGCAGTTTTAAATTATTCTCGAGGCAGTTAGTTTCTTCCCACTCCGCGCAACGTAAGATCTGGACCTACATTCTGCAGTGGAAACAAGCTATTTCCGGCGCAAGCAATTGTTAGTCGTGAAATATTTTAGAGCGTATTTGTAAACGTCAGTACCTTTTGCGAAAGGGGGCCTGAGTGTAATTGTGGAACAGTAAGGGACGGCAATTAGCAGGTTGCCTAATGGGAGAATGGTAGGAAGGAAACGGGAGAGTGAGAGAAAAGGAAGAATTGGGTGGGGAATGGGAATGAATAAACGGGGAAAGAAGAAAAGACGGAATGTTGATGCGCATTTACTAAACCAATACAATACCCACTATGTTTTTACATTGCTGCTATACTGTGTGTGTGTGCGCGCGCGTGTTTATAGTTTGCGAACATCTACAGAGAAGGATAAACTTGAAAATTAGAATCAAATAAATTAAATAATCATCACAAAATAAAAAGTTTTGTGAACATCTACAGAGAAGGATAAACTTGAAAATTAGAATCAAATAAATTAAATAATCATCACAAAATAAAAAGTTTTGTGAACACCTACAGAGAAGGATAAACTTGAAAATTAGAATCAAATAAATTAAATAATCATCACAAAATAAAAAGTTTTGTGAACATCTACAGAGAAGGATAAACTTGAAAATTAGAATCAAATAAATTAAATAATCATCACAAAATAAAAAGTTTTGTGAACACCTACAGAGAAGGATAAACTTGAAAATTAGAATCAAATAAATTAAATAATCATCACAAAATAAAAAGTTTTGTGAACATCTACAGAGAAGGATAAACTTGAAAATTAGAATCAAATAAATTAAATAATCATCACGAAATAAAAAGTTTGGTGAACATCTACAGAAAAGGATAAACTTGAAAATTAGAATCAAATAAATTAAAAAATTATCACAAAATAAAAAGTATAAAGAATGTTCTCTCACTAATTATCAAGGATTGTTATTTTAAATGGAATAAGTGGACTGTAAATCTTTACTAAACCAATACAATACCCACTATGTTTTTACATTGCTGCTATACTGTGTGTGTGTGCGCGTGTGCGTTTATAGTTTGCGAACATCTACAGAGAAGGATAAACTTGAAAATTAGAATCAAATAAATTAAATAATTATCACAAAATAAAAAGTATAAAGAATGTTCTCTCAATAATTATCAAGGATTGTTATTTTAAATGAAATAAGTGGACTGTGAATCTTTACCGAAAATAAAAAATGTTTGCTTTACTTTGGTGTGATAGATCTATTTAATATGTCCACTGCTTTAAATTGCGCTTACCCATTTTGGCCATAAATCTAAAAAATCCGCAGTCGAGAAACTAGTTAAACACGAATCAAGCGAGTCGGTAGAAAAATATAAGAAAACTTGGAAAATCATAGATCTAGCCTTTGAACCGTTCGAATAGTATCATTTTTTCTCTCTGTATAATGTAAATTATAATTTACAAGCAACAATGAACAATAATATGCGCAAAACACAAGCAAAAATGTAATTTCGAAATCGAGACAAAAAATTGATTTTGAAAGTTTGACACGCGCACAGTCGATCGTTATTTATTGCTAGTTTCAATATCGAACTGTGCGATACGAAAAATATAAACGAAATTCACGTGTTTTTGGAATCTGTGAATTTATATTTCCCAATGAGCTTCCTGTACATGTAGACGTATATAAATTATTTTAAAAATTAATAAGTATTGTCAAAATTGTATTTATTGCAAAGAGATGTACATCAAATACTTATTTAAAAGTAATTACCAATTCATTAACTTTGAAACGTATGAAAACAGCGTGTAGATGTGTATATTCATCGTAACCATTTTCTGATTGATAAATTAAAAAAATTAAAGTACATATGTATTTATTGAAGTGTATTGAGTTTGTTTTCTATATTGCTTTATTTGATGTTTTCCTCGTCTAAACAATATGCCATTTAATCTAGCTTAAATGTTCAATTAATTACTCATAAACTAACTTAAATATTCTGAATGGATGAAATTGATTGGCAAACGAGTGAATCTGGAGTGCAAAACCAGTATATACTATGAATAATTATTACTATAAACGATGAATATAAAATCCCTTATAAAAATGAGACTCGAGAAGAGGGTTCATTATCTTTAAAGTACACAAATCGTTATTCTTGTTCCCTCTTTGGATCACTATTACTATTCCATTATAAAATTCAATAAGACTTTCCATTGAAAGCGGAGCTTCTGTAATTTGCACAAACGTTTCATAGCTGCGAGTAAGCGTACTAGAGAAGGAAAAATATTTTCTGGCGAACTACAGGCGATGAATCTTTTATCGATCGCGTCTTGAGAAGACAGCACGTTTTTTCCATTTGTATTCGTTGTCAGCAGGCGGTTCATCGACGGGCAATTCTTTCTGTGGAGATTTCGACGGAAGTTGGTTCGCTTTTAACGACTGCTTCGAGAGATAATCCGGGTCAGAAGAGTCTACTTCCCGTGAAATTATTTATTGCGAAATTCCAGCGGATTATCCGGCCGAGGGTAATATCGAAATTAAGGAAACGTTCGAACGATTTCTACCCAGCGGGACATGATGAATCGTTCAGGACATCAATATATCCTACGGAATATTTGTCACACTAGGCGAGTAATTGCTGAAACTCGAACACTCAACGGAGCATTAATCATGACTTCTAACTGCGTTCTCATTGATTCGTAAACTTATTATCGGACGTGCGAATGCTCTGATATTCTACAGCTTGTATCTATCGTAGAATATTTACGATAGTCAAGCCTGTAGCAATATCCTGAGATGTCTCATGACCTAGACAAAATTTACTGTCTTCAGAGTAAACTTTTCCTTGTCTAAGAAATTGTTGCCTTTCTGCTATAAATTTGTGCCTTTCTACTATGTCATCCTGTAGCTTCGGACAATAATATGTGCGAAATCCAAGTTTCGATCCTGGAGGATCAATGGTTCAAAAGTTATTAGTGTTTACAGTTGTGCGCTTTCCACTGTTTTTGAACGAAATATTCAATGTCCGGAACTCGTGGTGAGGGTTCGGATCTACGTAGAAACAAACGAAAATCGATGCTACGAATCCCTATGATTGTTTCATACATCAAGCGAGGCTCTATTGTAATTCATAGTCGTATCTTGAAAAGTGTTTCTTTCATGAAACAATGTTTTCGAAACTGTTGCCACGATACACAGTGCGGCATGTAAATGGACATTCGAGACAAAAATCATAACTTCTAAACTAATCAATTTTTGACATAGGTACCTTAATAATTTTTTAAAGGGAATACAAAGATGCATCGATTAATGCACCAACAATGTAAGGTTTCATTAGTAAAAAAGTTTATTTTAATTTCTTTTTTAATGAAGAGAGCTTTTTATGATTAGTTGTTATTGCAATTTGTTGTCAACTGTATACTGTACAACTTTTGTTCGAAATATTTTTTTATTATACGGTTAAATTTAATTATATCTACTATAATGTATAATTATTTGACAATACACAACACCGTATTTTTTACTAGTATTGAGTAATGGTTAATACAAACTGCTAGATAAATCCAGAACTAAACTAAACGGCATATTACTCAGGAATCATAATACTTTTAATATAAATATAATATGTACATGTAAATAAAAAGTTTAATTATATAAAGATAAACTATTAAAAAATTTAATTATTTGCTATTCTTGATATAAATATAAATAATATATAGATATAAATAAAAAGTTTAAGTACACAAATGAAAACTATTCAAAAATTAAATTATTCCTTACAGTTTTTGTCTAACTTTTGATCATTTCTGGGAATAAGTGTGTTCGGACATTCAAGCTTCAACCAAGTCGCGATTATAAATGCATTTCTCTAACAAAAATGAAATAACATCTAGTCCTGCAATTTATCGCAGAAAAAAATTATGTAGCAATAAACTACAACATCTTGTTGATACAGAACAGTCAAAATTATAGGATGTTTTGAACAGTTTTTTTGTAAATTACATTTTAAGGAAAAAATGCAATTGCCTAAATTGCCAGTTAAAATTATATACAGGGTGTTCGACTACAGGTGGGAGAAAATTTAAGGGTTGGTTTTTAACGATGATATAAGACGAAAATGAAGAATTAAAAAATTGCGATTTCGGCTTCGTTTATTAATTATTAACAACGCGACAGTCACGTATCAAGTGACAGATGCATGCATAACTTGGTTCTCATTTGGGGCCCCAGTCAGGTGAAAATGTTTAACAAATCGTTGGACAACATTGAACTCTTTGATGTACACAACGTACACTTTTGTTAGACGCGTTGTTGATTTTTAATTGTTAATAGTTAAATAACAAAGCCGAAATCGCAATTTTTTTATTCTTCATTTTCGTCTTATATCATTGTTAAGAACCACCCCTTAAATTTTCTCCCACCTGTAGTCGAACACCCTGTATACCTCTGGTCAAATTCTCCACACCTAAGTTGTAACAAACAGTATAAAGCAAAAACGAACCTAGAAGAGCAATTAGGACACGAGTAATCTAACTTTTTAGTATTTATACTACAATAAACTCTTAGCTGTTGCTGATCCCTTATTGATTTTCTTGGATACTGCTTTTTACGTACACATTCCTCACTTACCGACTAATGATTTTGTTGGATAATTAGATTAGAATCGATCCACGATTATTTTGATCTTTGTCCATTGCATGCCGCACCGTGCGATATTTCAAGTTCTAGTTGACCAATTGACAAAATATATAATTCTTGCTTTTATTATACTTACGCATACAGCTTCGATCAATAGAAATATTGGTGCACAAAATAACCTTGCGACTGGGTAAACTTCGTTTAAACAAAAATTTGTTTTTTCTTTTCGTTTCTCGCGATCAGGTTTTCTTTTTCATTGTTAGCTTTTAGTTTTCAGTGTTTTTCGCGGTTACGTTTTTTTTTTTTAATTGTTTAGCTGTTTGTTTTCATCTTTTTAGTTCTTTCGCGATCGGGTTTTTGTTTTTTTTATTAATCCTTTGTATAGCTGTTCGTTGTCGATGAATATTTCTAGACAGGAGAAAAACATTTGATAGTTTCGATGTTTCTGTCAGCTTCGCTGCCTCTGAGATAGAAAAGAAATGGAATTACTAGACATCCGCAGACAGTTTCCAGCACTTTCGTATTTACGGACTGTGGTCAAACATAGTTGAGTGTAAAATGTTACGACAGACGTGATATTGTGCATTCCACATAATTGAACATTTTGATAAATAAGCAAAGAAATGCTTCTGACGCACTCTTTCCGTACGAAGCAGAACGGTATATTTTTTAAGACGTAAGTAACTGAAAGCATTAGCGTCACGTACACTTGCAGATGCAATTTTCTTCTGCGGAACGTGATGAAAATGTAGTTTTGTTTACGTACCGGGATTCGGTTCAAGTCTTCCCATCGACTGCACACGACAGAATAGATTGTTTCCTGGAGTAGAAGTTTCACTTCGTAAAAATGCTTGTCGGTGATTAACGGTAATTCGGTGTTGCAGTGAACGTTCACACATCTTTTCGATCAAATTCACCGTTAAATTACAATCTTCTGTTCCGTTAAATAAACTTTAATTAATTTAATCCCCGTGAGAAGTAACTCCATGGACTGTGAATAAAGTTCCAACGCGTGACGGTTCGCTTAAACTAGTTAGACGTGCAGAATCCTCTCTAAAGTATTCCTTATGGCGAATTTAATAGAATTCCCTCAGACATTTTGGTTACTGTAGATTTAAAAAATATATATCTAGGATATCGACGACGAGCAATGTTCGTGATTATTATCTCAAAAGATTGTGCGCAACAATGTAATAGAAAGTTACTAAAATCTTACTAAAATCATTTCTATTAAATTTCTAATTACTAAATTGCGGATCTTTATGCAAAATAAAAAAACTTCGCATTGATTGCAGGACACGGGTGCTAAATAAAAATTGTATATTCTGCTTTTAATTATCCTATGAAGCTCGGACTAGTAGATTGACGTCTTTAAATAGATTTATCATGTGCACTGCTTTAAATTGTTTGTGTTGCCACTCAGGTACAGAATTTTTATTTTGCAACGAAATCCGCAGTCTAGTCGATATTATTAAGGGGCCTATTCACGATCAAGCATATTGCGCAACAATTATTGTGCAGCATGATGTCCATGCAAATATTATATACAGAGAGGTCCGTTTAAATAAGAACACCTAAATGTCTCTTCAGGTCATTGTGATGCAACAAATATTTGTTAAATTGCATCTTGTAACTAATGTAAAAATACATTTAGATATGCATAGTAACATGACCTTGAAACGATTCATCTCGTTGCACCGAGAAACCGAATATCAAAGTCATTTCAAGGTCATGTTACTATGCATATCTGAATGCGTTTTTTCATCAGTTACGCGATACAATTTAAAAAATGTAGTTATATTTAAAAAAACACCAATGATCTTGATAACTTCAAAAAAATATTGTTGCCAGATATTGGTCCATGGACACCATGCACATTACGTGACAAATATTTGTTGCATCACAATAAGCTGAAGAGATATTTAGGTGTTCTTATTTAATCGGATCTCCCTGTATATTATTGTATATATTAATTTTATATCAATGAGTCAATCATTCCCATTCATGGTCAATAATGTTGCGCAATATGCTCTGTTGCGCAATATGCTTGACCATGAATGGACCGCTTTAGATTGAATCCAAAGAAGTAGGTTGCAAAATTGCGTAAAATAAAATTGTCGAGTAAAAATTAGATTTAGCCAGCTGTTAAATCGTGAAAAGCGTCTACCTCGCGAGGGTTAAGCGTGGAGTTTAATAAGAAACAGGAATAGATGGCAGGAGGAGTTGTTGCATCACAATAAGCTGAAGAGATATCTAGATGTTCTTATTTAAACGGACCTCCCTGTATATTATTAATTTTATATCAATTAGTCAATCACTCCCATTCATGGTCAATAATTAAAAAATTAAAAAATTTAAATTTATTAATTTAAATTTAAAAATATATTAAAAAAAGGTTTATAATTATATTTGCTCCACAGTACTAATAGAAATTGTCGGTTAATTTACAGACGCAAAATTTTATTAATTTCTTGAAAATAATCTAAATATAGACCGAAACGTCGAAATTTTGATTTTGTGATATTTTGCAAATAGTGTAGAAGTAGTTTTTGATCAAACCAGTGCGCTGACACTATTAAAAATTTTGTTTAAAACTTATTTACGATCGATACTAAAATATTGTTATCATGGTCAATAATGTTGCGCAATAGGCATTGTTGCGCAATATGCTTGACCATGAATTGGCCCCTTTAGATTGAATCCAAAGAAGTAGGTCAAAAAAATGCGTAAAATAAAATTGTCGAGTAAAAATTAGATTTAGCCAGCTGTTAAATCGTGAGAAGCGTCCACCTCGCGAGGGTTAAGCGTGGAGTTCAATAAAAAACTGGAATAGATGGCAGGAGGGTTTGTTGCATTTAAACGGATCTCCCTGTATATTATTGTATATTATTAATATTATATCAATTAGTCAATCACTCCCATTCATGGTCAATAATGTTGCGCAATATGCTCTGTTGCGCAATATGCTTGACCATGAATGTGCCCCTTTAGATTGAATCCAAAGAAGTAGGTCGAAAAAATGCGTAAAATAAAATTGTCGAGTAAAAATTAGATTTAGCCAGCTGTTAAATCGTGAGAAGCGTCCACCTCGCGAGGGTTAAGCGTGGAGTTCAATAAGAAACAGGAATAGATGGCAGGAGGATACGTTTTCATCCCTATGGTGTTATCTGGCATGATGGCTCGAAACCAAATGGCCGTCAATGCCAGCAACCAACGGGGAAACCAATAAAACACACGTGGCGATAAATCGCGCGTGGTCGCACGGGCGTCGTCGAGCGGGCAATAATGGGTGCCTCGTGGCCGGGCAAGCCGTCCTGCACCCGGAAGCCGGGAAGGGTTACTTTCAGGTTCTGCGTATAGCGAGACTTCAGTGCGGTTGGTTGTTCGTCCGGAAGTAGCCGTGTACTGGGCCACTGGTTGATCTATTACATGTCGTTCTAACCTGCGCCGCTCGTACAGCTCCTGCAAAACTGCTTGCCACGGACGAGACTTGTCCAACCACCTTACTATCGCTGGCAGCGTACATATCCTTTCTGCGCGTTGCAATATTAGCCAAATTGAAATGGTGAAGTTAATGGAGTAGACTCGTTTTAAGATCGCAAGGCTGCGGGATACGCTTACTTATTTCTCGATAATGCACGAATGAGGTTTTTCAGTGGTCGAAAGCTCTTGACAGAAGTGGAGCTGTGACTTATGAGATACTCGGGTACTCGAGTAAGAAATGAGTATAGTGTGTTATATTCATTAATATAGAAACAAGTTATAAAAATTTATTTGTTTGAACAATTATTATAACGATACATAATTATTGAAATAATAATTGAAACTAGTGGAGCATACAGCTATTAATGGTTTTTTTTTTATTTTGTGTGTGACTCTCCACGAGCCACACAAAGAACTTTCCGATTCGTTAGTTGCAGTATATTATTATCATTATAATAACTAATAACTCACTCTTGCATTGGGATATTTTTTGATTATTGTAAGCGGTAACATTAGCATTAGTTGCATAATTTAAAAAAAAAATTTTTTTTGTAAATTAAAAAAAATTTTTTTTAAATAAAAATGAAATATATATAATTCGGTCGGGAAGAAGTGCTCGTTTCGTTCGAATTTCGAGAGTTACGACCTCTTTTCCCCGCTCTATTTTTCTGAGTAACCTCATGCCCGCAACATATGAACTGCGCGTGGCGAATTAGGGCGACACCCTTAGGGCTCAAAGTTTGAATACGAAAAAAATGTGCTGTGTCTCCGACTGCGAGCCTAGGATGCGAGTGTTTCACGATATATTATGTGTACAAATTAATTCGTGATTGTCACAGTTAATCAATTGCAACTTTATTTTGAAATCGAATATTTAAAAATGTTTTATTTATTCGTAAATAATTGATAAATTAAGGAAGAAAGGACTACGGTCTAATTTGTAACCCAATACTAACTTCATCGAACGAATGATTTTTTATAGTGTACATACTTAGTGTTTATAGATATGAAACAACTGATAACAGCTGCTACGACATGTCTGGCACGATTATTATAAGTCAAGACAAACAGTGAAATGTTTTGTAAAGACTGCACGATTTCTCTGGAGAAATAAAATTTGATTTGTTAAAGGATTAACGAAATTTATATAGCGAATCAGCAAGTACAATACGGTTTTCCTTTCCACTTCCACGTGTCTGTTTTTTGACAATTTCACCTACAAGTGATTTTTCCGCTATGCACGCACTGAAGTCCACCGGCATTGGTGCATGCTCGTTGAATGCATGCCCGGACAAATTCTGCCCGCCCGAATCAAGCTTTAGCAGCAGTCACTAACCCGTAAACTGTTCTATGGGTAAAACAATCACTTCTGTTCAATGTTTTAATGGAAACTCTGCTAACCCTAGACCCGAATATGCTTTACCCCAATTAAAAACGTTCCACTGCTGTTTCTACGTTATTTCCTACATTAGAGCCTTCATTTTATCAGAAACTCCACTATACAGGGTGTTCGGCAGGTTTCGGCACATTTCGGCTCTGTTAATTACGTTTTTGGTAGCTTCTTCTAATGCGGTCCCAAAAACGTAATTAACAGAGCCGAAATGTGCATTCGTGCGCAAGGAAGTCATTTTGAACATTTGTTGTAGCCTCATTAATAAAGAATACTTGTTAACACATTGGTACGCAATATTCAAATTGTTTCTTCCATTTCTGACCTTGCATGACCTTGAAGGTCATTGTATAGTACATGGATGAATTCGTCTTGACACACGCTTTCATACGACATAAAAAAATGTATAGCATTCCATTTAAAAAATTGAAGGTCACCTTCATGTCTATCAAAATAATGTAAATAAAACAAAAATGCATATGTCATTGTGTTGCGCATAAAAAACAGTACTATTTTTTCCTCTATCATTTTTTTCTAATATTTACTATTTACAAAAAAAATGCTGGCTAGTAATAGCGTGAACACCCTGTATATCCTCGTCAGAATAGTTCCACCTATCCACGCTCAAACATACAGTGATTAGAACATGTCTTTATTCCCAAAAAATATCGTAGAAGAGAAAAGAAAATTTATATTTTTTGTCTGGCAACTTTTGTGTTAATGCTTAAATATTGATTGCATGCTGTGCATATAACTGCAACCGCGATGCATTAAAGGATCATGAAAGCATTATACGGTGTCTCTGCCGAAGCAGGTTACCTAAATATCTCCCTTATTTTTATGACACGAAAAATATTTATGTGATTAAGTCATTACCTTCAGGTGACCTTGAGTCCTAAAATATCTGACACGATCAATCATGGATTGCGATACTCCGGCGACATTATGAGAAGTTCAAATGTAATCCTAATATTATCCTGCAATTTCAAATGTATTTTTTGGACGTCTGGAGTAAATGCTATTTTCTGTAATATATACATATAATGACTGTATATGCATTAATATGTAATTTGCGATTTGTATATGTGGATAATGAAATTGTTAAGCTTTTTGGTTTGAAATAGTCCGAACAACCGAAAGCTATTTGAAAATGTCAGCGTTCGAAATGAGGCAAATGGCTTGTCGAACGATAATACAATGTGTCTAAACGCGCTGTTGGCAAGGAACAATTTCGTTCGTTAGTGTATCTACTTTAAATGACATTTCGTTCATACATTGCTCCTGTGCGCAACAATGCTCGTGCTCGAAATAGGTCGAAAGCTTCTATTTAGTGCCGGAATGGCTTGCAATATCGTTCCACGGAAGCGCAAAACACAATGTTCCCATTTAGACGGTGAGCTAATTGAAAGGATAACTGGAAAAATTGGGTGCTCCTTTTATACAAATTTTCGTCACATAGAAGAACGAGCTCTCGAAACTCCAGCAAACAGTGTGCATTGAGAAAAAAAACCATTTCATACATCATTTTCATGACCAAATTTTGCTTCGAATTTATAATTCAACAGCATTCTCAATTTTACTATAATATACAAAATGAAAATTTTATACTAAAATTGCAACAAAGTGGAGTGAAATGGACTGAATTATTTTCTTTCTAAAGATGTCTAAATTCTTCTAATGGTTTTACTGGAATGAGCCGTAGTTAATAACAGCAAAGAAGTAAGGGTTTCTTATATGTGATAATCGGTGGAGCCAGTGATACCAGAAGAATGAACTTGCTCCTCCGGCTGAGCCTCCCACTCTTAGTTCTACTAGTTCTACTGCGCACGTGCCACACACGACGTACCTCTGAACCAGGGAGTGTCGACTCCCATATAAAAAAGTGGACACTAATTTAGTTGTAGTTCAGTCCCCTTGGGCCTGGTGGCAGCACAGTAGAGACCAAAGAGTAGGGATACAAGCAGTGTGTGATCACACGCACACCTAACTCACACACGATCAACCTTAAATGTATGTACGAGTAATCGTATTCTTCGCTAGCTATTGGTGGTTATGAATTTATTTTCAGGGAAAATGTATTGGTAATGTAACATATAATAATTACATTGAACAATAACATTGAATTACATCAATAAATAAGCAGCAAATATGAAAACTCAGCAACAGTCTGACTCCGCAACAGTTTGCAATAGTTATAAATGGCGTCTGATGGCGTCAAATAGCTGAATGACGCGCAAAGCAAAGATAGGATTTCCCCACCACCGAGGCACTACTGTGCTGCCACCATACCCTAAGGGGGTAGAGTACCCACGTGACATTACTAGAATCTAACCAGAATATTACTAGAAAACAAGTGAAAACAGGGGTTTACGCGGGAACGTTTCACATCCTCATACGATTATATTTTGAGCTGAGTGAGGGCTCATTCGAAAGAGGAAGGTTGCACGCAGTGCGCTCTTCTCATGTTTTCTTTAGATGATGTTTATATGAAGTAATATGAGTGTCCAAAGTAGGCGAAACAAATGAAGAAAAATTCCGGAGATTCTAATGTATTTTTCGTGCACAAAAAGATTTTTCTCGCGAAAAAATCGAGAAGACCGCACTGCGTGCAACCTTTCTCTTTCGAATGAGCCCTCACTCAGCTCAAAATATAATCGTATGAGGACGTGAAACGTTCCCGCGTGATCGCATTCAATTGTTCCCCAGATTCCCTTCATGAAGGGTGAGTAGAAGCCATTTTAGTTCAGCTACTTAGACGAGATGGCGCTTAGTCAGGTGAACTCGGGTGAACTATCAGCGTAGATTCGTAACAACAAAAGTGTAAAGGGCATGAAGCCACTCGGATCCATTAATAGCAATGAAGATAATGATTAAAAGAAAAAAGCCTGTAATTATAGCGAAATTGAAGCGTTAGATTGATGCAAATGTATGTTCATCACTGTTGCCAAATTGGTTTTTCGCGCGGGGGTTGGTCACAATGAAAAATACCATGGTCACGTGGGGCCTCTACCCCCCTAAGGGTATGAATTAGAATCATATTCGTCGCTATGGGAGTCGACACCCCCTGCTCTGAACCAGAGTGGCCAGACGAGTCCGACCTTGGAACTCGCGAGGGGAATACAGTACCCCTTCTCTGATGACCAGCAATATGCGCAAGCGCGACGGGGATCGAGTAAGGCGCATGGGAGACACGTTGCTGGTCATCAGAGAAGGGGTACTGTACTCCCCTCGCGAGTTCCAAGGTCGGACTCGTCTGGCCACTCTGGTTAAGAGGTACATTGTGTGTGGCACGTGCGCAGTAGAACTACAGTAATTTCTCAATCGTAGTCCCAACACCCGTGTTATGAACGGACTACGATCAAGTAGGGTGGCTATTTTTTGATTTATGACTGCGTCTACCCTACTGCGCTGAGACTTCAAACAACAAGCCGAACGTAGAGAAGGACAGAATGAAATAGGATCGCGTGGCCGAAGCGTGTCCCCGTCGCCGGCACAGTTTAAAGACCCGTGCGTCATCACAATAAAACACCAAGACCTTAGCTTCTTTATTTTCGATGATATCATTATGGAACTTTCACCAACATATTCGTGGCATTTCTCTGATTAAAATCATACCAAAGACGATATAATTTGGCCAATATTTAGTTTTTATTTTTTTTCACTCGCTGTCTTCTTCCATTCCCTACAGTTACTCCATACCGTCAATGAAACCACTAAATATTGGCCAAATTATATCGTGTTTGGTACGATTTTAATCAGAAAAATGCCAGAAATAAGCCAGTAAAATCTCGTAAAAAGATAATGAAAATTAAGTAGTTTGAAAATTCGATTCACTCGAGTCAATGAGTGATGTTCACACCGATATACCCGAGCCGACATCAAAGATCGCCGTCCTGCTGCCCGGCGCAGCGTTGACAGGCGGTGGAATGGGTAGGCACTGGACTACGATTGCAGAGGCGACCGAGGACTACGATTGAGAAATTACTGTAGTAGAAGTAAGAGTGAAGACCCAGCCGGAGGGGAAGTTCCTCCAGGTTCCCCCATTTGGCATCACTGGGTGGAGCCTCGCTACGCGATGCGTCGGCTATCGCTTCTGTAAGACTTAATTTTTAAATTAAAAAACTGGAAGACTTAACTTCTCTTAATTTCAAAGTTTTCAAGAACTTATTTTACAAGACCTGATTATTTTAAGACAAATTACATTAAATATTGATCCAAGAAAAACCCGCGGGTCTCTATATAAATACTCGTTTTCCTTGGATCCTACGGTTTCCGTTTTCTTAGATCAACACTTTACTGTATTATGTCTTCTCTTGACCCAAATTTGCTTGCACTCGGGAACAGTACTCGAATGTTAGGTATAACATTCGTGGAAATGGATACACGCATCTGTTAGTATAATAAATCTCGCTGAAAATTATTGTATAGTGATAATGGAGTTGTTGTGTATACTATCATAACCTAATTGACTGTAAATTAAAAATAATCTTCTGATACGTTTTTTTCAACTAGTTAATTTTGATGGTGTTTGAAAAATGTTAATATTTGTATCAGTAACATTGTCAAAATACAATCTTTACTATCTTCTATAAAACTGTTTATGCTGCCTTTCAGAGTATTTAGAAGTGAATGCGATTAACTAATTTTAGAACAGTTTACGAAGTGTATGAACGGGTGGTTAACGAAGTGAAAGAGGTATTGTCAGAAAGAAAATTTGCGATTTCGTCGTGTCCCTTTGAACGCAGTGCCATTGCAAACCATCATTTAAACACGCAATAGTGATCAACAACAGCTCATATGAGAGGTTTTGTTGCACGTATAAGCTGCGTGTGTATATGTGAGCATAAGCGGTTATGAAGCTAAATAATGGGCTCTTTAACGCGTGAAAATTCTATTACTTTGGCTTGCACACTATGCGTACCACTATGTTCCCACGAAAGCAATTTCTATTGGGTTCTATTTTAGACAGGAACGTAACTGGTCCGTAAGAGCTTGCATACATCCAGATAGATCTAAGTTAGCTAAGGTAGTTTAGGTCTGGAAAACAATTTCTATTATGTACCATCAGGTTGATGCGTAAGTCATGTCGCTTGTGCTTCAAACGGAATTGCATCTTGTAAATCAACTTCACAGTTGCTTACTGTAAACTGAAAGAATATGTAATGACGATGTCTAATACCAATGTGAACTTGCTTACAACTTCAGTACATCAGATTTCATAGGAAATTGCACCGAATTAAAGATTGATTTAAATTCAATAATCGTGCGATGGTATCAGCGCACAGGTTCAAATACAATTGTGCGAATTAATTCAAAAACTCAACGTTTTGATCCTGATGTGGATCATTTTCGCGTAAATTTAGCGTTTGAAAAATAATGTAACCATAAAAATAATACGATGATACCAAATAAACAACTTTTCCATACTTGCTAAAACAGAAGAAATACAATTGGAAAATTATTAAAAGCGAATTGATTCCATGCCGGTAGACACTAAACTAAACCATGTGAAGGTTACAAAGTAAACAGAACATACAGTAATTTCTGAATCGTAGTCCCAACACCCGTGTTTTGAACGGACTACGATGAAGTAGGGTGGCTATTTTTTGATTTATGACTGCGTCTACCCTACCGCGCCGAGGCTTCAAACGACAAGCCGAACGTAGAGAAGGACAGAATGAAATAGTCCCCGTCGCCGGCACAGTGTAAAGGCCCGTGCGTCATCACAATAAAACACTAAGACCTTAACTTCTTTATTTTCGATGATATCATTATGGAACTTTCACCAACATATTCGTGGCATTTTTCTGATTAAAATCATACCAAACACGATATAATTTGGCCAATATTTAGTGGTTTAATCGACGATGAAAGTTTCGAACGCAACGAAGAAGAGCGTATTGGAAAGAAAGAGACGCGAAGAGTCGCCGTCGCCGGCATAGATCAAACACGCTGTCCTTCTTGTAAGTAAAACTTTCATCGTCGATTAAACCACTAAATATTGGCCAAATTATATCGTGTTTAGTATGATTTTAATCAGAAAAATGCCAGGAATAAGCCAGTAAAATCTCATAAAAAAATAATGAAAATTAAGTAGTTTGAAAATTCGATTCACTCGAGTCAATGTAGTGGTGTTCACACCGATATACCCGAGCCGACATCAAACATCGCCGTCCTGCTGCCCGGCGCAGCGTTGACAGGTGGTGGAATGGGTAGGCACTGGACTACGATTGAAGAGGCGACCGAGGACTACGATTCAGAAATTACTGTACTTAAGAACGACGTATTCAAACTTGGCCAATCAGAACCAAGTGATCTATGGAAGCTAGGTCAATTAGTTTCAACTAGTTTCAGGATCGAAACGTTCAGTTTTTGAATTGATTTTCAAAATTGCTAGTGTTTATATCACTGATCGAATATGTGCGCTGATACCATCACACAATTATTAAAGATTGATTGTTTTAAAACAATGAAGGAAATAATTGTCTGGTATATTCTTATGTATTGTAGTATATTCTAATATATTTTAGTATATGTATTCTAGTATATTCTAGTATAATCTGATGTATTTTAGTATATTCTGATATATTCTAGTATATTTTAGTATATTCTGATACAGTCTAGTATATTGTGGTATGTTATGATATATTGCTAGTATATTCTGGTATATTCTGATATATTCTAGTATATTCTGATATATTCTGGCATTTTTCCTAGTATATTATAGTATATTCTGGTATATTATGATATATTGCTAGTATATTCTGGTATATTCTGACATATTCTAGTATATTCTGATATATTCTGGCATTTTTCCTAGTATATTATAGTATATTCTGGTATATTATGATATATTGCTAGTATATTCTGGTATATTCTGATATATTCTAGTATATTCTGATATATTCTGGCATTTTTCCTAGTATATTATAGTATATTCTAATATATTCTGGTATAATCTGGTATAATCTGGTATACTCAGGTATAATCTGATATATCCTAATATATCAAAGTACGTTCTGGTACATGTCGAAATACTATAGTATATTCTAATATATTATAGCGTATTGATGTTATGTTCACCACAAGCCCCCCAATATTACTTTTACATATTAATGAACAAAAACATAAGTTACGTTGCACAATTATTACGGATCATTAGACTGCGGATCTTTATGCGTTTATAGCAACATTGAGTAGATGAAATTGAAAATTGTAGAAAAAGTTAAAAAATGGATAAGATATTAATACAGTATTTATCGTTGATTAAAATGATTTCGGAAGGAAATAACATTCTACTCGACTTCTATTCGTTTCAATCGATGCTGAGAATTTTAATTTTGCATAAACATTCGCAGTCTACTTATCATTCTGTTGATCATATCATGTCTGTTGATCGATATCAACTTTGAGAATATACGTTGAACATATGTGTATCGGCAGTATATCGAATCGTATAAATACATTGACCTTTTCATAGCAGAAGTACAATCATTCGCCGAGAGCAGTTGTTAATGCCGCTGCGGGTCAATATTGGTGTCAGTTAAATTTGGTTTCGGTGAATTCTTGTCGGTTAAAACAATGTTGGTGAAACCTGTGTCCGCAATATCAATGTACCAGCAGATTGTACAGCCCACTACAAGCATAGTAGGGTTTATTAGGTCAAATATTCGTGATGTAAATCGCGAATCGTATGACACGAGTCATCGATCAGAACATACTCTTCATTTGAATCAATCGTATCGTTAATTCGACAGGTTTCGCGTCCCAGTACATGCAAATCTTGTCATTAAAAACTTTACCACTATTTGATTAACAACCTCGGTTGCTATCTATATGGCAGTCAACTAACACGTGCAAAACAGTTTAACCGTTGCGTAGTCAACCAAAATGTATAGATTAGATAAAATCTTTCTGTATTTAACATGTTCGCACAAATTCTCATTATAAGACTATTGTTTATTATTAGAAATTTTGTAATAGTTTTTAGAGGAATAATAACAAATTGTTGATAGAAGTACAGTAAAGAAATACAGTAAACAACCCGATTGACTACACAAGGGTAAAATAATCAAAACCTGTAACTAAAGTAGAAATTCATGAAGAAGAAATTATTAAAGTTTTATTGATGTATTACTAGTGTAGAAAATATTTCAGGAGAATGTAACATATTTTGTAATCTTTCCTCGCATTCAGAAACTAGTGTTACAATAACTATTTTTAACCCTACTTAACTACTTTTTAGCCCTACGAAATATTTTACGGTTTCAGTGATTAGAACTTTTTTGTAGATCGTAATTTCCTAAACAAGGAGAAAATTGATAATGAAAATTTCCTAAACAAGGAATAAATTGTACGCCAATATTTTCTCCAATAGTTGTATATTAACAAGACCAAAGTAGAATTTTATTTCGCCTTTAAAGGACATTATTAACGTAGATTTTTATCAGAATCTATTCAGAATCTTTACGACGAATCAGTCACGATATTGTAAGGCAAGGGGTTAAATAACTTTGTGATAAGAGATAACAATTTTGAAGTGATTCATTTTCGAGGTACTTAGAAACATTAGAGACTTGTTTCGAGTATGTTTAAGTCTACTTGAAGAAACTACCTCTGTTTCGTGTTGAAGTATTGGATCACGAAAGCGCAGCTAACATTAGTAGGGTAGACTCTTCAGGGCAACGCCAAGAAGACAGACGATCGGGGAAACGTTTCACCTGCTAGCTGAAACCCCGCCCATTCAATGTGATGCTTCTTCAGTGCAATTTTTATTTACTCAGCTATTATAGTAGAAAATCTAGTAGTGTGACTATTTGTATAGCGGATGCTGATGCCTTTGCCAAAAATGTCTTCACACACCCTTTAAAATGATGTACCCTTTCTCAAGAATTTAGAAGAAATAGTTTTCTAAAAGTTGTGACAAATATATTTCAAGAAAATTGAAAACAACTCGGGTGAATATGAAATGTACAACTTTTTGATCTGCGCCTGTAATAAAAATTGCATCAAAATCGGTCAACGTTGCAAGGAGCTTGCACAAATATTTAACATGCAATTTTTGAAATAAATTGTATTGAAATGAGAGATATAAAAAATCTCAGAATATTGTTATGTTGCTTTCAACGTGAAAAGAGTATATATTAAGGGATAAAATAAATAGTTAATATACTTCTCAAATAATACTTCTCTAAAACTCAATCTTTATCTTAAAAAATTATGGCAAAGTTTTCCCCCTTATCAAATTGATATTTAAATTGTTTTTTCATGCAGATGGAGTTCATATAGCGTGCCATTTATGAATCCATTGGAACTGATATCTTATCACGTGAATCATATCGAAAATATAATGTACATAATCGGTTTGACAATGAAAAAATTTACCACAATTTTTTAAGAGAACGATTGAGCTTTGACCCATGGATCCTTTTGCACTTTTTATACCAGTGATGAGTAGAATACGATGCAATAAAAATATTGTTGATCTTGACATATAAAGTCAAGGTGTATTTTACACAATTGTTCTTAGTAATTATACCGCGATAAAAGTAAATAATGTTTCCATTAACAATCTGTTTAATTTTAATAGATACCAAGATATATTCAAATGTGTATTTCAGCCCTAGCATTGGAAGCTGTTTTTCTCCGTCAATATTGACGATGCTCGATAAAACAGAACACATGTCAAATATTTTTGTGAGAGCTGCTCTCGAGCAAAGTTGCATAAAAACCGGAGAATGTCACTCTGACATGTTCTGTCGTAAAGTGTACAATTTACTGAAGTCCGCAGTTCACTTCCTAAAACACTATACCTACATGAAAACACATACTTTACAGTTTCAAAACTTCAACTACCTAACATCATAAAAATCTCATAAAATAATATTTAGTTGCATAATGAAGAAAAAAATTACTTCACTTACGGTGGGTCAAACAGTATATGAATTCAAATAATCGATGTGACGACACTGTCCATTCTGTTCTAATCCAAAATGCTTGTTATGTAGTTGCAACTTGTCTTGAAATGCACTATATTCATCAGTAATTTCTATCTATCTACATTTCTCAGCAAGTTCCAGTAATACAATTGAAAAGGGAACGTTGCTTCGTGTAAAAAAAAGGAACAAAAATGTATCAAATGTTCTCGCATGAAGTCCCGTTTCCATGAAATTGTTTTTGAAAATTCGCTGCGTCTGTGCACAACAGAATAGAATTCTGCTCTCACAATTACGTTATTGGTTTTTTTCAGATTCCCCAGGAACCATCAGTAACGAAATGACGCGATAGTAGTGCAGGCAAGTTAAAAATTTGCAAAGCCAACTCTTTATCTCTGTACCACTCGTATACGTAGTATACCACATGGGACATATTGATAGCACGTTGATCCTTTGTTCTTCATATGAACAAATAAATATTACCCATGCAAAATATTTCAATGCAAAATATCGTCTGCTAAGATTATCACTATGATTTGATGCGGTTAATAATATATTAATAGTATACAATACTTTAAATACTTTTTGGACCGATTTCTATATAAATCGATTGAGAATATAAGTAAAATAAAAATGGATAATATATTAATCTATCTCATAAGTTTATATAATCAACAATTAAATTTATATAATATGTACAGTAAAATGAAAACAGATAATATATTAATCTATGACTACAATACTATCATTGAGAACGAGACATGTAATATAATCAACAATTAAATCCATATAATGTATATAGTAAAATAAAATTAAATAATATATTAATCTATCTAATAAGTCTATATAATCAATAATTAGATCCATATATTATAATATATACAGTAAAATAAAAATAGATAATATATTAATCTTATCATAAGTCTATATAATCAACAATTAAATTCATATCATTTATATAATACAGTAAAATTGAATCTATCTCATAAGTCTATATAGTCAACAATTACATCATTATATATAATATGATATACGTATGTAATTAAATAAGATCATAAAAGATGTCTAGCTCAAAGTCCCAAATGAGAACCCCGTCATGAACAGAAGGATTAGAGTTGTTCTTGGAGCGAATTGAGTACTGATATTCAAATCGATTGCTTTGGAATCGTGGCTTTCACTTTCAAAACGAATCCACGATGACGCATGTTATTAATTGACCAATCGATCATACTTTGCTAGTAAAGTTTACTTGTAACGATCGTTCCCGCCTACACTCGCTCACCCTCATATTCAACCCGGTTGATTCTAACGCGGTGAAGTGGGCCGTCGCCGGGTTAATGACTCATTAACATAGCTGGACATGATAGATCTGTAGTAGTGCAAGCAGCATGTTATGCTCCCTACCCTAATTAACGAGGACTAAATTTTCCTTCGTTTCCACGTAATTGAGGTACTGTAAGTACTTGAGACACAATCTTGATCGGATGTTGCATATCGGAACAAGTACAGGAATTGTTACAAAATCGATCAATATTTAAATGTTCTTCAGAACAATGACCTTGACGAGATATTTAAAGCTCATCGAAATGAGGGAGGACCCTTCTCTACAAGTTCACCAACACTTTAAGTCATTCCGTGATAATTATTTACCACGCTCAAAGTCTCAGCAAGTCGATCACAAAGTTGACACGATAATAGATAATTATTTACTTTAGGTGCTTCCTCACCGATTTCGACGACCTTGAAATATGTTGTCAAAGTCATCATTCCGAACAACTTTTTCCTATACATGTTACCGCCGCTCGATTTTAGTTTTCGAGATATTCGCAAAAAAGTGACAAGTTGTGACCGTGTTTAAGTCATTCCGTGATAATTATTTACCACGTTGAAAGTCTCAGCAAGTCGATCACAAAGTTGACACGATAATAGATAATTATTTACCATACTTTAGGGGCTTCTTCACCGATTTTGATGACCTTGAAATATATTGTCAAAGTGATCATTCCCAACCACTTTTTCCTATACATGTTACCGCCGCTCGATTTTAGTTTTCGAGATATTCGCAAAAAAGTGTCAAGTTGTGACCGTGTTTAAGTCATTCCATGATAATTATTTACCACGTTGAAAGTCTCAGCAAGTCGATCACAAAGTTGACACGATAATAGATAATTATTTACTTTAGGTGCTTCCTCACCGATTTCGACGACCTTGAAATATGTTGTCAAAGTCATCATTCCGAACAACTTTTTCCTATACATGTTACCGCCGCTCGATTTTAGTTTTCGAAATATTCGCAAAAAGTATCAAGTTGTGACTGTGTTTAAGTCATTCCGTGATAATTATTTACCACGCTCAAAGTCTCAGCAAGTCGATCACAAAGTTGACACGATAATAGGTAATTATTTACTTTAGGGGCTTCCTCACAGATTTCGATGACCTTGAAATATGTTGTCAAAGTGATCATTCCGAACCACTTTTTCCTATACATGTTACCACCGCTCGATTTTAGTTTTCGAAATATTCGCAAAAAAGTTTCAAGTTGTGACTGTGTTTAAGTCATTCCATGATAATTATTTACCACGTTGAAAGTCTCAGCAAGTCGATCACAAAGTTGATACGATAAAAGGTAATTCTTTACCATACTTTAGGGGCTTCCTCACCGATTTCGATGACCTTGAAATATGTTGTCAAAGTGATCATTCCCAACCACTTTGTCCTATACATGTTACCGCCGCTCGATTTTAGTTTTCGAAATATTCGCAAAAAGTATCAAGTTGTGACTGTGTTTAAGTCATTCCGTGATAATTATTTACCACGCTCAAAGTCTCAGCAAGTCGATCACAAAGTTGACACGATAATAGGTAATTATTTACTTTAGGGGCTTCCTCACAGATTTCGATGACCTTGAAATATGTTGTCGAAGTGATCATTCCGAACCACTTTTTCCTATACATGTTACCACCGCTCGATTTTAGTTTTCGAAATATTCGCAAAAAAGTTTCAAGTTGTGACTGTGTTTAAGTCATTCCATGATAATTATTTACCACGTTGAAAGTCTCAGCAAGTCGATCACAAAGTTGATACGATAAAAGGTAATTATTTACCATACTTTAGGGGCTTCCTCACCGATTTCGATGACCTTGAAATATGTTGTCAAAGTGATCATTCCCAACCACTTTGTCCTATACATGTTACCGCCGCTCGATTTTAGTTTTCGAAATATTCGCAAAAAAGTTTCAAGTTGTGACTGTGTTTAAGTCATTCCGTGATAATTATTTACCACGCTCAAAGTCTCAGCAAGTCGATCACAAAGTTGACACGATAATAGATAATTATTTACTTTAGGTGCTTCCTCACCGATTTCGACGACCTTGAAATATGTTGTCAAAGTCATCATTCCGAACAACTTTTTCCTATACATGTTACCGCCGCTCGATTTTAGTTTTCGAGATATTCGCAAAAAAGTGACAAGTTGTGACCGTGTTTAAGTCATTCCGTGATAATTATTTACCACGTTGAAAGTCTCAGCAAGTCGATCACAAAGTTGACACGATAATAGATAATTATTTACCATACTTTAGGGGCTTCTTCACCGATTTTGATGACCTTGAAATATATTGTCAAAGTGATCATTCCCAACCACTTTTTCCTATACATGTTACCGCCGCTCGATTTTAGTTTTCGAGATATTCGCAAAAAAGTGTCAAGTTGTGACCGTGTTTAAGTCATTCCATGATAATTATTTACCACGTTGAAAGTCTCAGCAAGTCGATCACAAAGTTGACACGATAATAGATAATTATTTACTTTAGGTGCTTCCTCACCGATTTCGACGACCTTGAAATATGTTGTCAAAGTCATCATTCCGAACAACTTTTTCCTATACATGTTACCGCCGCTCGATTTTAGTTTTCGAAATATTCGCAAAAAGTATCAAGTTGTGACTGTGTTTAAGTCATTCCGTGATAATTATTTACCACGCTCAAAGTCTCAGCAAGTCGATCACAAAGTTGACACGATAATAGGTAATTATTTACTTTAGGGGCTTCCTCACAGATTTCGATGACCTTGAAATATGTTGTCAAAGTGATCATTCCGAACCACTTTTTCCTATACATGTTACCACCGCTCGATTTTAGTTTTCGAAATATTCGCAAAAAAGTTTCAAGTTGTGACTGTGTTTAAGTCATTCCATGATAATTATTTACCACGTTGAAAGTCTCAGCAAGTCGATCACAAAGTTGATACGATAAAAGGTAATTCTTTACCATACTTTAGGGGCTTCCTCACCGATTTCGATGACCTTGAAATATGTTGTCAAAGTGATCATTCCCAACCACTTTGTCCTATACATGTTACCGCCGCTCGATTTTAGTTTTCGAAATATTCGCAAAAAGTATCAAGTTGTGACTGTGTTTAAGTCATTCCGTGATAATTATTTACCACGCTCAAAGTCTCAGCAAGTCGATCACAAAGTTGACACGATAATAGGTAATTATTTACTTTAGGGGCTTCCTCACAGATTTCGATGACCTTGAAATATGTTGTCGAAGTGATCATTCCGAACCACTTTTTCCTATACATGTTACCACCGCTCGATTTTAGTTTTCGAAATATTCGCAAAAAAGTTTCAAGTTGTGACTGTGTTTAAGTCATTCCATGATAATTATTTACCACGTTGAAAGTCTCAGCAAGTCGATCACAAAGTTGATACGATAAAAGGTAATTATTTACCATACTTTAGGGGCTTCCTCACCGATTTCGATGACCTTGAAATATGTTGTCAAAGTGATCATTCCCAACCACTTTGTCCTATACATGTTACCGCCGCTCGATTTTAGTTTTCGAAATATTCGCAAAAAAGTTTCAAGTTGTGACTGTGTTTAAGTCATTCCGTGATAATTATTTACCACGCTCAAAGTCTCAGCAAGTCGATCACAAAGTTGACACGATAATAGATAATTATTTACTTTAGGTGCTTCCTCACCGATTTCGACGACCTTGAAATATGTTGTCAAAGTCATCATTCCGAACAACTTTTTCCTATACATGTTACCGCCGCTCGATTTTAGTTTTCGAGATATTCGCAAAAAAGTGACAAGTTGTGACCGTGTTTAAGTCATTCCGTGATAATTATTTACCACGTTGAAAGTCTCAGCAAGTCGATCACAAAGTTGACACGATAATAGATAATTATTTACCATACTTTAGGGGCTTCTTCACCGATTTTGATGACCTTGAAATATATTGTCAAAGTGATCATTCCCAACCACTTTTTCCTATACATGTTACCGCCGCTCGATTTTAGTTTTCGAGATATTCGCAAAAAAGTGTCAAGTTGTGACCGTGTTTAAGTCATTCCATGATAATTATTTACCACGTTGAAAGTCTCAGCAAGTCGATCACAAAGTTGACACGATAATAGATAATTATTTACTTTAGGTGCTTCCTCACCGATTTCGACGACCT
This sequence comes from Lasioglossum villosulum, assembly GCA_963971365.1. Lineage (NCBI taxonomy): Eukaryota > Metazoa > Arthropoda > Insecta > Hymenoptera > Halictidae > Lasioglossum > Lasioglossum villosulum. The sequence goes on along the minus strand of OZ020495.1, from coordinate 44,186,897 downwards.
TGAAATATGTTGTCAAAGTCATCATTCCGAACAACTTTTTCCTATACATGTTACCGCCGCTCGATTTTAGTTTTCGAAATATTCGCAAAAAGTATCAAGTTGTGACTGTGTTTAAGTCATTCCGTGATAATTATTTACCACGCTCAAAGTCTCAGCAAGTCGATCACAAAGTTGACACGATAATAGGTAATTATTTACTTTAGGGGCTTCCTCACAGATTTCGATGACCTTGAAATATGTTGTCAAAGTGATCATTCCGAACCACTTTTTCCTATACATGTTACCACCGCTCGATTTTAGTTTTCGAAATATTCGCAAAAAAGTTTCAAGTTGTGACTGTGTTTAAGTCATTCCATGATAATTATTTACCACGTTGAAAGTCTCAGCAAGTCGATCACAAAGTTGATACGATAAAAGGTAATTCTTTACCATACTTTAGGGGCTTCCTCACCGATTTCGATGACCTTGAAATATGTTGTCAAAGTGATCATTCCCAACCACTTTGTCCTATACATGTTACCGCCGCTCGATTTTAGTTTTCGAAATATTCGCAAAAAGTATCAAGTTGTGACTGTGTTTAAGTCATTCCGTGATAATTATTTACCACGCTCAAAGTCTCAGCAAGTCGATCACAAAGTTGACACGATAATAGGTAATTATTTACTTTAGGGGCTTCCTCACAGATTTCGATGACCTTGAAATATGTTGTCGAAGTGATCATTCCGAACCACTTTTTCCTATACATGTTACCACCGCTCGATTTTAGTTTTCGAAATATTCGCAAAAAAGTTTCAAGTTGTGACTGTGTTTAAGTCATTCCATGATAATTATTTACCACGTTGAAAGTCTCAGCAAGTCGATCACAAAGTTGATACGATAAAAGGTAATTATTTACCATACTTTAGGGGCTTCCTCACCGATTTCGATGACCTTGAAATATGTTGTCAAAGTGATCATTCCCAACCACTTTGTCCTATACATGTTACCGCCGCTCGATTTTAGTTTTCGAAATATTCGCAAAAAAGTTTCAAGTTGTGACTGTGTTTAAGTCATTCCGTGATAATTATTTACCACGCTCAAAGTCTCAGCAAGTCGATCACAAAGTTGACACGATAATAGGTAATTATTTACTTTAGGGGCTTCCTCACAGATTTCGATGACCTTGAAATATGTTGTCAAAGTGATCATTCCGAACCACTTTTTCCTATACATGTTACCACCGCTCGATTTTAGTTTTCGAAATATTCGCAAAAAAGTTTCAAGTTGTGACTGTGTTTAAGTCATTCCGTAATAATTATTTACCACGTTGAAAATCTCAGAAGTCGATCACAAAGTTGACACGATAATAGATAATTATTTACTTTAGGTGCTTCCTCACCGATTTCGATGACCTTGAAATATGTTGTCAAAGTGATCATTCCGAACCACTTTTTCCTATACATGTTACCACCGCTCGATTTTAGTTTTCGAGATATTCGCAAAAAAGTGTCAAGTTGTGTAGCGTCGGTGAAACGATTGCCGGTGATTCGGCGGCAACCCCGCGTCATAGTGCATCAGTGAATGGGCGACGCGATTAAACGATTGGTGATAAAACGTCGGAATCAAAGTTCCGCAAATTCGCGTCTACGCTGGGAAAATCCTCATCGGCGGTCACTGCCATCTAGGGTGGCAGCTCGCCGTCAGAGAGAGGAAGAGCTTAAGTTGCCCGCAGCCAACAGCCGAAGGCGGAAGCTACTCTAGATGCAACGCGAGCGTCGCAAATTACTTTCGCCCGTGAACGCCGACGAATTTTGTGCCAGGGTACTCCAGCGAAATCCCGACATTTTCCATTTCCGCTGAAAAGCTCGTAAACACGGGAAGGAGCCGCGCGAGCCCTGCGGCCCGGCGCGCCGCGACGCGGTGCGGAGCGGCGGTTGCCGAAGTGTGAAATAATGTATCAAGCGTGGATGAATAATGACCCGGTTGCAATAGATTGCGGCTCCGCCGCTTCCCTTGTCACTTCCTTCAAACCTATTCTCCTTTAATGTACTTCAAGCTGTTCAATCCATCGAGACATGTTGCGTGCAACACTCCTGCTAAGGCGTATGACAGAGTGAGTGAAAAGTATACTCACGGAAGAATTTTCTTCTTCCTTCGTTATCAATGTTATTGTTTCATTATTTAATGTTAATGCAAAAATTAAATGTTATCGGCGCGTTGGTTCGATCAATTATAAACTTAAACACTGTTTGCAAAATATCACAAAATTTTTCTCAACGTTTCCATCTGAATTTAGATCCTTTTCAAGAGATAAACAAAACATTGTGTCTGTAACGAAACCAAAAATTTTTCTTTAATTGCAATTTATATAATCAATTATAAACAACAAAAAATGTTAAATTTAATGTTAATGTCTAGAAGGGTCGAACTGGATGAGCATGATCCAGCGGCTCTCACGACATTTTTTATTGAAATCGTGTGTAAAACAATGCTTTCAAGTTGAAAGATATACAGGGTGAATCACCAAACGTTAGCACCTCGAATATCTTTGTTGTTTCTAAAGATACGTAAAATATGGTAAGGACAAAGTTGAATGGTACAATATGGCTGACACGATGCAAAAAAATTTTGGTTTTATGTCATTGTTTTGGAGATATCAAGGTCATCTTGACTTTTTTAAATGGCATGAGGTACTTTTTAATACATCAATCGATGCAGCTGGACATTCGTTATCAAAAAGTAGTAACCTATGTATATCGAAAAGTTAGTAATTCAGGAGATATTTCAATTTACATAACTCTAAAATATCATTACAATACCATTATTTATCCTGAACTATTAACTTTTTGACGTACATGGGTTAGTACTTTTTTATAACGAATATCCAGCTGCATCGATTGATGTAAAAAGTCAAGGTGACATTGATATCTCCAAAAAATGACAAAAACAAAATTTTTTTGCAGTTTTTTTTGCGTCAGCCCTATTGAACCATTCAACTTTGTCCTTACCATATTTTACGTATCTTTAGCAACAACAAAGATATTTCAGGTGCTAACGTTTGGTGACTCACCCTGTATAATCATCCAAAATTTTAAGTCACTGACTACAAAATTAACGCTAATATAAGTTTTAACTAAAGATTAATGCATTCATGTCTTATGAAATTTTTCTTATTGTTTCACTAATTGTAAAATGAAAATTTCAACCGATCATTTTGATTGGTAGTTGATTAACGCTAATTAGGGTCGTAAGAAACACTATACTATATTTGCTTTTCAATTCTTTAACTATGTTCCATAAGTTCGAACATCTATAAATCCATAAAGATCCGCAGTCTAGTAATCAATTATGTCAATCTTCGAGACCCAAGTGTAATAGTTAACAAAGGTTTTAATGATACTATTTCTTCAAATATAATTCGAAGGGCTAACTTATTCAGAAGCGTTTCGCTTGATAAGAAAACTACCTACCTTCCCCTGTTCTGCAGGCTGTCAATTAATTTTATTTCATACAATTATAACTGTTAACCGTCGCAGTAACACGTCGGCAAAGTAAACTTTATCAACCAGAAGATATGAATAATGTAGATTTGAAATATAATTAAACGTCTTCCTTTGATTTATTAATTAAGTCGAGTCCGTTAATGAATTCCCTAATTAATACTGAAGGCTAGAGAAGCTGCAGTTCCCGTACCTTTGTAATAAGTTTCAAGAATTTAGTCGTGAAATTCTCATGAATGTAGCAACTATTAACTCGAGCACTAATTATAGCTTCATGAACAGAAAAATTATATTGTTTTTTCCTTTTTTCTTCGGAATGCATGGTAAAGCTGGATTAAATGGGATTCTATATTAAAAAAGAACAAATAGCAAATAAATGTTAACATTTCTTTTTGTTGAATAATAGATATAATAATAATTTAATAAATTTTCAGGACTATCTGAGTGGCGTTAGCATTCTGTACGAGGCTTGGAAAAATTATTTCATACCTCTTAGTCCACATCCTAAACACGTGGTATATGAAACACTTTTTTTTATTTAAATGATTATTTTCTGCTTTTTAGACGAACAGACAGGCAAGAAAGCGAGTTAATATTGCATTGTCATCCAGTACTGAGCTATGTTTAAAGTTTCAAGTGTGTAGTTCATTGGGAAGTTGGTTTAAAATCAATTGCAAAATGTATACCGAACAAAAAAGCAAATAGACAAAATAGCGATTTAATAAAACCGTGGTAAAAAGTAGAAAATTTACAGCTATTGTGTATACATATATTCCCGAATTGCGGTGCATTAACAAAACCAAAATAGAATTTTAGAAATTAAAGTTTTAGAAATTAATGTTTTTTCTAGATCAAACTAAAAACTCATTTTGTGATAAACCGTACTTGCAGTGAAAGTTTTTTTATTTACAGAAATAAAAGAAATTTTTTTTTAATTAAAAAAATTCACAAAACAAAATACCGAATAATATTGTTCCTAGAAGAGCTCAAAAGTTCCTAGAAGGGTTCAAATAAGTTTCACATTTTTTATTCCTTGATTATTGAAATTATAGAAATGCTTCCATCAGAAATTATTTAATAAATTTTTGTATTTAATCACGTATTATTATAAAAATTGTGAAAAATCGAAATAAGTTGTGTCTTGTAATTTTCTAAAGCAATGTATATCCGACACATTTTGTACCCAGTGGTATTAGTGTTGATGTCTGACTATTGCTCGATATTTCCACTTGCAATCTGGAGACTGTAGATGACCACAATAATTTCAAATAACAAAATAATAGAGAATAATTTTAATATAATATGATTAACACTAGGGTTACTTTCTAATATTCTTAATTTGCGATTATTAAAATCAATTGCAAAATGTATACCGAACAAAAAAGCAAATAGACAAAATAGCGATTTAATAAAACCGTGGTAAAAAGTAGAAAATTTACAGCTATTGTGTATACATATATTCCCGAACTGCGGTGCATTAACAAAACCAAAATAGAATTTTATTTTATTTATGTAATTCTAATAGAATTTTTAGCATTCGATTTGCTTCGTTCAGAAATGATCTTCCGAATTGACTGTGTAGTTCGATGACAATTATTGCTTCGCGAAGTCCAAGTAGTCGACGAAATTGTGCTGCGGTAGACAAATTTGGTCGACACGTTGTCAACAAGGTCATGATCGGACTTCAGCAACTGGACCAAATTCGCCTAGCGAGACACGATTCTGCTGACTACCTGGATTCTGCGATGGAATGATCGTCACCGGACAGTGGATACTCTGCATTTATAATAATCTTTCACCTGCAAACAGTAACTGTTATATGTTGATAAAAATACGATACAAACATTTCAGAAAATAAAACAGTACTTATTGTTTTTCTAGGAAATACTGGTGGAATAATCGTGACACTGTTGAAGTTATTATTTACTTAGGGGCTTCCACACCGATTTTGATGACCTTGAAACGTGTTGTCAAGGTCATCATTCTGAACAACTTTTTCCTATACATGTTACCACCGATCGATTTTAGTTTTCGAGATATTCGCAAAAAACTATCACTAACACTGCAAAGACTACTCCTGGATTTTCGTAGGCGTGGTCGCCCCCTCCATGATCTAACCACAACTCATTCTGATAACATAATTTTTGCATTGCAGCTGTAATCCGGAATGTGTATTACTAAGGGAAAAATCATACGAATAGAATGAGTTGTGGTTAGGTTAGGTTTGATTTGAAATTGTGGCCATCGCACTGTGCGCGTCATGTTCGTCGACCATGTTTATTTACCGACAATCGTTTCATCGATGATTATTTCACCGACATTGTCTCTTGCCAATCATCACTGCGCGTATTATCATTTATTCGCGTTGACGCGTCTTTTATCTACACATTCAAAAAAAATATTGAGGCGATGATAAAAGTTGTCATAAAGTACTGTTCGTCCACCAAATGATGGCTAGACATTGTTCACGTTATCGCTATATCTTGACTCCACTACCATCGCAAGCAATCTAGTAAAATGTTCAGCACGTGTGTAACTAACATGGATCTAGAACACGCATATTTCAAATTTTCTTTACGGTCTGAAATAAAAAAGTTTTAGATTTAGTTTTTATTTTTCAAAATCTTTCGTTGCACGTCATTTAAAGCAAACCAGTGCTTCTAATTGTCACTATTTATTGTAGAAATCCACGCAGGTTTAATCTAGAACTGCAACGAAGTAACTGTTTCACTATTCGAACGCCCATGCTTCTCTGCTCAGTTCGGACAAGCGAGGTTGTAACCTATATACAGGGTGTCTCAATAAAGTGCGACCTCCAGAGAATCTTCTTTAATTTTGATAAAGTAAATAATTTTTCAAGTGTAATTTGAACGGTATCAAGTTTTCAGTGTGTTCTTTAAAAATGTTTTTTTCTTTGTTGACCTTCAACCGACCTTGATCGAATGAAGATTAAGGTCAAACTCAAATTTCGTTTGCAAGAAGAACAAAAATCGAGTCATTGACGTTTGAGGGTCAACAAAGAAGAAATATTTTTTAAAAAATCCCTACGAGATGTTGACCACTTGATACTATTCAAATTATATATAAAAAATTGTTACTTCGTCGAAACATAAGAATATATTCGAGGGGTCACACATAAGGGTGACACCCTGTATATAAAAATACGTGTTTAGTTTTAAGTCGCTTCGATTAATCGATTAATTAATAATCAATCAATTAATAAATTAATTGATTCAAAATCAATTAATTAATAAATTAATTGATTCTTGCAACTAATGATAAATAATCGTCACTATCTTCGGCTACAATTAATTACTAAATAATACGGTTTTAATGCTTTTATTGCATGGATACTTATCGCAAGCGTGTAAATCGTTTTCATGCTTACTGTACATCTGAAATTCGAACTTGGCAGAGAATCAATTTAAAAGTTTGTTATTAAATCTAGAAGTTTTTCAATCCGAAGCAATGTTTGCTTCGTTTTCAGCGGTTCCGTGAACTTTATGTAGTCTTCCTCTAATTTCAACACTTTATCCATCGCCCATTGCGAGGCTGTGTTTGAAATTACCACGAGCACAAACAGACGCCATGTTGCGATACATTGATTAACGAAAGTTCTTCGAGCATCTCTTTTTTCCATTGAAAACATTCACAGTGTGCATTACGATACTTTTAACTTTTTACATTAATTACTAAATCAAGAATTCTATGTATTGAAGAAATTAGTGAAATTTAAAACTGTGAAGAAATTATTCAGAATGTCCGTATATTATTTTCATCTCTATGAAATTTTTAATGAAGAAAGTCATAAAGGTATTTTCAGTTGCATTCCATTTCTCAAAACCAATGAAGAAAATTTTGATTTTGCATCTTTTATTCTTTCGTAATTTCCTTTTTTTAAACATTCTTTGTCCTATTCCCTATATCTGCGCCATTGCTTTTCTTGCTTTCTTTTTAACATCCCTTATATGCATCTCTCTGCCCCCGTTTTTCTGGAAATTATATCCTAAGTATTTGAATTCCTGCACTTCCTCCAGGCTATTGTCCTGCGAGTCACATTCTTCTCTCCTTTTCTCCTCTTCCTTTAAGAAAAATCAACACCATTGATTTCTCTGCGAAAATTTCAAACCCTTTCCTTACAAGGTAATTTCCAAATCAGTTTATCACGTCCTTAAGATCCTTTGCTCATTTTCTAGTAGCACTATATCGCTCACATATGCTAGATTCCAGATTTTGTCTTCTATTCCCTTATTTATACATATCCCCTATTTATTTACATAAATTGTCGTCCTGAATCTCGATGACACTTCTCCCTTTACTTCGATAGTATTTCTTGTTCTTGATCAAAATCTAATAGTCCAATATACAAGGTGTCCCAAAATTCCTTCGACAGCCGGAAATGGGAGATTCCTGAGATCATTTGAAGGGATATTTTCCTTTGCAAAAATAGCGTACGCGGCTTTGTTTAGGAGTTATTAACGAAAAACAAGGACCAATCGGAGCGCGTCTACAGCGGACTGATTCTGGCTCGACCAACAGCGACACCGCGCTAGGTGGGACCTGTCGTCGGATCGGACTCAGTTCGCTGTAGCCGTGCTCTGATTGGTCCGTGTTTTTCGATAATAACTCCTGAAGAAAGCCGCGTACGCTATTTTTGCAAAGGAAAATATCCCTTCACATGATCTCAGGAACCTCCCATTTCTGGATGTCGAAGGAATTTTGGGACACCCTGTATAAAAAGTAATCGGTTTTTTGAGAGCGTATAACTTAATGAGAATCACTGTATATCCTCAAAGTCTTTTAGTCTTTCTACTGCCTTAAATCTCTCTTCTGATTGATTTATCATTTTTGCGATCCTACTTGACTTTCAAGTCGTCGAGATCATCGAGAAGGTTCTTTACAGTGACGATGCGTTTTTAGTACGACGCCGATGTAACTGACAAAACATTCAATTTAGCCGTGTTTAACCGAGGATCGTGTAACCTGCCGTTTCACGACCAAAGGGGCCTTCTTGTCTTACGAGCGAGGTTGAGATCAAAGCCGCAAGCCGAAGTCATCAAGGAAAGTGGGGACAGTAATTGATGTTCCTATATTTACAGATTCCCCGTGACGAGACTCTCGTCCTACGACACGTCATTGCGCGTTGACGATCTTTGCCCTTTGAACCGGTGGTTCTAAATAGAATTACTTGTATATTTTCACTGAAACTATATCACGCGATGAACCCTCTGCATTTAGGTCTGACGCTTTTGACAATTATTAATCAAACTCTTATCTCGTAATTTTTGAAGAGTGTCCATCAGGAGCAGTCCTTAGAGCGTTGGCGCCATAAATGATATAAAACTTTGCAGAGCTTTCAGATCTTTTCTTTATATTAGATTTTATTAAGAATCTCAAGTATTTGAAATAATCAGAAGAGACATCGTTTTTAATGATTGCTTAAGTACATGCACAGCTTGAAAATAAAATTCAATGGTTAAATTTTAAAGAATACAGCTTTATTAATAGAACATTTTTTAAGTGCATTTTTTAATGCATTACAGCTGAAAAATGTTTTCCTATGCTGGACATAATGATAACAAGTATCAGATTTTCGACGAGGTTTCAAACTTTTTGGAGATTTTTAAAATGATTTAGAAGATGACGAAAAACCATAAATCACAAGTGACGTTTATTTAATGCGACAGTATTATCGCGAAAGTTAAAAACACAATTTTCTGAATTGACACTTAATTTATGTTGCAAACTTTTCCTACAGCAAATGTGTATGGAACATATTAAAATTTATCCAAAAACTGGATCGTTACCTATGGCGTTTAAATTTTTAAGATAGAATCGCGATTATTATTAGACAATCTCATTATCATCTCTTTTATTTAGTAATTTATCGATTCTTGCGTAAATACAGGATATCAACAAATTTTCATACTTTTTAAATAGGAATAAATGTTACATCGCCATTTATATAATGTATGTATACACATTATATTTACTTATTAATATTTAGTTACTACCAATATTTATTTGTTAATATTATTTGTAATAGATAACTGTCTCTGTAGTGTTTGCAATCGAATAAAACATACACATATAATATTTGTAACATTTGTGTAAGAACATTTTCGTTCCCTGAATTAAACAACTAATGGATGTTTATAGAAGATTAAATTCAATTTAATTTAAATTAATTAAAATGTGAAGCTGAAAAGTTGAGCGTAAGTAAATGTAAATGAATTTGAATAAATTTGATTAAATTGAACCTACGGGTATTTACCATATACCTTACGAGGAATACAGAGCATATGTACACCAGCCAGCTTTTCATAGTTTTAATTGTAAACTATTAATCTGAAGTTTTGGAAAGTTTTAGAAATTAATGTTTTTTCTAGATAAAACTAAAAACTCGTTTTGTGATAAACCGTACTTGCAGTGAAAGTTTTTTTATGTACAGAAATAAAAGAAATTTTTTTTTAATTAAAAAATGCACAAAACAAAATACCGAATAATATTGTTCCTAGAAGAGCTCAAAAGTTCCTAGAAGGGTTCAAATAAGTTTCACATTTTTTATTCCTTGATTATTGAAATTATAAAAATGCTTCCATCAGAAATTATTTAATAAATTTTTGTATTTAATCACGTATTATTATAAAAATTGTGAAAAATCGAAATAAGTTGTGTCTTGTAATTTTCTAAAGCAATGTACATCCGACACATTTTGTATCCAGTGGTATTAGTGTTGATGTCTGACTATTGCTCGATATTTCCACTTGCGATCTGGAGACTGTAGATGACCACAATAATTTCAAATAACAAAATAGTAGAGAATAATTTTTATATAATATGATTAACACTAGGGTACTTTCTAATTATCTTAATTTGCGATTATTAAGATTGTAAAGATGCTTCTCTGAGGAATAATTTAACTTTATTTCTTTGGGTACATATTATTGGAAAAATGGCCAATAATTTGGATATACGCATTCTTAAAATAATGTGAAATAGTTATTCGTAAAGCTCCATAAAGCTACTGTTAAATGCGAAGCTAATAATTTTTTCTATTACTATTTTTATTTTTCTTCTTACAACATGTTACGCGTGTGTTCAATCCTTATAAGTTTAAATAATTAAAGAATATAATTATGTTTTGGTTTCATTACAGACACAATGGTGTTAAATTAATCTCTTGAAAATGATCTAAATTTAGAGCGAAACGTCGAGATAAAATATTGTGAATATTTGCAAATAGTGTTTTGAAGTATTACTAGATCGAACCAATGCGCCGAAAACATTTAATTTTTGCTTGAAGCTAATAATGTTTCAAAATTAATATTCATGCACACGAGATTAGTTAAAGTTACGTTAATACGTGCGTCATTCATATCGAACGAAAAGAATTCAGGGCGACATCCAATTATATCTGACCGCGATAAATGAGTTCTCCGCGGATGTATTAATACGAAATCGACTAACTCGGTAATGTACTTGGACAGTATAATTGATAGTGTATTATTCAGGCTTCATCAAACCGATCTTTCTCATAGTCACTTATTTCTATCGTTTTGTGGCTTCATTACCCACCGACGCGACGAGAGAGCTGCACAGGGATTATCAATCAAAATTAACGGGTTGCATTGCAGGCAGCAGTTTCGTGAATCGTTCGTTCGGTTGCCTAGCACTGATCGTTAATATGTAATGTTCACATTGCAGTTTGCACCTGCGATGGAACTTACAGAAAATGAGCATTGCTGTTTTCATTACGTTTGCATTCACTTAGCGCAGTTTAACGCTCAAGTGAAAGTGCATTCGAAATATATTTTCAAACTACAACGACTCTACTTGGACAAAAGTCCAAGAAGTTCGAAATCCATCAAGATATTGGCAATGAAAGTTATTCACGAGTATATGTTGTATTAAAAAAATAGATGAATTTAAAAAGCTTTCGTTTAATTAGTGAACTACATGTCATATTCATTTTTTAATCGAATTGTCTTCATATTATAAAAGAGTAGATGGCAATAGTTAGTGCTTCAGCCTGTACAATGCATGCTGGATTTCTGGTTACTGTTGGCAACAAGATCGGTCATTCAGATCTGTTTCATTGTTGGCGGGTAATTAGTAATTAGTTGTCCATTAAGTGTACCAAATTAGCGCTGCCAATACTCGTCCTGTTTTTTCTAAAACAGAACGGTATTTGTAGTGTTCACGTGGAATATTCCCATGAGATTTGGTTGTTAATGAGCTGTCTGGACAGATGTATGATTGCTTCCGCATTAGATTGTCTCGTATTCAATTATTATTGTAAATGGTTTTTCACGGTTTAAAATGCAAACCAAGTAGAGAAAACAGTATAACCAAATTGGATATTAATACATTACGACAATGCTGGCTACAAGTGAAGCTTTAAATTCTACTCTTTTGAGAAAAATATTGGATACTAATAAATAGACACCGGATAGTTATAATAATGAAATAAGAATTCTATTTTCTTTTAGAATATGTTAATAGGTTGAAAATCATACGTATAACTGTATGTTTAAATTCTTCTGATGTTTTCACTGTTTATAATATTTTATATTTTATTTTTTTATATTTATCGTAAATGCAAAAAATCCGCTGTCTAGTCAGAAATAATATAATAATAACATAAGAAGATTATTGTTGTTACTACCTGCAAGTGTTAATTTACATATAAAGTAATAAAGTAATTCAATAAAAAAAAGTAATTCAATTACATTGTAATTTAATTGAATAACAGACCGGAATAATAATGAACATTCCAATTTAATTGAATAAGAGAGCAAAATTACAAATTACGTTGTACATTAATTCAATAAGAGACCGGTACAACAAAGAACATAGTAATTGAATTGAATAAGAGACCAGAATTACAAGTGACATTGTAATTTAATCGAACGGAGCGAGTAAATTTCGAATTACGGAATAATCAAATACAATGTAATTGAATTACTTTGTAATTATATTTCGCGAAATAATTCAATTGTAATTCAACACACTTCTGCTGCAAATATAATAGAAATGTCATTTTACACAGGCTGTCGGTAATTAAGAGATCACGACCGTCATTCTTCTAATATTGCTGAAGTGATTACTTTGCATTCTACAAAACGAGCTTTTCCAGCAGCTTTAGTCTGAAAAATTTTCCAACCGCTTCCTTCAGTCCACAAGAATTTCTCAGTCTGTCCTTCGAGGATTTGCCTTCAATTAAACAGCACTCTTACAAGAGAGCGCAATGTAATTAACTAACCTTTCTCTGGTCAGCATGTTATTTAACAATTACTCGTTCGCACCAAACGTATGTTGTAGGTTACAATAACGTGGGTTCCGGCAGTAACTCACCGAAGCATGTTTAAATACTTCTTTCAGTTCTTTCACACTTCTTCTGGCTCCGTAAAAGATAATAAGTACTGTTCATTCGACACTGTACATGTATATTTAGCTTAAACATTACAACAATATAATAACACGACAGAATAATATGTCTCATGCAACCCGATTAATGCCCAACTCTGGCTCCAATGAATAAGTATCGTCTTGTTTGCAATTTTTGGTAGACAGAAAAAACTGGCGGCAAAGTAACGGCGTAACAGCATTGTAATGCATAGCAAATATAAACGTTCCGTTGAACGCGTCACAAATTCTCAATCACCCCGTAACAAATTGGATATTATTCCGGCTGCTGTTCCGACATTGGAGACAGCCACTTTAATGACTTTATATTCACGCGGCAGACAAACGGTAATAAATTGAAATTGAATTGTATATTACGGAATCGCCATAAATAATTGGAAATTTAGTGTCCCGGAGCAAGAATAAACCAGGAAAGGTGACAGACGGAATATCATAAATCAAGATTGCTTGATACTCCGTGGTGAAGTCTGATCGAGAGCTTTAAAACACGAATGTATTGGCTTTAAAATTGAATGTAAAGTCTGCTGGTGCGTGATGCACAGTGATATACAGCACCGAAAAGCATTTAAACAATGAATTTCCGATTCGCGAAAAATTATCGGTATGTAAACTGTGATATCATTTAAGCCTGGACGCATTAGAAAGTTTGATGTGCCTACCTTCGCAAATGATATTTATAAGAATATATTTTTAAAAATATTATTAATTAATATTTTATTAAAATATTATATTATAAATATTTTTTAGAATATTATTAATTAATATTTTATTAAAATATTATATTATAAATATTTTTTAGAATATTATTAATTAATATTTCATTAAAATATTATATTATAAATAATTTTAGAATATTATTAATTAATATTTTATTAAAACATTATATTATAAATATTTTTTAGAATATTATTAATTAATATTTCATTAAAACATTATATTATAAATATTTTGTAGAATATTATTAATTAATATTTCATTAAAATATTATATTATAAATATTTTTTAGAATATATTTAAAAAAAAATACTGAAAATTCAAACGTCTCCAAAAAACTGAAAAATATTTCCAGATCTGAAGATTGAAGCTTTCCATCTAATGACCTCTTAGAAATTATTGTACGATTTTTGTCACTATTTTATGGAACAAAAACGAGGATTAAGTTCGGCCGTGTGAAGCTTCCACGATTTTCTAAAAATCAATTTTGCAAACAAAAATTCCGCGAAAAATCACAGTTGTGTGCGCTGTTAGATCGAATGTTCGGGAATTGTTTGTTGAATTGAAACAAAATGAAAATAATCATAATTTTTCAGTGCTCTACACATATAATAAAAAAAACGTACATTTTTGTTAGAATAATAGAGCGCGTCTAATCTTCTGATACGCATTGTAATGATCCGTAAAGCTAGAGTTAATGATCGTTCATTTGATGGCGTTTCGTTCAATTCCTGTGACGTAAAATAATCTCGATAGAAAGATTGAAGATACAGGATGGGATACTTCTTTCTACTGTTAATTAAATGTTGAAACAGCTCATTACGAACGAGGCGGCATTAAAAAGTAGATGTAGAGATAAGCGTAATGAAATAATGCGCGGCAGTTCGTGCGTTCGTAGGTTGTGACGATTTCTGGTTATGGTGAATTCATTTAAATTGCGGAAACATGAAAGCTTTAACAGTGCAAATTATATTAAACGGTGATTAGGGGTTTCGCCACGTTGATATAACGTTAAACGGCTGTTTGTAATAGCCTCTTTACCTTCTTGACTCTACACGCCATTGCCGATGCAAATAAGGAGATACGCGGTACGAATTACTCAAACAAATTCACCGATTATTAGCGTCACGATTCGTTGCCGTTCTCCGTGATCAAATTTCGCGTCTACTTTGCGATTATTATCGGCGTTATGCTAAAAGTTCCCGCAGAAAATGGGGAATCGAAAAGTAATCTTGTTCCCACGTTCACGTTCGAACCGTTCTCTCGGTATTTGTTCAACGATTTCTGAAAAAAAGTGCGCGCGGATGTTCCGAATATACGTTTTAAAACGGTACCTCTGCGTTCCCAGTAAACATTTTTGAAATAATGTAATACTCTGGGAAAGATTGCGCACGATTTCCATTTGTCCGGAGCAAAAAGCATTACGAATCGTTTAAATAGCACGTACAGTGAGACACAAAATTATTCGGTCACTCTTGAAAAGACGATAACTTTTTTATTATTTATTTTATATTTTGGGAAGCTGAAGCCATTAATTTGATACAGGTTGTGAAAAAAAGATTCGTCAAAAATTGCAATTGATTGGAATTTTAGAAAAAATTTACAAACGTTTGAAGATGGTAAAAACTGCAAATTTCACGATTTTCGGGCGATAACTGCAACACAGTGAAACTTTCACAGTGCATATAATTGACACAGTTCTACATAACGTATTTTATAAATTTTCAATATAAAAATGTTGTGAAATGCAACTTTTAGAATTTTTTCTACAATTCCGATCAATTGCAAGTTTTGACAAAATTTTTTTCACATCCTGTAGCAAACTAATTGCTCTAGCTGGCAATAAAAAGTGAAATCCTATAATACAATATTAAAAAAGTCTTTTTAATGAGTGAGCGAATCGTTTTTTAACTCACTGTAGGTACAGTACTGTGCAAAAGTCCAAGATAAAATTTGTTGTAAACTTCAATGAATCTACAGGGTGGTCCACACAATTGTTCCAGGTCGTAATTTCGTTATTAATACATTTATAAAATGTTTACAATGCAATGGAGAAGCGTTTGAGCATCTTCATTTCTACTAATCATTTTTTTTCCTAACCATGGTATCCAAAACACGTGTAGAATCAATTAAGATGGAATGGAGCTGATTATGAATATGGTTAAACAGATTCATTTTTATTTTTTGGGCAATGTAAATCAACTAAAAATTTTTGATAAAACAAATACTTGAAATACTGAAATACTTCTCGAAACTGGTTCATTAACTGGGATAAATGCTTAGGTGATTGCATTTTACAAAAATTATAGATGATCAAATAATTAATTACACTCGCTGGTTTTTTATTGTTTAGATGTTACGCTCATTGTGGTGAGGGACCAAAAGAATAACATTCACTTGATAGTACTGAATAGCAATTTCATTTGGAATTTAATAGATTTTATAATATAACAATATTACGTAGCTCTGTAATTATTGATTACTTCTAAAAGTTATCTGCACATAAAAATATTAAGTCCCAACATATTTTTCATCTATAACATTTGTCTATTTTGACGATGCACATTAATAACATTCTCCAAAAATAGCATTAATAAATCACGTCAATGAAAATGATTCAAGGCACGGTCATTTAAAAACACTTAGTTAAGATTCGTTTTCGTTGCTTCTTCCAAAGTGAAACTGGTGTCTAAAAAATTGGTGATAAATTTCAGGAGGTTGTTAAATGCACATTCGCCCACATTTTCCAGGTGATTAAACTAAGAATTCATACGACTTAATTACTCGCATAAACCACGCACATGCATAGAGAGTTACATGGGGAAGGAAATTATGTTGCAGTTTGCGAACGTTTTTAATCTCGTATCAGCAACAGTTCCCGCAACGCGAAATTAAGTATACTCGTTAGCGAGACGCTGTTTGCTAATGGGAGAAAGATTCGGGCTTCCCTGGTTTCTTATCTTTTTCTACTCGACTGTCACGATATTTCGCATTAATTCGTAATTTGTGACCAGGTCACGCATTGTCTCGAACAAGATGAAACTCTTGCGGTGTTTTACATGACCGAGTCTTTTGCAGAAACGTAAGATCGACTGCGGAATGAATTGACCACTACGATCTAATGTTACGTTTTTCATTAGCATAATAGCCGGATGGAGTGGACGTTGTTCCTCTGATTTTATTTCTCATTTACTGTGAACTAACGATCTTAAACGGATTCATAAACTGCGAACATCGAAGTCGTTAATTTTATTTATTCATTTTTCACTTTATTTTTGTATTAATGTTCAATCTTCTCTGTGTGCACTGCTATTCTAACGTTAATTGTGTACAGGGGCGTAATTAGACTATACAATTTTGGAATTTTTGTGAAATTTTATACATTTTTAAAAGGTAAGTATACAACACTTAAAAATATTTAAATATCACTTATCACACCAAATTTATCAGCCTGTGGTGCATTTTCGCCATATACTCAGAGAGACCGATAAATAAGCATATTCAAAGTTACGTTTATCATTCTATAATTTGAGTTCGTTTGTTGTCCGCAATCAGAGAACTTTTTTAAATGTGGACCAAACAGCTTTGATCTTTTCAAGATGTTGGAAGGATTTGTTTACTGGCTAATGTGTAAATAACTTTTTTTTAATTGGACCAAATGGTTTGAACTTTTTCAAGATGTTAAATTTTTCTGTTTCAAACAAGACTACAGGTAGAACGTAGGTTAAAGTTACTCATTTAGGTATTGAAAAAGTTTGTAATGAAACGGGTAAATAAAAGAAGTAAATTTATTCAAGAACTTGTGTTGTAACAATTTTTAAAAATGGGCGCAGCAAAATATCCTGAGAGCAAGAAAGTTCCGCCATTCTGGAAGATTTATTACGTTACATTCGCTAGCTTATGCACAGCGTCCTTGAAGTACATGTTGAAGTATTTTTAAGTAAAGAAAGCGTTCGAATGGGGAAAAATGTCCTGTGAGATGACTTTAAACAATTATAACTAAAAATGATGATTTGAGTAACGCTTTGGCATGAATGCATTTGTAATTTATTCATAACATTGTCTCCATTGAATAATGAATAAACACGTGAACTAACAATAAAAGTGAACAGTATAATGAATACATTATAGAATTGACTCACAATTAAGTAGTCGCCATCGAATTTAATATACACAAAGTATAACTCAATATTAATTGAATTAGTCTTTGCATCTACAGGGTGTTTTCAATTGTCTCCATTGAATAATGAATAAACACGTGAACTAACAATAAAAATGAACAGTATAATGAATACATTATAAAATTGACTCACAATGAAGAAGTCGCCATCGAATTTAATATAAACAAAGTATTTTTCAATATTAATTTAACTAGTCTTTGCGTGTACAGGGTGTATAAAGATCTCTGGATCGATGGAGATCTGCAAAAAAAAGTGAACCTTGGCCCACTGTGTCAAGATCAAATTATTTTAGATTGTGTCGTAACAGCGTTACTCGCGAGGAACAAAAGTCTCAAAGGGACCATCGATCTCAAGTCAGCCATTCCCGTAATAAACGACTTTAAAGTCTCGCAAACCATTCCATGTGTCTAAACAGGGTGTCCCAGAGCGGTGAAAAAGTGGAGGGGATAACACCCCGTAGACACAAAGAATATAATGGTTCGTAAAAGTTTAAAGTCGTTTTTTAATTAATTCTGATCTTGAATAAAAGGTCAAGGTTAATTTTGTGGTCCCTTTTGTTAACAAATCTCCAAAGGGTACCCATTTGCTGCATTTCTTTCAACGACTTGTTAATGTTTTGTAAATTTTCCTGAATGTCCATTCTTTGCTCGTTAATATATTCATTTGCAATCATGTACAGTTATGTTCTGTAAATTTTTTAGAATGTCCATTATGTAACTATTTTTTTTGTAAATTTTCCTGAATGTCCATTCTTTGCTCGTTAATATATTCAATTGCAATCATGTACAGTTATGTTCTGTAAATTTTTTAGAATGTCCATTATGTAACTATTTTTTTTTAAAATTTTTTTTGTAAATTTTCCTGAATGTCCATTCTTTGCTCGTTAATATATTCAATTGCAATCATGTACAGTTATGTTCTGTAAATTTTTTAGAATGTCCATTATGTAACTATTTTTTTTGTAAATTTTTAAAACTAACTATTTAAAATACTAAAAGTTTTAAATGATCTATACATATTGATTGGCTACATAAGGGATTAAGTAAGGGTTAAGAGCTGACGTAGAACGATAAATGAAATGGCTGGCAGTTAGTATTATGAAATAAATAAACAATTTAATTGAAAAGTAAATACTACATTATGTCGAATAAGAATGACGGTAACTTCTTGGCTGATCCTCGTAAACTGTAGATCACTTCCAAACAAATATTTAAGAGAGAAACGGCGTTTCATCTCATTTGACAAAACCGCACGAGCTTAGGTTAGATCAACCCACTAATTCAATGACTGACGTTAAGTACTAAGTACAATCCTGAGAACTGACGGCGTTTAATTGGTGCAAGAAAGTCTTGGAAACTAAGAATTGATATTCCGGTGTGATTGCATCAGGTTACCTTCTGTGTTTCGCTAGTTTCAATTGTCTTGGGTACACTTTGGAATGTTAGACTGACGATGGAGGGGTTTATTGTTTAAACAGAGATGTTTTGGTATTGCCACTAGTTATTCGGACATCTAACATTAAGGGATGCCTGACAGATACAGTCGGACAAACAATCTGATTCAGAATCAACGCACCGTCAACCAACACAGTTGCTGATGCCACGGATGCAAATAATTCACATACGATTTCTAATGATATATTTAACAAGATAAATAACATGTCCACGATAGAATAACAAACTACATCAATCAAATTAAATTTAACTGAATGCAATTAATAACCTTTCAATTTTGATGTAAATAAATTCCTAACCACGCATTTATTTCGTTTCTTAATCGTTTTAATACTTTATAAATAATACAACTTTTTAATTCTGGGAATACTTTCATTGTTTTTAGACCAGTGTTTTCACCAACCATTTTTCAGATTAAAATGAAATTAAACACCATATAACTTGAACTATATTTAGTGGTTTCATTAACGGCGTGCAGTCAGTTTTTGAAACAGTACAACTACAGGATCTTAGAAAGAGCACGGACCCGAGTGTTTCTCGTAGACCAAGACTTCACTATATTTTCGATTTACAAAAATGTATAAACGGAGAAATACATTTCATTCAATATGTATCTCTTACAGTTGAACGAGAAACTTTTCATTTTACATAAAAATTCACAAAATGCATATTTACAGCTAGTAATCAATAGTAATCATTATGCATTTATGGCTTCTGAAAATTTTGAAAAAAGGGTAGAATATAGAATTCCACAGAATTGAGACTGGAAATACGATTCTACTTTGTTGCACTTTCTTAAATTTCGTCTACAAAAGTGTACAACCTAGTAAAAAGCTTATTCCACACAATTTAGTTCGAGTAAGACATAAATAAATAAGACTAAACCAATTTGTTGTTTGACTAAGCGTAGCAGTGGATTTCATCCTCGACATAATTGATCATGGGATGATTTTGATCTAGATGGAAGGGAAAATATGCAGATCGCGTGGGAGCAGCGCACGTGTCAGGGGAACGCTCTTAGCAATAAATTTTCGCGAAGTAACAGACCGTTTTGGAAATTAACTATATGATACACAGCTGCAACATTTAGGGCACGTAGATGGTAGTTCGACGCGGTGATCGGTATGTCGGTTTATGACGGGGCACTCAGTCGGTGATCCCTTTAATCCCTTTACGAAGGGTTGCCGTCTACCACTACAATGTTATAAATTCCAGCGATAGAACACTTGGATTACTACTCGCGAACAGTTCCAATGACGCGTTATTAAAGCAGCAGCGACCCAGTTAAAAAAAGGACGTTTTTCGCTTTCTAGTTTTATACTGTGGTTCTTTATGCAAACTGAAAATGTTTTTCATTGACTGTGGGCAGCAAAAATAACATGAAAATTATTTCCGAGCAATTTATGCACGTGAAATGTAATGAAATCTTGAATTTGGAAAGAAAAAGAGGGAAGCACACTTATACATATACAGGGTGTCCCGAAATTCCTCCGACACCCGGAAATGGGAGGTTCCTTGGGTCATTTGAAGCAACATTTTCCTGTATAAAAATGGCGTCCGCGGCTTCGTTTAGGAGTTATTAACGAAAAACACGGACCAATCAGAACGCGTCCTGGGCCGCCGCACAGTGGGTAAACTTGACAAAATACGATTCAAAAAGGAATAACTTTCGATAGAAATGAGATAGAGGACTGACATTTTTTTTACATACAGCTGAAACTTCACAGAATATGGGAAAAATAGGGAGATTATGGTACGAATGTTTTTTAACCTCGAAAAAATTCGTCAAAGTTGCGCAATTTCGAGAAAATTGTGGTTTTTAAAATACCACGCGCGGCAAAAATTTTGTTGGAACATGCTCTACAGCATTTCGCGTAGATTTTCTCACGCTGATTTCAAATCTGGTCTCAAAATTTGTCTATGACCTCAGAATTTTCCAAAATATCGGATTATTGTTAAACAGTTAAACTTTTATTTTTTCAAGGTTAGAAAACATTCGTACCATAATCTCATTATTTTTCACATATTCTGTGAAGTTTCAGCTGTATGTAAAAAAAATTTCAGCCCTCTATCTCATTTCTATCGAAAGTTATTCCTTTTTGAATCGAGTTAGGTCAAGTTTACTCACTGTGCGCCGCGCCGGCAGCAGAGTGATGGTGAAACGCCGCGACAACGCAACGAACAAGAGTTTCTCGATTACGTGAATGCTCTCCGATTTCAATGATCTTTGGGTTTGTGGTCAAGACCATTATTCTAAACAACTTTCTCTTTAGAATTTTTGGCTGTCGGTTTTGGTTTACGAGATTATCGCGAGAAACTTTACTTGTCAATTCATTATGGCTGTTCATGATTGCGGACCCGGCTTGCTAATATCTCCGAAACTACAGTCGACAGTGAACCATTTTAAAGGAAAAAGATTATTAAATCGTCGAGCTGTATAACATTATTTCAAGGTCATTGAAATCGGTGACGACCCGCGTCATCTTTACCCGACTCACGACAACTTTACCCGACCAAGAAAAGAAGCAGAAACTGATTGTTTTAAAAACTCACTTATTCGACCATAAATCCATTTGCTGCTTCGAAGTGTGTGTCACTGGGTCGACGATCGTACGGCCAGGTCGATGAACTGCACATCTAGTGGTAGGTAGTAGGTATACTTCAGCGTCAGACCTACGGGATGCGCGATCAAGTCAAAGAATCCAGACTTTTCACTTTCACTTCCAAATTGATGAATAAATCGTATGTTTATTCTACACAGATAACTTGCACCATGATCCACACTCACGATCACTGTTCACACATTTGTAACGCGATCACTACACTGCGGATTTCATGCATTTCTAGCAAAACCGAGTAGGTGCGTTTTAAAACGGTAGAAAGATTTAAATAATTTAGGAACAACAATGTGTTATTTTCAACTTGTTAAAATCATTACAGTAATAACAGTAACCGGTTTCCATTTTGCATGAATATCCACAGTCTAGTGACTACTTTAAATATCACTATCGAAAGCACACCTAATAGCAACCGTTAGCTTTGAATTGTCAAGTCTTCGGAGACGTTTTCTCGGCCGCGGTTCGAACGACACTGACTTTCCGCAAAATTTTTCTGAAGAATTTGGGTAGGGCGTTGTGCGTGTCGAAATTCGAAATGTACGCTTCAGCACGTGTACAAACACGACGGGACGGTTACATGAAAAAAAAAGGATACGAGAAGGACCGCTATAAAACTATAATTTATGGCGACCACATGTTTCCTGCTGATTGTTACTTGGCGTCAATGGGTGACCTTTCGAAAACGGTTTTTGTCCTTGTCTTAGAAAGTTTCTTAAGCGAGGTATAGGACAATAGGGATGCTACGCTGACCTATCATGTTTACCTCTTGCTCTTGGGTCTTCCGAGGACCCAAGGAACCTCCCATTTTCGGGTGTCGGAGGAATTTTGGGACACCCTGTATAATAGTTTCTGTATCTTGCAACTGATGCACAAACTTTTTATTTTGCATAATCGTCTGGAGTTATAACATTGCAGAAAATGTTATTGGGAGAAGAAAATGAACGTAATGGACTTAAGGTAAAGGTACTAGTAGTTGACCAGTTAAGAGAAGTTTTCCACGCGAACAATAGTAACCATTTACTCTGTCATTAAATAGCGAGAGTCGATGTCTGAAGACACTCTTTAAGTCTTCTAAATCATGTACCAAGGCAGCTTTTTTAAAAAAGTTTATTTATACAAATTTAAGAAACATATTTAGAAATTCAGTAATTGCTTCAGAAGTTGATCACTCATGAAAATGAAAAATCTAGTAATTGACCTCCTATTCGTTAGTAGTTGACCACTTATACTAAAAAGAGGGTTAAAGCAATATTGTTGGGAATCGTTTTACTATCCTTTACTTTCAACAATTTCCAGTAGAAATTACAATTAAAGAATGAAATAAGAAATAAAACAAATCAATTCCATAAAAAGTTTAATTGAGGAACAAAGTAGACGTTGCAAGTTAATAGAGAATACTATTAGAGAAATTTAACCAACAGATGGTATGGCATCCGAGGTTCACTTTCGTCAAAAGTGTACAGCTTATAAAAATCATATTTTTTATGTTTTTTTATAAAATGGTCAATTACTCGTTCATGGTCAACTACTGGTACCTTTACCTTACTACAAATTCCTGTGATTCCTCATTGAAATGATTTCACGTCATTTGAGGGCACAAGAATATCCGGTTCGTTGTAAATTACATATATGCTGCAGCAGAGCTTTCTATTTTTGACTGATTGATTCTTACTGATTTTCATACTGTGGATCTTCGTGCACACTGAAAATATTTTACATTAATCACTAAATTATTAAACGTTGAATGTGGAAAGACAAAGGGGGAAAACACACGTAATAGCTCCTGCGTTTCCTAATTGATGCACAAACTTATTATTTTGCATAATCATCTGGAGTTATAACATTTCAGAAAATGTTATTGGGAGAAGAAAATGAACGAAATGGACTTACTACAAATTCCTGTAATTCCTCATTGAAATGATTTCACGTCATTTGAGGGCACAAGGATATCGCGGTTCGTTGTAAATTACATACAGTGACTCCCACTAATATTCGGACACTCTTAAAAAGACGATAACTGTTTTAATATTGTACTATACGATTTGAACATTTTTTTAGAAGCTAGAGCAATTAATTTGCCACAGGATGCGAAAAAAGAATTTTGTCAAAAATTGCAATTGATCAGAATTTAAAAAAAAATACCAAAAGTTGCATTTTACAACTTTTTTATGTGGACCCACGTTGAAAATTTAAAAAATACGTTTTATAGACCTGTGTCAATTAAACATATTCTGAATATTTCGTCAAAATCGGTCGACGTTGCAATGAGCTACAAAAGTTTAAATATGGTAAAAATTGCAGATTTTCACGATTTTCGGCCTTCAACTGCAGTAAATATAATGATTCTTGCCTCTCTCAAACGTTGTCGTTGTTTTCCACATCAGCCGATTGCGATGAAACTTTCACAGGGCATATAATTGACACAGATCTACAAAACGTATTTTTTAAATTTTCAATATAGGTCCACATAAAAAAGTTGTAAAATGCAACTTTTAGTATTTTTTTATAATTCAGATGAATTGCGATTTTTCACAAAATTTTTTTTCGCATTCTGTGGCAAACTAATTGCACTAGCTTGCCAAAAAAAATTCAAATCGTATAGTATAATATTAAAATCGTTATCGTCTTTGTAAGAGTGTCCGAATATTAGTGGGAGTCACTGTATATGATGCAGCAGAGCTTTCTATTTTCGACTGATTGATTCTTACTGATTTTTATACTGTGGATCTTCATGCACACTGAAAATATTTTACACTAATTACTAAATTATTAAACGTTGAATGTGGAAAGGCAAAGGGGGAAAAGACACGTAATAGCTCCTGCGTCTCCTAATTGATGCACAAACTTATTATTTTACATAAACATTCGGACTGTAATTAAAACATTTCAGAAAATTTGATTGAAACGACTTCGCGTCGTTCGGGGCACAAGAATATCGCAATTCGTTGTAAATTACATATACGATGTCGATGCGGCGCAGCATTATCGAAACGAATGTCGAGGAGCTCGGGTTATCGCGAAGCTGAGCCGCGTGTTGTTACAGCGCGTCATATTGTTCATATGTTAATGAAATTCAGGCTGCCAAAGCCATCGCTTAGTTCCTGCTGAGCTTGATGCGGGAATAAACGGTGGCAGCAAACGAAACTCGGAGAGACACAGTTGTAAACGTGTGTGCGTTCACGGCGGATCGTGTTGGTAGATGGGTATGATTGATAGATAATCCCTTCTGTGCTCGGAGGCGACCAGCCAGTGAATCCGGCGCAACGCGTGCTTACACACATGCATCACGCACGACATCGGGTTAACGTCGATGTCGCGACCGATTGTTATTTACGATCATAATCAACCTCGTGCGCGACCTTGCAGCCCTTATCGCGTTTCAGATAATGTTTCCGTCCTGGACGCTGCTGGCAATCATATCCTACATCGCGAAAGTAGAACGCTACCTGTGACCGAGAGAGAGAATTTGCTAAAACGATACAGCAGATTATCCGAACTATAAACAGCGACACGTGACTATTCGAATACACTGTCCAACAAAATCAACATTTTTTCATGTTCAACAATTACTAAATTTAATGTTATCGGCGCACTGGTTCGATCAATTAGAACAATAAGCAAGTTTGCAGAAATATATTACATGATCGAACCAGTGCGCCGATAACATTAAATTTAGTTATGAACAATTGACGATCGAGATACAGAGAACTCAACAATTACTGTTGGGCGATTCTTACACAGGGTGTCTGAAAATGGGAGGTTCCTGATATCGTTTGAAGCAACATTTTCCTTTACAAAAATGGTATTCGCGGCTTTGTTTAGAAGTTATTATCGAAAAACACGGACCAATCAGAGCTCGGTTACAGCGAGCGGAGTCCAACTCGGCGACAGGTCCCGCTTAACGTGGTGTCGCTATTGGCCGAACCAGAATCAATCCGCTGTAGCCGCCCTCTGATTGATCAGTGTTTTTTCGTTAATAACTTCTAAACAAAGCCGCGGTTGCCATTTTTGTAAAGGAAAATGTCGCTTCAAATGACCCAAGGAACCTCCCATTTCTGGGAGGTACACTTATTTTGGGACACCCTGTATATAGCGACTTTGCTGTATCACAGAATTGGGCAAGAATCTTGTTTAAATAAAAATTTCGAATAAAGTGACTCTAAAATCCACTTGAAGAAAATCCACTTTATTCGAAATTTTTATTTAAATAAGATTCTTTTGGGACACCCTGTTTATCACGACTTTGCTGTACCACAGAATTGGGCAAGAATCTTGTTTAAATAAAAATTTCGAATAAAGTGGGTCTAAAATCCACTTGGAGAAAACCCACTTTATTCGAAATTTTTATTTAAATAAGATTCTTTTGGGACACCCTGTTTATCGTGACTTTGCTGTACCACAGAATTGGGCAAGAATCTTGTTTAAATAAAAATTTCGAATAAAGTGGGTCTAAAATCCACTTGGAGAAAATCCACTTTATTCGAAATTTTTATTTAAATAAGATTCTTTTGGGACACCCTGTTTATCACGACTTTGCTGTACCACAGAATTGGGCGAGGATCTTGTTTAAATAAAAATTTCGAATAAAGCGAGTCTAAAATCCACTTGAAGAAAATCCACTTTTTTCGAAATTTTTATTTAAATAAGATTCTTGCCCAACAATGCTGTACCACTATTACTGACAGGAAAGTATCGGAAGATTTCGGAAATTCGTATATTTTTTAATAAAGCACACACACACACATTTTGTACATACATATTTCAAAATGAAAGCATGAATTTTGCGAAATTAGACGCGATGATCATGGTACCCCAATTTAGCCACACTTTAACGTTACTCGTGCTAAAAGTCGTTGCGCATGCGCGAGAAATTCGTGCAGTAACCCGGCACTAGTGGGAGTAGCAGAAGGGGAAAGTAGAGTGGGGACACATATGTCTTGATCTAGCGACACGGATCACTTGCAAAGTTAGTAGTACTTCAAAATGATCGATAAATTAAATATATTTATGCTCTTAATCGCTTTTTATCTCCTTATTCGATGTAACAACCATTCTATGGATTTTATCTGAATTCTTTCCGTGCAAACGAACACGAAACTTTATCACACCGTTTTGTTCTACATTTATTCCTATACAGTGATAGAATCGTAGAATTGCACAATATTTAACCGAAGTGCATCGTGCGCGTAAACGGAGAGATAACTTTTATCTATTCGAATAGTTACTATAACTATTTTCGAGTAATAACAGTTTTACACTTTTCAACATTTCCGAATTAAATGAAAGCATTTTTTCGTGTAATTGGAGACTGTGTCCGGTGGTTCTAGCCAAACTGAAACATTAAATCGAAGTTATTGGTCTTCCAATAGACCGTTAAAAATAACAGAACATTGGTCAGCGATGAATTGAATTTTCTATCGTTAAATACTAATTGCAATACTGATAAATGTAAATGTAAAACAAATTACGAAATTTCGTCACATTATTGTCAAAAGGTGATACCAATTCTACGATATCAAAATCATACTCTGTTTAGAAACATAGTACAAACATTACTGATGTCATGTAAATTAAACCAAGAACGCTAATATTACTATTTTTGATTAATTTTTTAACAAAATTAAAAAAGTTCGTAGGTTGTTACAGTAATGATATTAAAACAACATGTAATTGTATGGAGAAATCTTGTTACATGATCAAAATTAAAGCACGGCTCAAATATTTTCGAGAAATAGAAGAAAGTAAACCAATATTTGTTATAAAATATACATAAGAATAAAATAATTATAGATATAATAAAAGAATATATAAGAATTAAATACAACTATTATTTAGCCATCTAAGAATAATTTTATTCTAATATAAATATAAAATTATTCTTAGATGGCTAAATAATAGTTATATTTAATAATTTTTTACTTAACAATGTTATAAGGATAATACAATATAAATAATAATAATTCTTAGGTATATGAAAATATTGAATATGTTTCTGATGGCAACATGCTTCGTACGATATAAATTCTCCATATAAAACAAAGTAGCTCGATAGAATGTCATTACAATCTAAATTTCTCTTGTGATAATGAACTCTGTATTGCTTCTTCAATCATTCATTCATCACGACCCTTGCAGTAACTATTCATATATTATGAACGACACCTGTTGCGATCGCCTATAAAATTTAGGCTTTATTATAATCATGACGCACCGGACTTGTAATGATGACACGTGCGAATTATTCATCCTTGACAAGTCCAGATAAATGAATCGTATTACATACACACGTGTTAGGTGGATTCATCGGACAAATGTCGCCGTGTGACAGGAAATGTGTTCATTCGATAAAACAATTAATGTACGCGCATAGTGAATTCATAAATAAATGCATTACAAACAATAAAATTCGAATGTTTTTATAATTCTACCGAACAACCTGATGTTTTCTAAGCAATTAGAAGCATTGATTTATACTAAATAATGAACAAAACAGATTTTCCAACAATTACAACTTACAAGGTTGCATGCAAAAATAAAAAGTGCATTTCTAAAAAATTTTTTATTTGTGCACTCCATGAAAATTTCAAATAGGGTAACTGCACCAGTGAATGAACGGGCACCAGTAAATGAACGCTTTTGTATATTTCAACAAATTTTAACCCGGACGGCATACTAGCGATAAAATTGTGATTAAATAGTTAAATAAATAGGAGAATATTGTTTAGTAATTTTGTTCATTGATTGGACTAGCATTATTCAATTACTAGAATGTAGTGTTCATTGACTGGTATTTTTCATATTTTTGATTAAAAATGATCTTGAAAATGATCCAAATTTGGATCGAAACGTCGAGATGAAATATTGTGAATATTTGCAAATAGTGTGTTAAAGTTTTAAAGTATTAATAGATCGAACCAATGCGCCGAAAACATTTAATTTTTGCTTTTGATTTAACGTTTAATAAAGAAGAATAATAATAATTTCATTGTATTTGTGTTCATTTATTTTTGACAAATGAAGTAGAGGGAGCTAATTAGCATATATGAGATTCCTTTAATTCACATAGATTTTTTTAAATAAAATATTTTCCTGAACAATTTCTTAAATGTTCATTCACTGGTGCAGTTATCCTACATATGTTTTTTAGATGTATAGTAGTTGCCACACGTGCTAAAAATTCATCGAGGAAATAGTGAAAATGTTTTTCACGATTTTTGATCAGTTTCTGGTTAAAAAGATTCGTACATCTTTCGATGCGTGTTCTTTCTTCCTGCGTCAACGGATTTCAATGAAATTTTCAGTGTTCAATGACATTTCAATAAAGAACAAGTAGAAATGCTTCCGTACTACGTTATGGAAGACCAGCTGCCGGGTTTTAGATGAAGCTTTTAAAACAGAATTTACGTGAGAGGGAAGGCGGATTTACGCGGCGAAGCAGGCGATCTGGCCGATATTGCGGAGGTTATTACGGTGTCCAGTTTAAGTAAAAGCGAATTCCAGGGTTCATCTTCCACTAGGAAAATGTCGACTACTTATGTGCTTTCGTTTAGTGCCGAACAGAAATATTATATGATTGCAAAAGTTCGTGCTCTATTCGAAAGGAAACCGGAAGTCGTTATTTTTTTAAATAAGTCTTATCGTTTGTATTTTATCAGAATACAACAATTATTGGTTTATGATAACTAGACTGCGGATCTTTATGCATTTACGTCTCATAAAAATATTCAGAAAACGCTGGAGTATCAAATCTGAAGTGACACTTGCTCGACCACATATCTCATGATCAATAAAAATATTTTGTAATTTTATTAAAATGCACTGAAATCTTTAGTGAATCGTAAATATTGGATCTTATAATGGAATGCAGAGTATCTTACTTAAATATGAAACCCAGAAAATCTTTCATTTTGACAAGGTAAAACTGTTACTTTAAGAATTTAGGACCAATTAAAATCCCATCTTCATTAATCACTTCTGTAGATCAATAATAAATAAAATTCGTTCTGGATTCTGTCGAATTTGATTCAAATTTGATTCAAATTCGACAGAATCCAGAACGAATTTTATTTATTATTGATCTACAGAAGTGATTAATGAAGATGGGATTTTAATTGGTCCTAAATTCTTAAAGTAACAGTTTTACCTTGTCAAAATGAAAGATTTTCTGGGTTTCATATTTAAGTAAGATACTCTGCATTCCATTATAAGATCCAATATTTACGATTCACTAAAGATTTCAGTGCATTTTAATAGAATTACATAATATTTTTATTGATCATGAGATATGTGGTCGAATAAGTGAAACTTCAGTGTCTGTTGCAAGTCAAAGTTTGCTTAATCCGATAACATTAACAATTAAGTTTTACCGTCTTCTTAGTGTAAGAATTACTATATGTAGATTATTGGATCTAAATAAAGTTCATATTGATTATATTGACTATATTATATACAGGGTGTCCCACATAAATGGGAACACCTACATATCTTTCGTATTTACAGTCCCATCAGAAAACTTCACAGGACAAAGTGACACCATTGCAGAGGGCAAATATATTGGTAAAGGAAAAAATATTTTATGTCGTAATTTTTAATGAAATTTCAAGGTCACTGAAGTTTTTTTTAATGCAATAATATATTTTTTTACGATGGCATAATAGACAATAAAAAACTGAATTTAGTAGATACCACCTGTTTGACCTTGAAATGGCTTTGAACAAGAATAATCATGTTCGAGCGAATAAATTGTGGAAGTTTAAAACTTACGTGTTTCAGCAAAGATTGCGCAACACGATTGCGCAATAAATGTTTGAAATATTTTTCATACTAACGAGCGTATGTTTACGTTAGAGTATGTATCATCGAGGTCGTTAACAGAAGGTTAATCGGTTAAAATAATTACGCTCAAGGTAATTTCAAGAACAAAAAGGTGGTATCCTCTAAATTCAGTTTTTTATTGTCTATCTATAAAAAATATACTATTGCATTTAAAAAACCTTGGTGACTTTGAAACTTCATTAAAAATCACGACATAAAATATTTTTTCCTTTACCATTATATTTGCCCTCTGCAAAGTGTCACTTTGTCCCGTGAAGTTTTCTGATAGGACTGTAAATACGAAAGATATTTAATTGATCCCATTTATGTGGAATACCCTGTATAGTTCGTATAGATTATGTTGATTATATTGATTATATAGTTCATATAAATCATATCGACACTGTCAGTTTCTGTTGATGAGAAAATTCATTTTGTCCAGGTAATTATGGAATTCGAATCACTGTGTCGCCAGTCCGTATTCGGTTACCCTAATCAAGTTAATTTCAGCATTAATAAATCGATGCACAGTGGCATTAATTTTATGACAGTTATTGCGATGAACATTGGGTGTTCAACGCGTTAACAATATGAGGTAGTGTTCACAATGAGAAAAGCCTAATTTCCGCAGAATTTCTTTCTCAAAATTAATAATAAAATGTGGACAGGTTTTTATTGTTTCGCAGGCACGGACGCGTGATGTTTTCGTTAAACAGAAACGGTAAAGTGAAATTTCACACCGAACAGACGTCACAGTCCAGGGGAGAAACGTTGAGTACAATGATCAATCAATCGCGAGCACAGTCAACGGACGGCGATTGCTTACGTTCCCGTTCTCAAAGCGGAACAACAAACAGTCTGATTAAGCCTTTGCGGTTCTTCTGTACACACACTTGCTAGAATTGCATTTCTCACTGGCCAGTGGATTGAAACGTTTCCAGAAGAAAATACAAGCATGACTTGTGCAACGGATGTCGCATTCCATGTTTGTGCCTTGTTCTAAATCGAATTTTTAAAAGTTATGCCTGTTCCTGCTTATGCATCGCGATTCGCTACGACCATTTCAGCTACGATGTAAATCTCATTTTACTGCATATATTATTTATGTATAGATAATAGTATTAAACGATTGCAAAGATTCTTTGTACATGAGAAAATCAGCTTAAATGTAACCAATTTGTTACTAAATTCTAGCCTTGTAAAAGTGAACACCTTCTTGGATAACGTCTAGAACAATTTTTGATACTCCACTTATTAATTTTATAAATAATATAGTGAGTTACAATTATAATTTTCTTAAATTTAAAAATTTATAAAAAAAGGGTTATGATTATATTTGCTCCACAGTACTGACAGAAATTGTCGGTTAATTTACAGACGCAAAATTTTATTATTCTTGAAAACGATCTAAATATAGATCGAAACGTCGAAATTTTGATTTTGTGATATTTTGCATGTAGAAGTAGTTTTTGATCGAACCAGTGCGCTGATATCAGTAAAAATTTTGTTTAAAACCTATTTACGATCGATACTAAGATATTTAATAATATCATGGTCAATAATGTTGCGCAATAGGCACTGTTGCGCAATATGCTTGACCATGAATGGGCCCCTTTAGATTGAATCCAAAGAAGTAGGTTGAAAAAATGTGTAAAATAAAATTGTCGAGTAAAAATTAGATTTAGCCAGTTGTTAAATCGTGAGAAGCGTCCACCTCGCGAGGGTTAAAAGTGGAGTTCAATAAGAAACAGAAATAGATGGCAGGAGGATTTGTTGCATCACAATAAGCTGAAGAGATATTTAGGTGTTCTTATTTAAACGGATCTCACTGTATATTATTGTATATTATTAATATTGTATCAATTAGTCAATCACTCCCATTCATGGTCAATAATTTAAAAATTAAAAAATTTAAATTTATTAATTTAAATTTATTAATTTAAATTTAAAAATTTATTAAAAAAAGGTTTATAATTATATTTGCTCCACAGTACTAATAGAAATTGTCGGTTAATTTACAGACGAAAAATTTTATTATTCTTGAAAACGATCTAAATATAGATCGAAACGTCGAAATTTTGATTTTGTGATATCTTGCAAATAGTGTGGAAGTAGTTTTTGATCGAACCAGTGCGTTGATACCATTAAAAATTTTCTTTAAAGCCTATTTACGATCGATACTAAGATATTATTATAAATAATATAGTTCTACATGCTGGAAAAGAATTTGGTGAGTTATTCAAATAATGCAAAAAGCTGTCACACATGGCAAGTTACGTTCCAAATTCTCAAAAATTATATCTGTTTCTCCTTATGCATAACGATTTACAACGATTCTTGCAGTTACGATGTAAATTATTGCAATATAATATTATTCATTAACCTACATAATAGTATGAGTATGAAACGATTGCAAAAGTTCTTTATACATGAGAAAAGGTTCTTTGTCCATCCAAAATTCTGCAAAAAAGTGGTTGTCATTCCATTTATTAATTTTATAAATAAAATCGTCGTACATATCGGAGAATTCCTACAGTGTTAGGTTACTAAAAGAATTTGGCGAACTATTTAAACTATGCAAAAAGCTGACACTATGGCAAGACTCGTTTTACTAAATTGTTGTATAGGATTTTAACTAAAAAATGCATGTTGGCAAATGTTTGAATGGTATTTTAGGATGATTGAAATTGGTGTATATATTATTATATATCATTCTTTTCGTCTTAGCAATGATAATTTATTTAATTGACTAGTTTAGGGTTATTCTTTATTATTTGGCAATGATTGTTGTTTTTGTAATATCAGAATCGTTGTTGATATGTTACAAAAACTTGAAAAAATTCTGGCAGGCAGGATAGCACATAGTCGCAGCTGATTTTCGAAAATCAATCATTAATTCTGTGAAAAATATCATCAACATGTACGTATACTAAATATTCCGTTTTGTCGACCGTAGAAATTTAATAGAAATTAGTTTATGCTATCGGCGCACAGATTCGATCCATGAATAAAATGCACATATACTATTTGCTTGACAAAATTCCACTCACCGAAACGTAAAAATACTGGGGATATTTAGATTTATAGAAATCATATTGCAACGAATTATCCGGATTGCGTGCAAGAGAAATGGTTTGTTGTATAAAACTAAGGGAATAATGCACATGCAATTCAGCTTACGTCACAGTTTCTATCATGGCACACGTGCAATGACGATCCTATCTGTCACGAGATTGCGTGCCGAGTTTTGGTCGGTGCACTAAAAATTCCAATTTTCCAATGTTCTTCCGAATCGGCGAGCGTCCGTTCGACTCCAGAGCGTTAATTAAAACTGCACAATGAGCGAAGTTGCCACCGAAGCGAAACGAAGTTCTCGAGTAAAACTAATCGCGTTTGCCCATTCCTACATGAAACGCCGGCTAGCATTCGCACGAATGTATTTTAATAACAAGCTTCTGTGGACCGCTCGTAAATTTTAGAATGACTGCTATACTTTCAACGACGTGTCTTAGGAATTAATCGTGGCCGTAACGATACTATCGATTTATTCGTCTAATAACATTTAATTTATGGACTATCGGCAAAGACTCTAATGATTATTTACACCTAAACGTGCCGCGAAGCTTCTTACTGCGGCCAAAATTATTCTCAACAGGTGTTATCGGAATACATATAGAGTCCGAAAAGGAAACTGGATTTTAAGTGTGCACAGGGTGCATTAGATAAAGTGTTGCAAGCTTTTTTCTCGAAATCTAATGAAGATTTGAATTAAATGGTTAAGAAGGGCTAATATTTTATTAGTATATTATTAATTTTACTTGGGGAACCCGATATTTTTTGAATGGATAGTATTATTCATTTTTTGTTATTGTATCATATTTATTTAGCATTGATATCGTTTTTAATTCATTCAACATTGCGTTTCGTTTGCCATTGCTCAAAACCTTGATAAAACTCCCCATAGATTTTCTATGGATCAAAAAATGACGTCAAAGAGGCGTGGTCTCAGATCGGGTCAGATACTTTTGAGGAATTAATAGACTCTATGCCGCAAACGATATTTGAGGTCTTAAAAAATAATTGAGAACAATCAAAATATTGAGTTTTCTGGTTAATTAATTAATTTGTAATTACATTTATGATATTTTTTGAAGTTCAACTACTTTGACGTCATTATTAATTCATTCACCATTGCTCAAAACCTTGATAAAACTCCCCATAGGTTTTCTATGGATCAAAAAATGACGTCAAAGAGGCGTGGTCTCAGATCGCGTCAGATACTTTTGAGGAATTAATAGACTCTATGCCGCAAACGATATTTGAGGTCTTAAAAAAGAATCGAGAACAATCAAAATATTGAGTTTTGTGGTTAATTAATTAATTTGTAATTACATTTATATTTTTTGAAGATCAACTAGAAAATGATTCAGTGAACCTATATTTATATCGCCCAAAAATTCCACATTATCGTAACGTCGTTTAATAGAAACGATATTATTCAAATATAGAATGCGTTCTACTAATCACACTGTGACGAATCACTTACTAATAATAAATGATAGAAATGTTACATAAAAACACCCCGTTATATCATACAAATTTATAAGCCATTACACCAATTTCATATTCGTAAAAAAATCATAGAAAATGGAAATATTCTAGGTCGGAAGAAGTGTTTAAATTTCGAATGAAAGAACCGGGTTGAAATAATTGTTACCAACGCGAAGATAAATTGAAACACGGTATGGAATCAAAATATTGACAGGATTTTGAAGAATTTTAGTATCGCGTCTTTGATTTCGGTGGAGACGAATAAAGTTTTTAGATTTATACGCGTTGTGACCTGTTTACGTTCGCCTGAGCGTTTCTTAGTTCTTCTTTCGGCGCATCTGACGGGTATGGGCAGGCAGCTGGAAAAGAAGAACAAACTTTTAAAACTACTAAAATCTGACCTATGATCGATACGGAGCGGTGTCATAAA
The DNA here is from genome assembly GCA_963971365.1 of Lasioglossum villosulum. Lineage (NCBI taxonomy): Eukaryota > Metazoa > Arthropoda > Insecta > Hymenoptera > Halictidae > Lasioglossum > Lasioglossum villosulum. The sequence continues at coordinate 44,151,227 of OZ020495.1, read as the reverse complement.
CGTACGTAGCCAAGTTGCACTCCGACGCATGAAGCATGGCTCGCCGTACGAAGATGCGGTTTATGATTAAAGAGCGAGTAAATGGTTCGAGCGACAAACTTTTTCTACAGTCCCGTCGGAATTATTCCTCTAAAGATTCTTTGGAAACATGTTCGATGGCAGTAAAGATACAGCACACTCCTGAGTTGAGGTCACGAAATTCATAGGTGAATTCTGTACGGTTACGACCCTGTCCAAGAATTCGAGAATCGCTATGACCATCGACGATTCGAGCCAGCTCGCACAGGTCAAACAATCGTACACTAGGATTCTCAAACATCTGCGCATTATGTGAAAGTGCATTTCGCTGTTACTTTTATAGTTGGCAACTAAGTGATTGCGGATTTTGTCAATAGGTGGTCTTGGCACACTTTTTTGTTTCGTCAACGTGTTCGAAGCACCTAACCCATATTGTTGTTGTTCGGGATTCCACGTTTAATTTAGTAAAAAAAATAGTATCGATTAGTTTCGTTTCTACCGAATTTAAAAATGGAAGAAGAAGACGCGCATTTCAGACGTATTTTGTTGTATTATTTCCGAGAAGGCGAGAACGCATCGCAAGCACGCAAGTTTTTTTTTTATTTGTGCAATAGAAACCTCAAATAAGAGGTTATTCTGCAATCAGTATTACATACATAATATTACAATAGAAATCCTATTTGCTAATGTGTGGTTAAAGTAATAATTAAGTACATGACATTAATCGTTACAATAAATACGTAATATCGATCGCAATTAGTTTCTAACTGAAGTATAATGATTTCAGCGCACAGGTTCGATCTGATTTTACATAAACCACTATTTGCAAAATATCACAAATCATTTTTCAACGTTTCGATCTAGATATAGATCATTTTCAAGAAAATAATAAAATTTTGCGTCTGTAAAATAACCGACATTTAATGTCAAAGAACTGTATATGATTTTTTTAAATTAAAGGTTTTAACGATAAACTCATTGAAACTTACTCGCTTAGTGTAAATTAAACAAATTTAGTTTCGATTGAGTTTGACATTACTGTAACCACATGTTGGTGTTGAGCCGGTATCTGTAAGACTGCGGCAACCGTCAGTACATTAATCGTTACAGTACATGGCGTATTAACAGTACGTGTGACGTTATACAGGGTCATCCGTTTTTAAACGGACAAACGTAAACCAGCTATAAAGAACCCCAAATGGAACAAGTTTTACCCCTGCCACTTTTTTTGTTTCGGCCTTGATTTCTAGAAAATTGCAAAAAACCATAATTTTTTTAGTTCACATAAACTTGAATATCTCGGGACTCCAGTGATGAATCTTGATGATTTTTCCTTTGTTTGGTTTCAAATAAATAGGGGCATCTTTTTTGTTAACAAAATATTTTTGTATGACATTCGGATCTTTGTTTTTTTTTGGCATAGGGCACGTCGTGGAGTCTGAATGAAAAAACTTCGAAAAACTTGGATTTATGCGTAATCAACCGTTTAATTCAAGACAAAAAATAACAAAAAACTATTAACAAAATTCAAAATTTTAAGATTTTTCAAAAATTAACATAAACTATTTTTTCAAAAAGTGAACGTTTTTACTAACCAAAGTTAGTAAACAAAGAAAAAATCATCAAGATTCATCACTGGAGTCCCGAGATATTCAAGTTTACGTGAACTAAAAAAATTATGGTTTTCTGCAATTTTCTAGAAATCAAGGCCGAAACAAAAAAAGTGGCAGGGGTGAAACTTGTTCCATTTGGGGTTCTTTATAGCTGGTTTACGTTTGTCCGTTTAAAAACGGATGACCCTGTATACATAATCCGCAATTTTTCAGGAAGGAACACAAGATCTTACATATACTGTTTGTAGGTCTGTGGAGTAAAACATTACATGACATGGGAAGAGAAAAACCCCGTAATCTTAGGTTATATATAAATTTTAATCTATGAGTATCATAGATAGGACATTGCCATAATACACGATCAATATCCTGTGCCTCATATCCACATGGACAGCCAGGGTTGTTTACCACATTGATTTTCGCTAAAGAGATGTTACGAGCCAGGGCCGCGAGCAGCACGAGTGGCCGGCGAAGGGTTATTACCCCGGGAGTATGGTTAAAAACTGTTAGTTAAAGCGGACGATCCTTGATACGATTGTCAGGTTGCCGCTAGTATGAGTGAAGTTTCAGGGATGAACCTACGTGTGAATGGGGAACTCTGACTTGAAAGATTATTAAGGAGGTTATAGAGTTTAGCGGACGCACCTTGATGCGATTGTCAGGGAGCCGCTAGTAGGTTGGATTCAAGGGAAAAACGGACGATCCTTGATACGATTGTCAGGTTGCCGTTTAATTTGTGTGTGGACGTATAGGTAATGTGGATGATCCCAATATGAAATCAGGTAGGTACTAGGTTGGAAAATATCCCGATTAGGCGATTGGAATGTCGTCTAAGAGTTTGATAGGTGATGGGGTTGTTAGTGAGCCTCGTAACAAGTATAATTTAATTGATACAATCCGAGCGGTAAGATTGTATCATGTGGGAACGTTCAACTACTAAATTAGGATTGGTATAACAATAATTAAGGGTTGAAAGAATTTAGAAGTGATTAGGTAAAATTCAGATATATTCAAATCGTTATAGTTTACATTGAAATATATGTGTATGTGTCGCGAGATAGTGTGTGCGAGAATAAAAGAATATTACCTATGTTGCTCGATGTTGACGCACTGGCAAGATGCGGGGGTTTCGAAGTGATTTTACTAAATGCCTTAATAGATTTGTTACCGGACTACGGAATCTATACGGTTTAAAGGTTGATCCGAAGGGGAACTTTAGCCCGATCTTACTGGAAATCGACTTACGAAAATACAGCACGACGCGACACGATTCGTGACTATGGAAGTACTGCCCCCGAGAGTAAAAATGTACGGGTTTATATACCCCAAAATTGAAGGGGGTGGTATGTTCATGATCTAATCGCCGCTTAGGACCAGACTCTAGTTTTTTGTCGATTTCCATTAAGTCGAGCCAGAAGTCGGTTTTCGTTAAAAGGGATCAACTAAGATATGAAAAAGGTTATCTAGGACGTTTCCTGCCAGAGACGACTTTTGAAGAGATTCCTGTGGGAAAGTCAACGGAATCTGTTCGCTAGCCGTCACATCTCCCCACCAAGAAGAAACATCGCGGTTCGCGTGATGCTTTCTCATCAGGAAGGAAACGTCGTAGGTACCACAGATTTGAAGGAAAAATAAAAATAGAAAAAAAAAAATTTTGGAGCAAACAAACGAGTCACAGAGAAAAAAAAGAAAAAGAAGAATTGTATCGGTGTAGTGTGTTGTGTGAATACTTATAGGCTAGGTGTGTTGATTAGGTCGGGACTGCGTAACCCAGTTGGACCCAACCCTGGGTGACATCGTGTGGCGGCTGGCCCGAATGTTTGTTGAATCATTTTCCTTCTGGGGTTGGTAGTGTTGTCAGCGGCAGCCGTAGTAGATAAAAAGGATTGTTATGGAGGGCTTCCGTCTACTGCTATATTACGGATTCTGACTATATTTGTTATTAGTTCTGATAAATAATCTCCATATTTCTTCAAATTTGTACCAGTTGGAAATGAATTTGGTTCTCGAGCCTGTTTGCCAAAAACCAGTTCATACGGTGTAAAGTTGGTAGCTTCATGAACTGACGTATTGTAAGAGAACATTGCAAAAGGGATTAATAAATCCCAGTCTTCGTAATTTTCCATGTAATGCTTCAGATATTCAGTGAGGACAATATGACTTCGTTCCAGCGATCTATTAGTTTGAGGTCGGTATCCTGAGGTGGTGATTTGTTTGATTTTGAATATTTCTGACAGGTTTGTCATAAGATTTCCAATAAAGCTGGTTCCCTTATCCGTGAGTATTGCGCGTGGTGTTCCGTAAATTGCGATAAAATGCCGTGCAAAGGCATCTGCGATGGTGGCGGCTCGGATATTTGGTATCGCTACCGCAATGCAATATTTAGTTAGATTATCCTGTATGGTGAGGATGTGTCGATTTCCGCCAGGTGTGATTGGTAAAGGTCCAACTGTATTCAAGGAAATTTTGTCAAATGCGTCTAACGGTGTGTCGGTGATCAGCATAGGCTGACGAGTCTTTATTCTGGTTAGTTTCTGTTCCTGGCAACTTCTGCATTTTCGGATATATTCTTGAATTTCGTTGCGCATCTGAGGCCAATGAAATCTTGAACGGATGTGATTATAAGTTTTTGTAACTCCCTTATGTCCTCCTATTAAGCTATCATGTGCTTCATGAATGATTTCTTGTCTGTCTTCTACGGAAGGCGTTGTAATGATACAATTACATATTGTAATTTGATAAGATGAGTCTGTAAAGACTTCTTTTAATATTTTGAAAAATTCGTTGAATGATGTTTTATGATGGTCTCCGTATGCTGATATTCGAAAAGATTTGATCCTGTTTTGTTCTAACGCTGATTGAAGGGTTTTCAGTCCATTAACTATGTCTTCTCTTTTTGGTTTATCATGGAAGTTGTTAGATATTACTACGCTAAATGTTTTAAATAACCCATTGCTTGAAATTATGACCTGTCCCTTCTCTGGTCGTGCAGCTAAAAGTTCCTGCTTATTTATTAATCCAGTGTCTGATAAAAGTTTTCCCACGGGGGTTGTTAAATTGCAATCAACCGATACGAAATGTACATAATGATCCTCTTTTGCGGTGAGGGTGTTTGAAGAAATGCTAATTCTTTGTTTCGGTTCCGGCGGCGCCTCCAGGTCAGTTTCGGTAGACGAACCATCGGTGGTGGCGTCGAAAAATGGGTAAGGGTCGGCTGTGCGGTAAAAAGGTTCTCGTGCCCTTGCCACGTGTTTGGTATCATTCGGAGTTCGTATTACAGTGGGTTGTAAAATTCCACTTGTTTCGGGAAGTGGTTCTTGTGATATATCGAACGGGTCTTCCTGTGCATTTTTCGGATTCTCTATGACAGTGTCTTCCGTCGGTTCCTCAAACGAAATTAAGTCACCGGACGTACTCATATTCTTATCTGTAGAGAAAATTTCTGTGGAGTTTGCAGCGGGTAAAAAAAACATGGGTGGTGTCCTGGTTTTCATCTGGCATGGTCACCTCTCGCGACAGACTTGGGAGAGATCTGTTTCTGTATATAATCGGTGAATGCTGCACCTTACCCAGGGTGGGCTCTCCTATTTCGTCTGAACTGCTTGAGTCCCGATATTTCGGCCGTTTCTCTCGGTCTCTGTGTAATTGTCTGATGCGGTGTCCGATTGAATTACCGCCGGCGTCTGTTTTCGGTATCTGCATCTTGAAGTCGGGGTCCTGAAGCTCCCTTGGTATAAGCGGAAGGCAGACGGTAGTCGGATTACGCGACAGTGCATCCGCATTTTTATTAGTTTTTCCAGATTTATGGAGAACTTGATAGTCATACTCCAAAAGACGAAGTTTCCACTTCATGAGTCTTGACGTTGGATCTTTTACAGAATGTAGCCAAACCAACGGGCGATGGTCGGTAACGAGTGTGAATTTTGTTCCATAAACATACGGTCGAAAATAAATAACGGCGTATACCATTGCTAAACATTCCTTCTCAGTGGCAGAATAATTTCTTTCGGCCTTATTGAGACTACGCGATGCGTAAGCAATTGGTAAATCATTGCCTATTTCACCTTGGCTAAGCACGGCTCCAATGGCATATTCAGAAGCGTCTGTTGTGATGATGAATGGCTTGTTGAAATCTGGGTACTGCAAGATTGGTTCTCGACAGAGTTCTTCACGTAACATTTTAAAACTGTTTTCTTGTTCTTCAGCCCATTTGAATTTCTTGCCCTTTCCTAAAAGATCAATTAATGATTTTGCTTTTATGGTAAAATCTTGTATGAAACGACGGTAATATCCCACTAGACCCAAAAATTGTTGGATATTCTTCTGTGAGGTAGGCGTTGGAAAATTCTGAACTGCTTTTAGTTTCCTAGGGTCCGGTTTTACTCCTTTTCTTGAAATAATATGTCCAAGATATGTAACTTCTTTCCGTAAGAATTCGCATTTATTGGTCTGAAGCGTCAAGCCATGTTCTCGCAGACGATTCAGCAATTTCCTGACTTTAATGTTATGTTCCTGTAATGATGAAGCGTAAACCACGATGTCGTCCAAATAAACGAAAACATCTGTTCCCTGGAGTCCAGTTAATACCTGGTCCATTAGGCGTTGAAAAGTAGGTGGTGCATTTTTCAAACCAAACGGCATTCGTGAAAATTCATAATGCCCATTAGGGGTGGTAAAAGCTGTTTTCTGCCTATCTTTTGGATCCATTTCTATTTGGTGAAATCCGCTGGCAAGATCGAAGACGGAGAAGTATTTAGCTCCACCGAGACGATCCAATATTTCTGTGATCTGAGGAAGCGGATATTTATCGGAAATGGTTTTTTCATTTAGCGCACGGAAATCTATTACCATGCGCCAACGCTTGTTTCCTTGCGCATCTGGCTTTTTGGGTACAATCCACAAAGGCGAATTGTACGGAGATTTAGATGGGGTTATAATACCTTCGGATAATAGACCATTAATTTGCTTTTTAATTTCATCTTGATGTACAGGAGGATAGCGATATTGTCTCGTGTTGATCGGAATCTCATCGGTTGTATGTAGAGAGTGCTTGAAATCGGAAGCCTTCCCTAATTTGTCTCCAGGAAGATAAAATCGATCGGGAAATTCTTTTATCAATGCTGTAATGCTGCATCGTTCTTCTTTGTTCAGGTGGCTTAGATTTAGCGTTTCGAAGATTCCCTGTATCCTATCTTCTTTAGTTTTGAAATTGGAATGGTGTCGTACTTCTGAATAATTATCTTCGTCTGAGGTACTCAAAATATCATAAGGTTCCAAAATTTGTGGTTCTATTTCTATGTCCAGTGCTTCTTCACTTGTGTTAGTTGCCATAACATGACATTTTCCTCTGTCATTTATGACTGCAGCTTCTCCTATGTACAGTTTATCATGAGTTTTTATGCGTGGTAAATATCCTTCCTTAACTTTCGGATTAGCTATTGTAATTGCAATCTGCTGAGACGTTCGGGCATCTATACGATGTTTGGTGGGTGTTTCCGATTCCTGCTGGTAGTTGGAGAATCGAATAGGTCTGGTAGGTTTACTTCTTAATACCACTGTCCTATGGTAATAAGAAATTTCTGCTTGTTCCTGTTTCAAAAATGGGCTTCCTATAAGTCCATCTGCTTCAATTGTAAGATGCTTCACTACGTAGAAAAACGCAGGAGATTCGTGAATGTGTAAAATCGTAGTTCCTAAGGTACGAATTGGAATACTCGTGAGTCCCGTTATCTCGATTTCTTCACGTGAGATAATTTCTGCTCCTGTACCCAAAGCGTTGAGAACTACTAGATTGACTGAGGCTCCGCCATCAATTAAAAATTCTCCCTTTCCTGATTCCAGTTCCGGGATTTTGATGTTGATTCGCGGGGCTGGTGCTTCCTTGAGAAGGGTTTTTCCTCGAAGCGGACAGTTCTTGGGCGAACTTCTTTGGTTTCGCTCATCGTGTCGCCGGTACGGTGAGCGCGATCGAAGTTTAAAGATTTGTTTGATTCGACCGATGAATCTCGCGAATCTCGTTGGAATTTCGGGTTATGTGGACGATTCTTACAGAATTTTCCATCATGTCCCGATGTTCCGCAATGCCAACAATACGATTTTGAAAAACGTTCTTTGTCGGTATTTTTTAATATGGTATACCGTTTTTCATCGTCCCTTACACTTGAAGTGTCGGTACGATTGGAGGGGGAATTTGAAGGGCTCCTGTGACGCAAGGTCCAGGCAGAAGCTCGTCCTCCTTTTTCCTCCGAATAACCAGATGGCCTCGCGTGTCGATCTCTGTTTCGGTCATATCTACTCGGAGATAGAGGATACGACACTTGTCGATCGTGATATTGAGAGTCCTGGTCGTAAGAGTCTCGGCGGGACCACCTTGATGGTGATTCATTTCGTGGCGACTGTCGCCGATTCCTTAATTTTTTGTCTATCTGTAGCACGATGTCGTAAGCTTCTTCCAGATTCTTGATATCTTTAGAGAGAGCCGACACCTTGAAGGAAACTCGATCCGGCAAACCGTCGATGAAATTTTCCTTGACATCGTTTTCCATCAATTTAATGAATTCTTCGGCATGGACCTCGTATTTTTCCCTCATGGCTCCGCGCGTACAGTAAACCAAATGGCTTGTCCTATCGATATATTGTCGTAGGCTTTCTCCTTCGCGAATATGCAACTTCGCGATTTCCACTTGATAATATGACAAGCTCTTACCGGGAGCGAACCGTTTTTTCAAATGTTGAACCAATGATTTTACGGTTGTAAACTTGTGTTCTAATGTACTTCTACGTGCCGGTCCGACGAGTTTCGTAAGAACAATTGCCAGATACTCGGCCTCCGTACCCTCCGGAATCAAAGTTAACCCGTCCTCTAAAGTTTGCGCGAAACGAATCAAAGGGGGGTCTTCCCCGTTAAAGGTAGGAATTGTCGAAGTAATATTCTGTAAGCATGTCTTTTGCGTCAACAGCGACATAGAAGTTGCAAGTGAAACCGTCAAGTTCATCATGTCAACAGAAGATGTATTTGCAGCTGAATTCTGCATTTTTATTTAAAAATGTAACTAGAGAAAACTAGTATATTATATTTAAAAATGTAACTAGAGGAAACTAGTATATTGAAGTCTTTTAACTAGGAAAACTAGTATATTAAAACTTTAATTAATTTTGATATAAAAGCGTGACTAGGGAAAAACTAGTATATAGCCAGCAATATCAAGACGTAAACTAGGAAAACTAGTATATCATCAGTACTCAGCTACGAGCAATTTAATATAGTAAACCCAAAATTAAAGTAATCCTAAAATAATTGAACAGATCCCACCGCTGTCACCAGTTCTGTTACGAGCCAGGGCCGCGAGCAGCACGAGTGGCCGGCGAAGAGTTATTACCCTGGGAGTATGGTTAAAAACTGTTAGTTAAAGCGGACGATCCTTGATACGATTGTCAGGTTGCCGCTAGTATGAGTGAAGTTTCAGGGATGAACCTACGTGTGAATGGGGAACTCTGACTTGAAAGATTATTAAGGAGGTTATAGAGTTTAGCGGACGCACCTTGATGCGATTGTCAGGGAGCCGCTAGTAGGTTGGATTCAAGGGAAAAACGGACGATCCTTGATACGATTGTCAGGTTGCCGTTTAATTTGTGTGTGGACGTATAGGTAATGTGGATGATCCCAATATGAAATCAGGTAGGTACTAGGTTGGAAAATATCCCGATTAGGCGATTGGAATGTCGTCTAAGAGTTTGATAGGTGATGGGGTTGTTAGTGAGCCTCGTAACAAGTATAATTTAATTGATACAATCCGAGCGGTAAGATTGTATCATGTGGGAACGTTCAACTACTAAATTAGGATTGGTATAACAATAATTAAGGGTTGAAAGAATTTAGAAGTGATTAGGTAAAATTCAGATATATTCAAATCGTTATAGTTTACATTGAAATATATGTGTATGTGTCGCGAGATAGTGTGTGCGAGAATAAAAGAATATTACCTATGTTGCTCGATGTTGACGCACTGGCAAGATGCGGGGGTTTCGAAGTGATTTTACTAAATGCCTTAATAGATTTGTTACCGGACTACGGAATCTATACGGTTTAAAGGTTGATCCGAAGGGGAACTTTAGCCCGATCTTACTGGAAATCGACTTACGAAAATACAGCACGACGCGACACGATTCGTGACTATGGAAGTACTGCCCCCGAGAGTAAAAATGTACGGGTTTATATACCCCAAAATTGAAGGGGGTGGTATGTTCATGATCTAATCGCCGCTTAGGACCAGACTCTAGTTTTTTGTCGATTTCCATTAAGTCGAGCCAGAAGTCGGTTTTCGTTAAAAGGGATCAACTAAGATATGAAAAAGGTTATCTAGGACGTTTCCTGCCAGAGACGACTTTTGAAGAGATTCCTGTGGGAAAGTCAACGGAATCTGTTCGCTAGCCGTCACAGAGAAGTTAAGACTGTAATAGCCAGATCGAATTCTGTTTATGATCACAATGGTTTTTCGAGATAAATTTTTCTCCGAGTACCAGGTTTTTCTTCTACCGTCATGGAATTGTTCAAAATAATTTTTGGAATGAAGCCTTGAAACTTAGGCAGTGTTAAAATTGGTTTGCCAAATTTCGTTCTGGTGATTGTTCACTCAAAAATGCGCAACGACGTCGCCCTCCAGTTGAAGTTGATGAGACCCATATCAAGGCCATTATCGATTCAGATCGCCATAGCACAACGCGTGAGATTGCAGAGAAGATCAATGTATTGCATACGTGCATTAAAAAAAAATTAAAGCAACTTGGCTATGTCAAGAAACTCGATTTATAGGTCCCTCATCAATAGACTGCGGATCTTTATGCAAAATAAAAACTTTCTACCTGAATTGCAACAAACTGGATGGAAGTAAACATTTAATTCCTTGTTGAACATGTTTAACAGATCGAAAATAATATAATAGTATATTTAGATTCTTCAAATTCGTTTACTGTCAGAAATTAGACCTACCCATTTCTATTATAAATGCATAAAATCCGCAGTCTACTCATCAACTTAAAGAAAATTTATTTGAAGCAACGCATTAGCATCTGCGATTCGCTTCTGAAACGCAACGAAATTGATCGATGACAACGTTAATCGGAAAAGATTGTGGGTGATGCGGTACTTGATTGAGTGCCAGCATATTCAATGGTGTAAACAATATTTCGAATAATGGTACAGCAAGTTTTAGTGGAGACACGCCGAGTGCTAAGGGTTAAATTTGATTAAATTTATTGTATTTAACAGTACATATTTCTGGCGATATTCTGAACACCTGCGCTAACTAACGAGTCAATTTCAATTTCGATGTTTCAAAAACGCGATGCCGATGGTTGCAGGGTCTTTGACCGCTGTTTGAGATGAAATCTCGAAGCACGTGTGTGTGTGTGTCTGAATGAGCGTCTGGCAGTTCGGTAGGCGAGCCAATTAGAAAAATTGTCCATCCACCCGCGAGTCATCGACGAAGCCGTCGAATTCCCATGAAGAAGGAACAAGTGACAATAGAAGCGCAAAGGTTAACAGCCGTGGTAGACAAAAGACCTCTTCCACGTCAAATCACACAGAATTTGCTATATGTATAGGCACCTACCTAGCAATTTTTTGAAACTGTCAGTATTCGAGTGTGGACGACGAAAATCGGTACAGGGTGTATAAAAAGCAATGATCATCCGTCCTCGAGATGAATCTACACTTCTGGATCGATGAGAATTTGTAAAAGAAATTTCCTACAAAGTTGTTCATTGCAAAGAAAATTGTGGTGAAGGAATTTTTCACATCAACACCTCCTACATATTGAGAAGGAAATAAGTTTGAAATGAACCATATTAAAATTTCATTCAATTAAAATTTTACAAATTAATAAAATCTATAATTATAAGAGAATCTATAAGAGAATCTATAAGAGAAGGAAATAAGTTTGAAATGAACCATATTAAAATTTCATTCAATTAAAATTTTACAAATTAATAAAATTTATAATTTTAATTTATCCTCAAATTTTTAAATTATATTGAAAATTTTGTCGCACACAAATTATTAATATTGAGATATGGTATATACTAGTGGAATTAATTCTGGTCACTTTTACAGTTTTACTTGAAGTTTGCATTTACTCAAATTATGTAATACACATATTTTATATTTGAATCATTTTGTAATTTTAGAAAAATCAGTGAAGAGTCCATTTACAGCCATACTTTTAATATACATTAAAAATTACAATTTCGACACGTTTTGAGGTAGTCGAAGCCATTTTAGTTGTTATTCACACTTCTCAAAACTTTTCGAAGGACCTCACTCCAGCGCAAAAACAAAAACAACAAAACAGTTTAGATTTGGTTGAATTGAAAGTTTACAAAAATTTAGAAACCAAATCACGTGGAAATATTAAATATAAAAATTATAGATTACAATAAAATATTATGGTATGTAGTTAGCATAGCAGAATACACATTTTCTGCACAAACATGAAATAAAGACTATTTTTATTCACAATGTGCAGAATTAATTCCACCAGTGCAAGCTGTCAAAGTTTTTGCGAAATTGAGTGTATGAAAATACACGTATAGACAAAAGCCTACTACCACAGTCCACCTAACCGAAAGAAGTGATTTATTCACGCGGTAAAATTGTTAATATCTGGATCGATTAAATCGTTACTAGTTTAAAGTATAGGTCTACAGAAAAAAGACAATGACTAATTATTATAATTAATATAATATAATTTCACTTCGGAAATATTTGAACAGGATAGTGGTAAAGTGACTGTAATCGCTCCAGGATTAGTAAGCTTATTTCCTTTAATTAGGGTCCTTCGGCGCGATTCTGTCATGCATATCTAATCGTTCAAGACAGCAAATCCTCGCAGGACCTCGTGCAATTAGTGATGGGAGTATCGCAGAGCCGATGGAATTAGTCACAAGAAATGGATCACTAGTTTCTATGGAACTTTAAGGGGGTAAACTCGTTCTTAGGATTCCAAGGATTCGGGATGTACCATCTCATTTCTCGATAATGCAAAGATAGGGTTTTTCGGTAGTCAAAAGCGCTAGATAAAAGATTAATTTATGTCGCGCTCGCCCTCAAAAGGCTTAAGGCTGCGCATATAGCCATTTTCATGAAGCTGCGACAGCTACATGCCGCCGAATAATGCAAATTAAAAAGTATATGAATTAAATTCATCTCTAAAAAACTAGATATCTAAAAATTCCAATTACATTTTATATCAAATTAAATATTTATCATATTTATGCTACAACAAATTTAATTTGACTAGCTCATTTAAATTCGAGATTAATATTAAAATATGTTTTAAGTTTAATTAACCCTGATACATAAGGTACAAAAATAAATGATACTTTCAAAAATTTAATTAAATATCTTTCACAATGCTTTTACAATACAGGACTTTTTACGTAGAACTTTATATGACTCCAACATAAATAAATTTGTATCCAGTAAAATACCTACTGCTTTTAAGGGAACGTTACATTTTCTCGGGTCGGAAAAATCAACTGTTTAGAAAGTATCCCATTGGAAAATATCATATCTCAATAATATTCTCTGAAAATTTCAGAGGAAAATTCAAAATATCAAATGATTCTACAAGTTCACGCCTAATTTGAAAGTAAACTTCAATGGTTATATTTGAAAGAAAGCTTCATTGATCAAGTAAATGATTTTTTCTACAATTCGAAAAGAATATGGTGACTGTATAATTAAATCTATGAAAATCGAGCAGGAACTTATACAATCATCTAACACTTTCAAAGTTATAGACAATTATAGCTGGCATAGCTGATTGAACGTAAGTAGATTTTATACGTGAATTTCCGGTGTTCCGTTTCATCGTTAAACCTAGAATATTGCCAAGAATTCTGCAATTGAACCACCGTGTTTTCTCCGAAAAAATTTGTATAAAATGTTTCTTTCACTACTATAGTATGCTCTACATATACATATATTAGGATCCTTCAGTAGCCGTATTTACTCTCAAAACGCGGTGCTGACTTTGAACAGTAATATTTGAAGCGTTACATTCTCACGCATTGAATTACGTGAAAATATACTCGACTACGGGAAACATTTACCGAAAACGTGCAGTTCCACCTGATTGCTATAAAAACCTTCATGCTTCGGAACTCGCGACCCTCTTCACGGAAATTTGAGACTGGAAAACCCCGGAACTCGCATTGAATCTACGTAAGTGTGTCAAGCATGTCAACTCAAATTCGGTTTCCATTAGCTTCATTTGAAAAATCAGTATAAAAATGTACCGTGCAGCAGCTTGTACCTCGTTCAGGCGCGGCGCGAGATCTGGTTCACGCCTGGCTTCGTCAATGGGTCTTGTTTATTGTAAAACCAACTCTACTGTTATTTATTTCTTCATTTATCGAACGAGTATCGAAATTGGTAGCGAATATTATGGATTCGTGAGAAAAATTAATAGGTGCAATATAGAACCCTGTAAGGACATTCAAAAATTAGGAATACTATTACATTATTTGAAACTTGTTACACGTATTAAAAATGAAAATAAATTTCACTCAAGTTTGTTGCTATTCAGGTGGAAATTTCTTATTTGGCATAAAAATCCGCTTTCATTTTGCACAAAAATCCGCTTAGTCATTGTCACATATAAAAACACTTCAATGACCTTGAAATCTCGAAGAAGTGGCTTTGAGAAAATTAGTTTACCAATTTACTTACGGTGGTCAAGTTAGGTGAAATGCTCTGTATTTTCCTCCGTTAGATACAGTGACTCTCATTATCATTAAACTTTTTAAATCTTGGACTATACGATTTTAACTTCATTGAGAAGTTAGAGCAATTAGTTCACTACACGTTGTGAAGAGAAATTTTATCAAAAATTGCAATTGATCGGAATTGTATAGAATATAAATAAACTTGTGTTTCTCGATCGTATTATTGTTAAAAACAATTGCAAAATGATCTCGGCGCTACGGTTCGATCACTAAACTACTTTAAGCAATTTTGCTAATTATAAATTAATTCGACGTTTCGGTTCTAATTTGAACCATTTTCAAGAAAATTAATTGAAATTGCGTCTGTAATCAAAATATTTTAAATAAGACACACAATTTTCAAAGAACAAAAAGAAACTATTTTTTTAAGAAAACTAATAAATGTTTAAAGTACAGGAAAACCATTTGTACTCACTTGCTTAGGTGTGATTAAATATTTAAAGAGAGTCGTGAGACACGTGAAACGCGTGCGTTCCCCATGCATGTCTGTTTGGACGACACTGATCATTCTTGTACGCGATCTAGGTTAAATAGATCGATACAGAGCGGTAAATTCAAAAATCATAATACGTCTTTAACCTCACACTGCACAGTATGATGTTTCGAACATTTAGGAGCACTTAATTCCAAAATTGAACATTTTTTAAAAATTGCGTATTTACTCTTACCTTGAAGGCAATACCTCAGTAATCCACAATCGACATTGTTTTTACTTTTTCATCGCACTCAGA
The DNA here is from genome assembly GCA_963971365.1 of Lasioglossum villosulum. Lineage (NCBI taxonomy): Eukaryota > Metazoa > Arthropoda > Insecta > Hymenoptera > Halictidae > Lasioglossum > Lasioglossum villosulum. The sequence goes on along the minus strand of OZ020495.1, from coordinate 44,136,079 downwards.
TATGAAAAATAAGCCTCGAGTGAACTCTACTGCCTATATAAATGGTGAAAATACATCAATCGGCAGTGATACTTTAAATAAAAGTTTGTGTATTTGAACTTCAATTTTTATTATATTTATTGTAGTGGTTATTCAATCCTTTGTCGTGTGTTTTCAATATTTTTCGTTTTTAAATATTATACATATCATTTATTATGGTTAATAATCATAGAAACTCAAAGATCTTTTCAGTATGTACCAATGTTCTACAGAGTAAAATTTTCTTATATGGGCGAATTTGAACTTTAGACTATACAATGTGTATACATTGAAGTCTTTTCTAGTCGGCTATGAAAAAAAATTCTGCGTTTGTCTGCGTCTTTGGGAGTTTTCATTTGTTTTCCACAGCCATACGCGGTATAACCTCGTGCAGTCGCTAGTCGTCTAACACAGTTTATCCGAGCAAGAACGTGTTTATAAGCCTGCACACTATATTATTTTAGAAGTGTTAAACTGTGGATTTGCTATAAATGCCAACAAATTTGAACAATATGGCAATGATACTTCAAGTTTATATTTAAAAATGTATTCTTGGTATTACATGCCAAGTACCGTACACGAAGTGTTATATCATGGAAAATTTGTAATTGCCTCTTGTATTATTCCGATTGGTCAACATTTGGAAGAAGCACAAGAGGCGAGAAATAAAGATAATGGAAGATTTCGTGAACTTTTCACGAGAAAATTTTCAAGGATTGCCACGAATACAGACCTTATGAATAGGCTGCTCATATCGTCAGACCCTCTGATTACCAGTTTAAGGAACATTCCCACAAGAAGAACAGGAATTCTTACCCGAGGAATACTACAATTACTTGCAGTGCCTAAATTAAATAGTACAGAAGACGATAGTGATTGTTCGTCTGAATACGATGAAGTCGACTCCTGTTCTGACAGTTGAAAAGAATAGATACATATGTATCTGGTGTTGTAAAAGGAAAGCTCTTGTTCAGAGTGTATTTCTCTACATCTATTTAGTTTATTAAAACTTTGAATATGTTTATGTAAGACTGTGTTTGCAACTTCCTTATATCGTTTAAATTAAATACCCATTCACGCAGTAATTTGCAAGAGTTAAAATACGTATTTTCGGCCAATACAACAAAAATCATGTTAAAGTTATTAGAAATAATCATATTTCGAGTAATTTTAACAAAATACATGATAAAAAAAAAGAAACAACACTATTAAGAATTAAATGCTCCTAAATGTTCGAAACGTCACACTGTGCACTGGTGAGAATACCACAATGGTAAACAACAATTTATTAACACTCAATTTGAACTGAGATCAGAACGCAACAAAGGTTGTGCGTGTTTCGGATTCAACCAAAAGAAAAATTATAGAAGGATTTTTGTGTTGGAAAGGATAGAATATAGTATAGAATATACTAAAAAGTTGCTTTGTACAACTTTTCAATGTAGGTCTATGTAGAAAATTAAAAAAATACGTTATTAGATCTTTGTCCACTGCATTGCTAAGTGTACAATACACATCCTGGAAATAAAAGTATCAATTTAATTTTTGAAAGTCAGTGGTTCTCGTAACGATCAGCGTCATTCCCTAGATTTTCAGAAGATAGGTTTAACGACCCTTTCAAGCGTTCGAGCAAGCAGAATGCAGTCTTTAAGTTCGCGTCGTGTCGTTAACGTGGCAATCTGGCTGTCTTTTAATTGGATCGTAAGTTCGTTTACGATCAGCCGTTTTTCGAATGGCTAACGAACTGTTTGATGTTATTTCGGGGGAGTATGTCGAATACGTTCACGTACACTGGATTAGAGAAACCATTGAACAAACGCATGGTTTCCATCGTACATTCGAGAACTTGAAATGGACACAAGTATTTTTTATTATCTACTATGCAGCACACTCTCGGTTGTTCTCTTTTGCTCTGACACTTTTCCTATTGTCAAAAATAAGCGAGATGTTTCAGACGGTGAAGTTAGGTAATTATTTTGTACGAACTGTTAAATTATAAATGGGAGAGGAAGAAAATGCACTCGTTCATGCACATGCCTATAGTGTTGAGTTCGAGCATACGGTAAGGTAGAGCGCGACATTGAAATGATAAAAAATTTTTTTTCGATGCGCCAAAAATCCTTCTGGCAATCGTCATTTTAGTCGAAAAAGAACCTATTTTCAAAATTTCATCGAATTCTGTTTGTTGCTATAAACGGAAGTTTCGCCAATCTTTTTAATACCTCCTCTGTTTTAAACGACATAATGCCTAATCGTGGATTGCGAACGAAAAAATCCCAATACAGTTCGGCAATATCCGAGTGATAGCATAATAAAAAAACTCGGGAACGAAGATTTCTGTTGATACACGTTTTATTCCGAGGGAGTTTCGCGGGGCTGTCGGGAATTGATCGAGTCAGGTCGAGAATTCTCGCGCTAAGTAAAGAGAAAAAATCGGAGAGGGTAATTCCCAGGACAAACAGCCACGCAGGAATTGAGACAGATACAGGGAAATGTCAGTGCTTCGCACTCCTGTCAGAATAATCTCGCGCAATCCGAAGCTTACTGCAATTACGTAGAAACGGTAACGCAGACGTTGGCTCGGTGAAGTCAATTTATATTCGCGAAACAGTTAACAATGGATCGGTGTCTAAGTTTATTCGTTCAGACGACGAAAATGCAACTTGAGTACGTCGGGCGCGTTACAGTTTTAATGTCGACCGTTCCCAAGCGCGATTGACATACCAACGAGGGAGAAATTTAATTTTGGACCGGTATATAGTCAGCATTCAATTATTCCGAGTTATACCGGCTGGGTTTCCTAATTTATCCGAATAGCTTGGCATGCACTTAACCTAAACGCGAATCGTTACTACGATTGTGGGTCAATTAATTGATGAACTTTGTTAATTCCTCGCCATCAAAACGTACGTGCAAAGTTAACCTCTGTTAAACAGCGTTGTTCTCGGAGCACGATGGCCGTAAGAGGGGCGAAATTGAAACTTTGACAGTAATCTAAACGTTCTCGTAAACACCATCGAAGTTGTTACGTATTAGTTCGCAATCAATACGACAAATATTCTGACATTCGACATTCATTTCCAGCCGATTCAGATTAACATTAATCGTATTTTTTTAATTATATTCATCTATTTCACACAAATTGGCGTATTTTCTCGTTTGTCATTTCCCCTTAAATCAACTTTAACGCCGTTTAGTTGGCAATTACAGTGTACAAAGCATTCGTACACTTTTCAAATAGAGGAAATTTTTTATCATTGTACCAAACAACCTAATTTTTGTATAATTAATTAGAAGCATTGGTTAAAAAAATGGTATGCAAATTTACATGCAAAACTAAAAAAGTCTTTTTTGAAAACTTTTTTATATGGGCCTTCACAGAAAATTTAAAATACATGTTTTGTGGATCTATGTTAGTTACATACATGTTGAACGTTTCATCGAACTCGATTACACACACACGAGCTCCAAGCGGTTAAAAATGGTGAAAATAGTAGATTTACACGACTATTGATCAGTTTCTGCTTAAATTCCACAGAATCGTACATATTTCGATGCGTGTCGTTTTTTTTCTACGTCTATCGATTGCAATGAAATTTTCGATATATGTATAAGTAACATAGATCTACAAAACGTATATTTTAAATTTTTATTACGCGCCCAAACAAAAACATTTTAAAAAATGCCTTCTTATTTTTACATGGAACCTTGTAAATTGTAATTTTTGGAAAATCTTTTTTCATATAATTTCGTAAACCAATGCTTGTAATTAATTATAAAAAATCAGGTCGTTTGGTGCAATTATAAAAAGGTGAACCAACACTTTGTACACCTACTGTATAGATTTTTCACTCCAAATTCATCCTTTTCCTTATTTTCTTTATTTATTTCGATTACGTTATATACTTACTTCCACGAGTATAAACGTATTCTTGAAATTTTCAATATAGGCCTACATTATAAACCTTGTAATATGCACCTTTTAGTATTTTTTATACAATTTTGATAAATTGCAATTTTTCTAAAAAGTTTCTTTTCACATCATGTAGTAACTAACATTGTTCTAACTTCTCGAGGAAGGTCAGATCGTATAGTTATTAAAAAACTTATCGCGTCCGAATATTAATGGGAATCACTGTGCATTCAGTGTGCAGTAATTATTACACTCGGCCTAGTCGCTCTTACAAAAACTCATTTTATTCGTGCAAGTGAATAGTTCGTTAGAAATTAAGGGCGTGTGTATCGACGATGGGAAACAAGTAAGTTGAAACTCATTAGTAAAACTGTCTGGGTGATCTTGATTAAATGCAATTTGGGCTAATGGTTCGACAATTTTGGCGGGGACCCTTTTCACGTATACTGTCTGCACTATTGCAGTTCTACGAATGGTCAGAATTACGTAATTTGAAGTGTCTTCACCTAAATGCTGAGTAATATGTACATTCATTCAAAAATATTACGACATTCGAACTGGAACGTCGATGACTTTAAAAATGCAATTTAAACGGAACGATTGAAACAGCAACAAATTTTTTCAACATTTCACGAGCAATCACTCGTTTCATACGTAAAATGCTGGGTTGGACGGTTTTCAAAAACCGGTTTGTTTGAACAAATTTAATTAAAGTATTCATCAAATATTGAAATATGCAATTTTTTAATAACGGTTATCTTTTGGCAATGGTTATTTTGTGCTACTTGAAATCATATCCTTTAAAAAAGATATTCAACGGAATACAAATTGGTTGGAAGGACATTTAGTTATTGTAACTTTTGTCGTATTTTTTTTACACAGTTTTTTATATACTACAATGATAAAAGTGACAAAAAGACACGAATGGTGAAATGATAATAAAGATAAAATAAAGAAGGATAAAATAAGCAAATTACACTAGAAATAATTAAGTAACTTGTGCTAAGGATTTTCTATGTAAAATCACGTAATTTTTCTAAAAAAATATTCACAATGTAGAGATTACAGCAAAAGTACAGATTAAATCATAATCAAACGTGTAATCATTCCATGATTAATTAATAGAGCAATCACGAATATTTATTACTTTCTTGTTTGTTAATCAATGATTACTGATTATTTAGTAATCGCTAGCTACGATTAATAAATAGATTTTATATTAATTAAATAATTATATTAATTAAATTTCAATCATTAATGAGATCACGTTTTGCCTATATTGGAATCAAAATGATCACAATATTTCTGAGGTACTGATTTTCGTTGTCTTGGATGGTGATGAAACTGCAGATCTTCATGCATTTATGGCTTCTAAAAATTTTCAAAAATTGCTAGAAGATAAAATTCCACAGAATTTAATTTGATCTTTATTTATTTCTGATCTGTAAATCCCAGTCTACTTATGATTGTCTCAACGACACTCGTAACGTAACACGAAATTGAACTAATAAATAATAGAGACTAGAGACCAATTTTAACGGTCAATCACCAGAAATGCCTGTAAGATATTATGAAGCTACGATCCATTGATCGTCGTATTTAATCTTACGTCTCTGTTTGAAAGATGACCAACGAACAGCGATCGTATGCTGATCCAGGACATTTGTCATGACTACTAGTTTTAGATTTATACCCCTCAAAGATCGGTTACGCGCCATATGCTATTGTCTCGCGTGTTTGATATCCATATTTCAGATGGGCCAATTTTGCTCACGAACTATCATAACTGGCAAAGTATGTCTGTATCCTCGATAACCTACGCCAACTCTCGGTTAATACTTCTTCGTGTTGGCCTACTACATGATTCTCCCTTATTAAGGGACTGTTGAATGATTGGTCGCTGTAATTTTGCTCTGCTAACGCAGTAGTGGGGATATCTCCAGGACATTTACGTGCTAGACATTTGGGACATATACCGACAAAATACTGTATTCAGGATCAAAAATTAGTATACACCCTGTACACATGAGATTCTACATTATATTTACTGCATACTTCGCAAAAGCTAAAGCTGTGATGCTGTAGCACATGATATTTCTAGTGTCACAGATGTACAGGGTGTGAAGAAATGTTTGGTCCTGCCTGCCATAGGCGTAACCTACACCTTCGGATCGGTGAAGATCTGTGAAAAAAATGGCCTCAAAATTGTCCTTGAGCTTGAATTTCAAGGTCAAATTTTTGTGTTATTGTATTCTACGTATCATGGGGACAAAAAGTGTCAAGGGAACCATGGGTGAGTTGTGTTTTGACTCATGGTTCCCTTGACACTTTATGTCCCCATGATGCGTAGAATACAATGCAATAACACAAAAATTTGACCTTGAAATTCAAGCTCAAGGACAATTTTGAGGCAATTTTTTTTCACAGATCTTCACCGATCCGAAGGTGTAGAATACACCTATGGCAGCCAGGACATTGCTTTACACCCTGTACAGGGTGTCTAAAAATTATATGTCATGGCCACCATAGCGTGATTCTACACCCACGATTTAGTGGAAATTGACCTTGAAAATCAAGGTCAAAAAATTTTTTGTTTAATCGTGTTCTACTGGTCATAAGGACCAACTTCGTGAAAGAAACCATGGGTCGTATCTCAACCGTTCTCTTAAAAAATGATGTTGCATTTCTTATCATTTTTGCAACTTCTTTGTTGATAATGTTCGTTCTTTCATTTTGTAATTAGTGAAATAGGAGTATCATGATTCTGATAATTTCATGCCCAACGAGATAGCTTACTGATAGCTTACAAATAGTGTTTTAAAGTATTACTAGATCGAACCAATGCGCCGAAAACATTTACTTTTTGCTTTTCTTTCACAAAGTTGGTCCTTATCACCAGTAGGACACGATTAAACAAAAAAATTTGTTGACCTTGATTTTCAAGGTCAAGATCAATTTTGCGGGCAGTTTTTTATGTCAATTTCCACTAAATCGTGGGTGTAGAATCACGCTATGGTGGCCATGATACCCTGTACATTTGTGACACTAGAAATATCATATGCTACAGCATCACAGGTTTAGTTTCTGCGAAGTATGCAGTAAATGTAATGTAGAATCTCACGTGTACAGGGTGTATACTAATTTTTGATCCTCACTGTACATATACATAGTTCTATTTTCGCATCGTCTGAGCATAACAATGAAACGGCATAGCTCGCACAAAAGGCAAACGCCGACTGCGCTCCTTAATTGCATCTGCATTGTAACTAGCATTGTTAAAATTAAGAGGATGTCTGTCATCGAAGAGTAACAGGAACGAATGTAAGTTATCGTTGCACGAAGCAAATTCCCATAATATCGGGCGGTTGTACAACCCTGCGGAACAGAAGTGCACGTATACAAACGCAAGTCGCGATACACCCAGCCATGTAGAACACTTGTGCATCCAATAACAATCCAAACCCGATTTTACTCAGTTGCGCAGGCTGCGTTCTGGTTCTGCTGAGCTGGAAACTGCCTATTATATGGTTGTACCACCACTTCTATTTCCACATTCACCTCGCTATCGGCTTAAATTTGAATTAACTTGAATGCATAAGTATCCTCATTATTCTTAAAGGGAATACTTTATTTCAAGAGAAAATGCTTCTCCAGCTGAATCGAAATTATGTGGCGTCTTCGGCATATAATAAGGCGTGCATTTTTGAATATCGATGCGTAAGGATTTATAGTGAGTAATCGGGATCCACAACGGGACTCGTGCACAGGTTGTGTCGCCTAACTCACCGTAATAACTTCAACTATTTTAGCATGTTAACTGGTTTAGTATGTTGTAATTAGACTGCGAATGTTTACGCGAAAGAAAAATATTTTCCATTGATCGAGGGAAACAGGGAGAAAATAAAATTGATTTTCAGCCTTTGATGACTTTACATTAAAAACAACTTTATGGTATTCTTTTCTAAATTGTTTTATATTTCATCCAATAATTTTCTTCATAAATGCATAAAGATCTGCAGTCTAGTTATAAATTAATTTTAAAAGTGTCAGAATTATTCCAATTAAATTAACTCAATGTCAGTTCCGAGAATCGTGTTTTAAGAAGCGAAGGTGTAGGTGGATTTAGGATCACTGTCTCGTCTTCTGCACTTTACTCTTGAACAGGATTCAGAAAGAGCATACCTTGGAATCGGCAAGGATCTGTTGAAACATGTTTGTGCAAAAGGAACCATTACAGAATTCGTCAAGATCAGATGAAACGAACCATCTTTTTAAAGAAAGCATGAGTCAAAAACGAAATTTTAGTGAAAGGTTGTAGAAAAATTACTTTAGGGATAACGACATTAGATCTTTGGGAAGATCATATTTATGAAGATGTATGTGACCTCGATGTTGAACTAAGATAAATTAAAAATGCAGAGGTTTAAATATTAAGCCTGTTCGACTTTTAAAATCTGACATGATTTGAATGCAGATCGGTGTAACCCAGATCGGTTTCTATCTTTACAAAATTAAAATAGTGTTGTACTTGCGAAAGGACTAAAAAATTGATGTATTACATTAAGTTATGTCGTAATGAAATTCTGGATCAAGTTTACGTGCTATTTGATCTTTAACGCAAATATTCAATTTTGGTAATTTCTTAAGAAAAAAGAACATTTATATCAATTGTATATATATATGTTCTCCAATAGCTGTACATTGACAAAATCAAAATAAAATTTGATTTCGGTTTAAAGGAAATTATAATAACATATGGTACACATTTATTAGAGTCTGTTTGAAATCGTCTTCGCGAATATCTTAATACCTTAATATTATAATTACAATAATATAATCATATTTTAATCTCTTCTGAATGTTGTATTTTGCATATTCATTTTTTATTCATAAATGGTTAAAATCCGCAATCTGCTTATTATCTGATATTGTCTAATCACTGACACGTTCAAAATAATGATTACATTTTCATTACGTGATAATTTCAAATGAAAAAGTCACTTGCGCATGGTATGCAAAGTTTTTTGGTGAATTATACGCGGCACTATTGGGAAATAAAAATACAAGAGACAGCTATTCCAATTTGGAGATCACGGGTAAAACAAGGAACAAAAGTAAACTTATTTCACGGTAATGCGAAAAGTTTGGAAGGTGGAAAAATGTTCTTGCTGGCTCTTTTTTGCTCTAATCGATTGCCAGTTTGCCAGATGCCCACATTTATCAGAAAGGGGCATTACATGTGCCAGTCTCGGATGAAAGGATATGGGGAAACTTGATTTTCGATAGGCCCCTTTACAACCGTAAATCCCAATTTTGTAGAACATGTACAGTCGCCGCGGAAAGTATGTTGACATGTTTAAAAAATGCATATTTTTTATTTTAAATAAATAATTTTGGAATTAATCGAAAATATCTATGTTATTTAATTAAGTACGAACTATTACGTGTAGCAACAAAGACCGTATAAAGCTTATAATAATGACAGAAAAAATTAAATAACTTTTTTGGGGAAAGTATGTTGAAAACATTGAAAATTCGTAATTGATTGTATTGTTAACAATAAAACGACGTAATTAATATGAAGTTTGATACCCTTTGTTTCCTATATTTGTATTTTATGTCGCATCACTCTTGCCGTTCAAACAGCATGTGCTCAGTTACATATCTGCCACCATGAAGATTAAATAGTTTTAATACAAAATGTAACATGTGTTATAATGTATTGTCCAGTTTCTACACAACATGTAAGTTTTTTGAGGGTTCTATTAACTTTATAATTTCTTACATTATTATTCATTCAAAATATTTTTCAGACGCAATAATGATTCTTTGAAAAAGATCCACATCGGGATCGAAACGTTAGAAACATGTTATAATTGCACATTTGTTGTTCTTTCTAAAAATGATCGAACCTGGCGCCGATAACATTTAAAAATTTAATTTGTATTTTATGTTTTAATTTATAATTGTATAAATCTTAACATGTGATTTTTTTTAACTTCTTCACTATACAGTTAAACTTATCAGTGAGTAGTGAGTAGCACTGTCTCAGCTGTCAAAAACACATTTGACGTTGATGAATTTGTAACAATTCAATATTGGAAAGATGGGTGTGTACGGAAAACAGAAAAAATTGGCAAGTGTGTCAACCAGACAAAAAAGTTTGAAAAATTAAAAAAAAATTTTTTAAAACAGTATTTTTGAGGGTGATATCGTTTTTGACTATTGAAATACTCCATTTTCGTGTTATCGAGAACGCGAATTCTAGAGAAAGGAGTTTACTCCTTTAAGCGTGAGTGAAAATCTGCCCCGATATTCACGTTTTGCATATTCCGCACGATTAAGTGATTCTATTCGCGTATCGCTGTTGTAATGAGCAGTAGATCGAGTTTTATGATCGTTTAATTGACAGACGATTAACTTCGGTACTGTGTTCCTCTCGTTGATTCATCTCGGTTGCCCATGCCGGTTGTTAACAAGATCGAAACAAAGCCAGTCTATTGTCAGCTAGTACCTACCAGTACATTGTGTAGATGAAGATGCAATTATAAGGACGCAAACAAAGTGAGATGCCGGGGTAGGAATATCGGTTTCGAAAGCAGAGACCGTTGCTCCTGTTTGCAATTAGTGAAGGCGCACCAAATCCCTACGATACAGTAGGAATAGCGGTGTGATTATAGAGAGATTAAATCTCCCTCCAGCTATGGTAAATAATTTTCAATATAAGGTTAAAATACGGTAATTGCACTGTCCCAAATTAATTTCGCGATTTCATTTCACCAATGTTCTCGCGGAAACTTGTGTTTGCCCATAGGTTTCTACGGAAGACAAAGTCGAATGTACAACTTTCGGAATACAAATTATGAACACGTAGAGATATGTACGTCATCAGTATTTTTTTTTAATAGGCCTTTATGATTTTCGAAGAAAAAAGAAGTTATTTTTTCGAGAAACTCAAACGAAATATTATTTATTATTATTTATTTTATACGGACCGAAGTCCTTTAATACAAATGTTTGCAGATAATGTAGAATAACAGAAAAATCTTAAACATAAGTCTTAATCTAATATATAAATTAATTAATTATGGACAGTGCGAAGCTAAACTAATGATGGTACTATTATCGAATAGTGCGGCGCAATTTTGTTTTGACAGCCTGTAACGTGCCATTGAAAAAATCAATATTGCTATAAAATGTGTTGGAGTTTGCAATAATGCGATTTAAAGGATTTATTGATCCATATGAGGATTTGGATTTGATTGTTTGAAATCCTGCTCTCGTTCTCAAAACACGTTCAGGTACATACAAATTAATTTGCTTAAGGAGTCCAGGACAGTCTATATTATTATTTAACAAATTGAAGATAAAGCTCTGGTCTGCAACTGTTCTACGATTAGACAATGTTTCAAGGATGACTGTGTTTGATATTGTGGAGTAATTGTGATCGTAGATTGACATTGGGTTGTTTGTCTTATATGCACAAAACTTGAGGAATTTATGCTGCACATTATTGATAATGAACAAAAAGATGAATAAAAATTACAGTAACTTATGAAGTTACACAATTTGCAAACGATAAAAATGAGGTTATATTTGAGAAATTCAGACAAACCTTTAACGAAATATTTTTTAACCACAAAGTTCAGTAAAAAGTCACTCCAAAAGTGTTACGTTTCCTCGAAAATTAGAATTCCGTACAGATTTGACATTATCGATCGCAACGTTACTGTTCCGAAAAATCCAATTTCGTTCTGTCGTTCTTGCAGCATATTTTCCAGTTGTATTTATTAACACATTTGCTACCAGTCGCACGTGTGTGATTTTGTATTTCGCTAACAGAAAAACAAATTAACTTTGTCCGTGTCGTTAATGGAAATGATAACACAGCACAATATTTGAAGAATTTATAACCTTTTTGAGACAATATTTTATTTCCTGTTTTTTACAAGGATATATTGCATTCGATGGAACGTGGTAACTAGACTGTAGATTTTTATTTTAAATGAAAATGATTCACATTAGCTGCAAGATATAGGAGTTTTTTTATTGTAATATGCATACAAAGAAATAGACTTATTGAATAATTCTCCACGAGTGTATCCCTGCAGTCTTAACAATTGTTATATGTTTAACAAGTTAATATGTTTAAGTGGTTAATACGTTCAATAAGTTACACCATTATGATGATTTTTAATATGTTTTATATATGAGAATAGAATATATCTGCAAACTAGTGGGTTATCAATTTATCAACGCAACGAAAAAATTAGTTTTGTTCACAAAAATCAACTTTTTGCAAAATCCTGAGGTAGACAAATTTTGAGACCAGATTTGAAATCAGCGTGAAAATATCTACGAGAAACGACGTATAACATGTTAGAAAATAATGTTTTGCCCGCGTGGGATTGCCAAGCCACAATTTTCTTAAAATTGTGCAAGTTCAACGAATTTTTTCATGGTTAAAAAACGTTCGAACCACAATTTCCATAATTATCCCATTTCCTGCGAAATTTCAGCTTTAGTTAAAAAAAATTTCATCGCTCTACCTCATTTCTGTTGACAGGTCTTTGATTTTGATACAGATTTCGTCGGTTTGATCCATAGTGCGTCGTGTCACATTTCATTTTGTCCTTGTCTATGTTCTTAAGGCCCGTTCAGACACGGCGGAAATCGCGAGGAATTTATTTGCATTAGCGTATACGTATTCGTTCACACGTGACCGCGCGATCCAAAGATCCGCGCAGCTGTCGCCTCTGAATCGCAGGAAATGAAATCCGGGCTTTTATTTTTTTTTCTATGGTTGCTACGAGAGCGTTCAGGTATTTGACCGAAGTCGTGCGATTTGAACATGTGTCCATCTTCATACTGAGCTGAAACTTCGCCCCTCTCCTGCATGTCCGCACGGTTACCGCCTCTTCCTGAACAACTATCAATTTTTGTCGAAAATGCGCAGATTTCGCCGTGTCTGAACGAAAGTCTCGCTCGATGGTGTCGGCACGGCAGACGCAGTCATAAATAAAAAATAGAATCCGGATACGATCACTTTCCATGCAAAACACGGCTGTTAGACAGCGAAGGGGCGTTTACTGTACTTAAAAAATTTTCGAATATTATCAGTGCTTTCAATTGCGTCTAAGGTGAAGGTACTAGTAGTTGACCAGTTAAGAGAAGTTTTCACGCGAACAATAGTAACCATTCACTCTGTCATCTAATAGTGAGAGTCGATGTCTGAAGACACTCTTGAAGTCTTCTAAATTATGTACCAAGGCCACATTTTTAAAAAAGTTTACTTGTACAAATTTAAGAAACATATTTAGAAATTCAGCAATTGCTTCAGAAGTTGACCACTCATGAAAATGAAAAATTTAGTAATTGACCTATTCGTTAGTAGTTGACCACTTGTACTGGAAAGAGGGTTAAAGCAATAATGATCGAACCTGGGAGTTGATAACATCAATTTCTATTTGTCTAACAACAATTTGCGATCGCGAAAAATAATCTTTATAAAGCAATAATGTTGGGAATCATTTTACTATCATTTAGTTTCAACAATTTCCAGCATTGGGAATCATTTTAGTATCATTTAGTTTCAACAATTTCCAGCATTGGGAATCATTTTACTATCATTTAGTTTCAAGAATTTCCAGCATTGGGAATCATTTTACTATCATTTAGTTTCAAGAATTTCCAGCATTGGGAATCATTTTACTATCATTTAGTTTTAAGAATTTCCAGCATTGGGAATCATTTTACTATAATTTAGTTTCAACAATTTCCAGCATTGGGAATCATTTTACTATCATTTAGTTTCAACAATTTCCAGCATTGGGAATCATTTTACTATCATTTAGTTTCAACAATTTCCAGCATTGGGAATCATTTTACTATCATTTAGTTTCAAGAATTTCCAGCATTGGGAATCATTTTACTATCATTTAGTTAAAACAATTTCCAGTATTGGGAGTCATTTTACTATCATTTAGTTTCAACAATTTCCAGCATTGGGAATCATTTTACTATCATTTAGTTCAAACAATTTCCAGCATTGGGAATCATTTTACTATCATTTAGTTCAAACAATTTCCAGCATTGGGAATCATTTTACTATCATTTAGTTTCAACAATTTCCAGCATTGGGAATCATTTTACTATCATTTAGTTTCAACAATTTCCAGCACAAGTTACAATTAAAGAACGAAATAAGAAATAAAACAAATCAATTCCACAAAAAATTTTATCGAGGAACAGAGTAGACGTTGCAAGTTAATAGAGAATAGTATTAGAGAAATTTAACCAACAAATGGTATGGCATCCGAGGTTCACTTTCATCAAAAGTGTACAGCTTATAAAAATCTTATTTTTTATGTTTTTCTATAAAATGGTGAACTACTCGTTCATGGTCAACTACTGGTACCTTTACCTTACTAATTTTTGTCATAAATGCATAAAATATAGCAAACGTGTTAATCTTCATCTACTTAGGGGAAAATGATTAAACGAGTATCCAAAGCACAAAACGTATACTATCTCAATTACAGTGAAACATGCGTTACTTAAAAAACAAGATGATATTACTTACGACAGGAATGACTCAAAGTCGGAGTAATTAGTACCGACGAAGTACTGTTTGACGTCTGCATGAATATCGAATGGCTCCTCAAGAATGCCATTTGAGTGCAAAGAGTTAGAATACAGTACTTCCGGTGCGCAGAGATTTGTTTAGCATTAACTGTGTACCATAATGATATATGTATTGTAAGTTCAAAAAGAAGCTGAAACGGTCGTTGGTCTCAAATTAACTGTGCAAACGTCAAGCCCAAAGTTCGCTCCCCTGCACACCACACTTGCAATAGCTACTTCATACCGGCGATTACTCCATCCCGCGAGACGCGCATGAAAAATGTGTAACTGTCGCCGGAACAGGAAAGAAACCACTCGTGGAATGAACGGGATCATGATTGTCGTGCGTCAGAGAAAGTGCCCCGAAATTTTGCTCTAAGTACAGTGAAACATTGATATTATCCAAAGCGTCGATCATCCAAACACAGAATGAATTAGCTATGTGTAGACTACGGATGTTTATGCATATTCCAATTTTATAGACAAATTTTAAGAAAGTGGAATTAAATGAAATCCTATTTTCAACCGAAACAGCCATTCGTGATCTAAAACAAATAAAAATTGTACAAAATTCTATCGAATTTTACAAGGTTAAATACCCTAAGTGTTTCGGATAAGTTAAAAGTAATGCCTAAATGTGTACAATTAAATTTTTATAGTAAAATCAATTATTAAGGGATTAAATAATTATTTTATATATTCTTAGCTACAAGTAGGTGTGAATATTATTTGATTAAGACTTCTATTGGAATTTAACAAAGTACACAAAGTAGTCTATTTTCATGTGAATCATGTACATTTATAGTTTGAACTTTTATTAGAAAAAAAGATATATAATATATATAATTTAAGTCCTTGCACAGAAAATAATAATCACACATAATCACACAAATCAAAGATAAATCCAAAAAAAGATAAGGTCTAAAACAACTAATGAAAATGAAGATGAAATTACAGAAGAGTAAACGAAATTATTCACTAAATTCGAAAATAATACAACAAGAAATGAAAATTAAACTGGATAGAATTTAATATAATAATAATTTAATATATGAATCATCAAAGATTTAATAAAGTTCGACGTTATAGATATAATTCATTTTAGATATAATTATATAATTATATGTAAATTCAATTTGTCTCGGTATATGCTTTACGTTTGTCCAGGTACTAGCTAAGATTGGATTTAATATGTCCAATTATAGGTTAGAATTATTCTTGTTAATACAATGAAAATATTAATCTAAACAATGATTTTCCTGTTCAAATTCTTAATAAATCATTTTTGTTTCTCTAAACTGACAAGATTAAAGGTAGGGTAACTGCACCAGTGAATGAACATTTAAGAAATTGTTCAAGAAGATATTTTATGTAAAAAAAATGTGTGAATTAAAGGAATCTCATATATGCCAAATGGCTCCCTATACTTCGTTTGTCAAAAATGAATGAACACAAATAAAATGAAATTATTATTATTTTTTTCATTAAACGTTAAATAAAAAATACCAGTCAATGAACACTACGTTCTAGTAATTGAACAATGATAGTCCAATGAATGAACAAAATTACTAAACAATATTCTCCTATTTATTTAACTCTTTAATCGCAATTTTATCGCTAGTACGCCGTGCGGGTTAAAATTTGTTGAAATATACAAAAGCGTTCATTTACTGGTGCCCGTTTATTCACTGGTGCAGTTACCCTATCAAGAATTTCTGTCGAGGTTTAGCTCATTTCATCTTATTCTAGGAGATGCGCAAAATGAAAATTTTCTTTGTCGATTGCCAGACTAAGAAACCGTACAAAATTTTCTTTCTATTTCCAACAGTTTTAATAAATTTTAAATAACATTTCTAAAATGTCTTTAAAAATCAATCGAAACTATGGAAATTTTGCTAACTGTATACTAATCGCATAGTATCAGATTTATAAAGCCGCTTTGAAGGCACACGCTTGGATCGTCACACGAGTCTTTAACCCTCGCTCGACGAGTACCCAGGTTATTTTGAACCACCGCACGCGACAGTCGTCTGTTCGCTGAAATTGGTTTCTATCTCTATAACATAAACAAATACATATGTGTTTACTCGTACGTAGAAGTGTACGCTTTGAAATAAAGTATTCCGTAAACAGAACTCGGTCTAACATAGAAGTCAGACGTGCTCGCAGTTCTACAAACTGCAAATAAAGTGTTCCGTAGTCGCGATGTGAAAGCAATTGGAACTACCGATAGGGGAATCCGAAACAGCAAAGAAACACGTTTCGAACAATCGAACAAAGTACAAGATATTGGTCAAAGTGTCGAAAGGAAAGTATTTTTAAATCCGCCAAGAGCCATTATGGTTTCATACGTATACTAATTCTCGTTAGAGTATTCGATACACTACAAAGTATTTTTAAATGCTTTCATGTTTCGCTTTTTATTCGTTCATGCTATAAATGCATAATCATTCTAAATAATCATGGGCTAAATTACTGTTCAAACGTAACTCACTAATTTTTGTTTTAAAATGTTTATGTCCATTTTGCATACAACAAGTACATGAAATTTAATTTTTGGTTTTTTCTATGTGAAAAAAATTTTCTTTTTGTCTTCTTTTCTAATTATTCTCATATTTTTCAGACGCAAAAGTGTCCCTTTGAAAAAGATTCACATCGGGATCGAAACGTTAGAAACATGCTTAAATAATTGCACATTTGTTGTTTTTCTAAAAATGATCGAACCTAGCGCCGATATCATTCAATTTATTATATTACTAATTTTCGATCGAGAAGAATTTAATCTTTATAAATGCATAATATTCGCAATCTAGATGTAATATGTTTCACGAAACTAATTTCTAAACAAATTTGCAAACATTATTTCTAAGCAAAATTAAAATGTTTTCGGCGCATTGGTTCGATCAAATGTTACTCGTTACACTATTTGCAAAATAGGCACAATACTTTGTCTCAACGTTTCGATCTCAATTTAGATCATTATCAAGAGAATGCAAAAAATAATATTGTGTCTGTAATGGAAATTAACAAAAAATTATTCATTGCATTAAGCCATAAAATAAACTAAATTATATCATTTCTTTTCCCCATTCCAAAAATAAAAATTAAATTTTTCCGAACAAAGACATCAATTAACAAAATTTTCATACTCACTTGCGTAGTGTACACAAATTGTATAGCATTGTATTGAATTAGAAAACTTTCAAAGAAAACATTGGGCATTATTTCTAAGCATTTGCAATTGTATCCAAGTTAGTAGTGTCCACATTGTACAGTGCGTAAAGAAATTATATGCCACAACATTAATTTGAAATCAAGGTTAATCAAGGTCGAGAGGTTAACAATTTTTTACGTGTTATTCTACTCATAACGAGGATAAAAAGTGCAAAAGACACCACGGGTCAAAACTCAACCGTTTTCTTAACTCGTCTTAATAATAATATCTTAACTCACCTTACTTTTATACATTGTCATTAACTTCTGTTTCTTCTAATTATTATCTTATCTACAGCAGTGGATCTAGTAATGGGCTTTATCAAATAGCCATCTTCGCGATCAAAAGAAATAAATCTGAAGTGGATTTAAATGAGAATCTTAAAAAATAAATAAATTACACAATATATTGGGCTGGTAAGAAAGTAATTTCGGTATTTTGACGTAAAATAAACATTTCTTTAAGTAATAAACTTTATAATCGATAAAATATGTTCCATTTTGTTCGACGTTCCTCTGCCATCTTTAAAGCTACTTTCATTATTGACTAACAAAATTGGATTTCATTTCAAAACACCGAAATTACTTTCTTGCCAATCCAATATCTTGATGCTTCAGTTAATCTGGGTTAATTGGGTTGGTCTCCGACCAGTGTTAATTCATATCTTTCTTTTGCTCACCAATTAATTCATTGAATACGATTTAGGTGAACAGCAAGCGTTTGGCAAAATGCCAGCAAAATGGTCAGAGTTTGATCGAATCCTCTATCGTTCAGACAACTAAACTCACATCGAGTATTTTAGTTCTTTCGCATATTAGATCCACTCAATTTCACAGTAGAGCACAAGAAGTACAAAATAATCCAAAATAACTTGACCGTAGCGAAATACGCAAAATTTCGGGTTAGTCAGTTTGTCGGGAAAGTTTCAATTATCTCCCCGTCAGTCTAATATTCAGCCGGTAGCAGCAGCTAGAGCGCCTAAATGGAAATTGAATCTTCCGGACGGAACACAATAAAATTATACGATCGCTCGCAGGAAGGAACTCGGTCTTCGCGATCTATGCTCGTCTCGTCGCCTGTTCTAAATGTTCATTGTGGAAATTGTAACGCTCGTAATTCCGGTGTATCACAGTCGATTATGGGGTATTGACGTTACCGTTCGTCCAACCTAACCACATAATATCGGCATCGGGCATATAAAAACTGAAGTATGCACTACAGATAATATTCTTTAAAGAATAATTGCCAAAAACGTTAGAAAACTTTATGATACTTATTAGAATACGCACTAGAATAGTTTTCCTTGCGCGAAGTAGGTCAAAGCAACACATGTGACGTATCCTCAATTCTTATTCATAGAGCAAACACACACACACACACACGAGTTTTCATGAAAATCGATTAATATTTCAATTGGATCAATACCAAAACTTTTTTTTACATGGTTGCATTCCTAATTGCAAGTCGCACAATTTGCAAAAGAAGTTTCCTGCTCTTTCTATTTCTCGAGATATTCAATAAATTATACTCTTGACTCCCAGTTTCATTTTTTCGGTGTCTTAATTTAGTTTCATGTGTGAGCATGGGCATTGGCTAAGATACCTCCTGAACAAAGTTGCGAACATTTTCGCAAAGGAAAAAGTTGCTTCGTTTTATGGGTGCACCCTGTGTGATGTAAATATAGTAAATCCTTGAATACTGTCCATCGTATTCTGGACAGACAGCGTTTGCAGAGAAGACTTAGAAGTTATTGAATTTTGTCCAAAAAGCGCATTTCGTGACCCTGACAGTATTCAAGGATTTGCTGTAATAACATTAGGAATAGAAAAAGAAACAAATTCTTACTTTCCATTCATTTCCTTATACGTTTTGTAGTTTTCTCGCGACGTGTATTATTGGTGGCGGAAAACGTGGAATCCCCGAGTTCGCGGAGACGAAAGATTTCGAGAGTCGACTCCTCCTCTTGCCGAAAACGCGAAAATGGCACGTAAGAACGAGGGGGTGCCACCGTGCCATCCCCGGTGCGACGTAAAGCATTTTCACGCACGATTCACACTTCGTCTCGATGGTTGGAGGATGAGGTTACTGACGGGAGGGATAGGAGGGACAGGGGGAAAGTGGTGGGTGGTTATCGCTGAGTGTACATTGAGTTTGCCGTCAATTGCCGAAGAGTCGGCGGTTTTTCGTCTCTATTTACGGTTTCCCGAGGAATGGTGCGGATTTCCGTTCAGCAAAATATCTTGCAATAAATAAATACGCCACGGGGATCAGTATTTGCTGAAGCAACACTGATTAAAATATGAAATACAGAATCTCCTGTCATAGAACGCGCTCATCAAACGCGGCGATTAAACAGGAAAAATGAAGAGAAAAATATTCCGCAAATACGATGTCACAGTCGAGCCACTCGATACGCTGATCCACGCAAGAAATTAAGTCTTCGTTAATTAGTATTAAAAGTAGTCATTAAAAAAGTAGAAATAGAAATGTTCTGCATTGATTATGGAAAGCAGGAGGAAAATAGAAATTCATTTCATCCCTTAATGACTTTGTTACATTAAAAACATTACAATATTCTTGAATTTTTCATTACAACATTCTTGAATTTGCATATACACGTGTATAATAGACGGTAACAACGTATTTTTCTAAAATTATCGGAAAATAATATTGTCTTGTATAGACAGAGAAAATAAGAAATATTTTCCTTGTTATTTTACCTTGTTATGTGATCGTTTTTTTTTAAATGCGAATAGCTTAACAAATAATAGTATCACTTTACTATATAACGAAGTGAAATTCAATATGTAGAAAAAAGGATGAATAATTCTATTGGAGTTTCAAAATTCGACAGAGAGAGACGTGCAACTAAATAACAGTTTTTCATTACTAATTATTAGACTGCGGATCATGCAAAATGGAGATGTAAATACTAATCCAGAAGTGTAAATACATACTCATTATTCTTATATTCAGGGTGTTCCAAAATCTCTGATTGGTTTATGTTTTTCATTAATTATTCCACAACAAAATCGCAAAGGAAAAAGTTACTTCAAATGAATCGCCTCTTTCGAGGAAGTGCAATCTTTTTCGGGACACCCTGTAATACGCGTTATATGTGAGTTTGTAGTATCGCTTTACTTTAATTCCGAAAGACGTTCCCAATTCCTTTACGGGTCGTTGCTATTAAAATAAGGCGTAGTCGGATAAATGAGGCACTGATATAAAAATCGATAAATGCAATGAACTTGATAACTTGTTATGGTGTGTATGCAGCAAGGTACGTTAACATCTTTATCGGAATTCGATGTACATCTTCTTTAATGCGACATTTAAAGCTTACTCGTGGATGATCCAGTGATTCCATTACCAATATTATTCCATGCATCGTAGATATCTACGAATTATACCAGAGTATACGTAAATACCGTTCGTTTAAAGAAGTCTTACGACGTTAACGGAATCTATCGGTATTCGAAAAATAAATTCGCCCATGTTAGTTTATCCGGTGAGCTGGTATAACAGTTATCGAATCTTAAGTACATATGATAAATATGTTTCAACTAAAGAGTGTACGCGAAGTACGCATACAAAAATCGAAACTTTCCATGTTAATACAAATTAGAAAAATTAGTTAAAAGTTTATGTTCTTATTAGAACGAGGTCCTAGAGAAATAAGCATTGTTGAGTCCATCAACATTTTCCTTTAACCGCAACAATTTTTTCCAATTTCGTTGGAAACGTCTGCGTTTTGTAAACGAGTAAAGATTTTTTTTACATTAATATCTCTCGCCCACTAATGAAAATTGAATTTTACTTCTTATAATTGAAATATGGTTTCTATCTATTATTTAACTGCTACAACAAACGTTCAGTTTGTTGAATCCAAATGTCTGTTGTGTTAATATTTCCTTAAACAGTCTGTCGAGTATGTATTTAATAATTACACTTCCCTACGTTAAATAATATATCTTGATTTTTCAAGAAGAAAAATCGAATCGTGGATTATAGTTTTAAAAAATAGTGAATTAGTAATAAAAATCATTTTCAAAGCCGCAGGAATAATTTATATGCGATTGTGCAATTTCTATACAGTGAAACGTGAAGATTCTTATAATGGAAAGGTTACTTAATTACAATACTCGATTCAATCTTTATTGATTTGTACAATGAAGAATTAGAAGATGCCATTTAAATTTACAAAATTAATTGAATTTTGTAATTTTTAATTGTATTTAATCCATAATAAGTTTTCAATTTTTCGATATTTCATTTTAATTCTACGTGTAAATGTTAATATCTGCTTAAAATTGGGAATCAGCGATTCGGTGGAATTCAAATTAAATAAATTTTGAAATTTTCAATTGTATTTAATCAATAATAAATTTTTCGGTATTTCATTTTCATTTTACGTGTAAATGTTAATATCTGCTTAATATTGGGAATCAGCGTTTTGGTGGAATGTTTTCTGTAGTTCGTAAAGATTCATTAGTATAGTTAAAACTCCGAATAAATCATTGTGCAATATACATTCTAATTCGGTACTTTATTTTGGCAGGAATCTGGAAGTGCATCTTCGTAGCGAGGTTTGGCTGCCTCGGTGAAAATCGATCAGCATTGCTCACGCGACTGTCTTCGTCGCGTTAGAAAGTTGCAACGGATATTTTAGCGGTGACTACCGAATTTTCGTCGGAAGAGCATTAGCAAAGACAAAGGGACCGAAGTTACTTAATCCGGTGACTCAAACAAGAACTGCCGGTCGATCGCGTACCTGGTCAACAACCTACCGCCCGGTCAACAATACACATCATTACAGCATCAACGGTATGTTTAATTTTAATAGTCTCCCTTTGTATTCAATAAGATGACATGCTCTAAGTCTGGACAGCATTTCTAGCTACCATTAATTTGATCAGTTTAGATAAACAAAAATAATTTATTAAGACTTTCAACATAAAATTTAGATTTTGTAAAGCAATTTAAAATCCCAACATTACTGTTTAGATTAATATTGTATTAACAAGAATAACTCTAACCTATAATTGGACATATTAAATTCAATCTAAGCTAGTACCTGGACAAAAGTAAAGCATACACAAGGACAAATTGAATTGATTATTTCTTGGTGTAAAGCAAACATTTCAAGAGACAATACTTTTTTTCACAATAATTTTTTTTACAATAATTTCGCTTTCTCTTCTTTAATTTCATCTTCATTTTCACTTGTTTTTTGGATTTATCATTGATTTTTAACTTGATATCTTTAATTTTATGTGCAATTGTCCATTTTCTCTCGTGTAAGTTTTTATTGATTTCTTGTTCCTTTACTTTTTAAATTCTCTTTATCATTTTTTACAATCTAATGGAATACTAATTATACGTACATTTAGTTAAATAATTTGTCATTTAAACAGTTCTAAACTTGAACATTAAATTATTTGAATTAATAATAATTATTTAAGTAACGTCTTTGCCTATTTATTTTAAAATATCAACATTATTATTTGTGATAATTATTTTTTGCCCAAGAGCTTAAATTATAATATATCTTTTTTTTCTAACCAAAGTTGAAACTGTAAATGCACATTATTATTTATTTATTTTTAAATTTCAATGGAAGTTTTAATCAAATAATATTCACGCCTACTTGTAGCTAAGGCCTCGGAATATATAAAATAATTATTTAATCCCTTAATAATTAATTTTACTATAAAAATTCAATTGTCCAGATGTAGGAATGACTTTTAGCTTATCCAAAACACTCAGGACATTTCACTTTACTTTCTATAACACGTCTAAAAATCATTTCAGTCAAGAAAAATATGTAACTAACTGTTCAATGCGGCGAACAAAATATATATCTCAGAATTTTGAAGTTCATTAAATACGAGTTAAAATTTTTGTAAAACCAAAGAATTGTTTGCACAACATTAAAAATTTCTCTCGGTGCGGACGAAGAAGTTTACTCTGATGGAATATATTCGCCGTGAACAATCAAATAATTCGCATAGCATTGAAAACAGATTGCGTGAAACAATCGGAGAATCAGCAGCAATGTTGGAACTTTGGCAATATGGAGGTTTTCCACCTATTCAACAAGTTCGTTTTATTAATCGGCGTGACGTTTGTGTCCCGTGTGTGGTAATATTTTGTATTCAGGCAACTTTCGTATTGTCTTTACATGCGGAACGAGCAAATCCAATCATCGTACCAAAGCCGAGTTCCGCAACTGAGATTACAGTCTCCCGCATTCTATGCTTGACCTATTCAATACTGTAATCACAGTTTCTCAAATACAATGTGTGAATAGAAAAATGGTGACCAACAGTTGCGGTCATTCTTCTACACGAATTCACGTTTTTAATTGTATCGAGCATTGCACAGTGGTCTGGATCGAAAAATTTAGGGACATTTGTTCAGTGGCGCACCCAGGATTTAATTTGGGGGGAGGGGGACGAGTTGAACAGGATGACCTGTTTTTTTGCAAAAATATCTGTTAACGATTTTATATGCTGAACATTTTCTGCTCCAATATTTGTTGTTTAACTAATTATTCAATTTTCTATTTACTTTTTATTGTGGGGGAGGGGCAAGGTACCCCCTGGATGCGTCACTAGATTTGATAAGAAAAGTCGACTCTTCAAAGTTGAAAAACGATGAATTTATATTGCTTTGTAAGACCTCGAAAATGGAGAAATTAATGAAATTTAAAATATGTTTCTAAATTCTTCGATCTGGTCCAACTGTGCGTCGTCTCTGGGTCAGGTTAATTAATAATTTAGTTTATAACAGTGAAAGTGTTGATACGTGCTTATTCGACGTCAATTTGGACAAAAATTGTTTTATAGAAGAACTAGCAGCCCCCGACACGGTTTCGCCCGTGCTAAATGGGAGAAGAATTTAGATTTTTGATCCTAAGTATATTAATATATATATATATATGTAGGATTTAAATTATAAGTAAAGTAACACTGGGGAATATTATTAATTCATTAATAACAATTTATTGTTGAAATAATAGTTGTAATAGTAATTACTATAGTAATTACTAATGGCACGTGCATGCTTTTCCCAGGAAGACTTGACCTTGAACGTGTCCGAACGTGTTTCGCAGTATAAAATACCTCGTGCTCAAATACCTATGTATATCAATTTTCATAGCGATAGATTCAACGGTATAGAAGTTGATATATTGTATTAATGAAATTTTAATTTTCATTACATGGACAAGTAGAAGATTTAAAAATCGTGATCTCTCTCCTTCGCAATTCCGATGAATTAAAATTTTTAACAAAAATTGTTTACATATTACCCCACTATCTAGCAGTTAACGAACTTACAGTCAATAATATTAGTTATTAATTAATCAGTTAGTTTACTAATTAATCCTTCTGTAACCTTATCAAAGCTCGAGCCATATGGTCTAATTTCCAAGAAACTATTTTGTAGGATGTACGAATTCTTATGCCACCGATCGTATAATAAAAAAATTGATTAACTCAAAGAATTTCTGGAACGTATGGAGTTAGGATCGTTTCGCACTATTTTCGCTTAATTTTATAAACTACGTAAACCGTCTGCGATGCAATCCTATGGAATCAGTTTGACGATAAAGATTCGTTCCCCGCGGTTCGAAGGACGTCGAACCAGTAGTGTGAAAAGGAGTCGTTAAAAATAAAAGGACGAGTTTCCTCTCGTAACGACGATACGTTCAACGTGTATACGTGTAAAACGAGGTGAAGAAATCCTGCACAGGTTTCCGTGCAGTTACTTCGCCGCTGTTCCTTGCTTGGCAAGGAGTAATAAAGTGCCAGTGTCCAAGCTAGCGGAAATTAATCGACGCGGAGAAAACTGCAGTGCACTCGACGGTTCCCTTTCAGCAAAAACACAAGCAACCTCTTACTTTCTCGTTAAGAAGTTATTGGACGGCAGCGTAATGCGCGTAATGTCGCGAGAACCGAACGTTTAATTCCGAGATCTGTTAAATTACCGAACAAATGACCGGGTTCATAATTACCGTTGTACGCCTAGGGCCTCTGTCACCCACGCAGAGCTTATCCGGGGAAAAAAATTTTCTTTATTAATAAGTTACTTATTGATAAGTAAAATTATGCATCGTCGCTTGATACCCGTCACGTAACACGGTCCAGCAGCCAAAAACGTTTCGATTCTTACTACATACAGTGACTCCCATTAATATTCGGACACTCTCACAAAGACGATAACTTTTTTAATATTGTACTATACGATTTGAATTTTTTGGCAAGCTAGTGCAATTAGTTTGCCACAGGATGCGAAAAAAAAATTTGTGAAAAATCGCAATTCCTCTGAATTATAAAAAAAATACTAAAAGTTGCATTTTACAACTTTTTTATGTGGACCTATATTGAAAATTTAAAAAATAGGTTTTGTAATCTGAGGAAATTATATGCCCTGTGAAAGTTTCATCGCAATCGGCTGATGTGGAAAACAACGATTGAAAGATGCAAGAATCATTAGATTTATTGCAGTTGAAGGCCGAAAATCGTGAAAATCTGCAATTTTTAACGTATTTAAACGTTTGTAGCTCATTGCAACGTCGACCGATTTTGACGAAATTTTCAGAATATGTTTTATTGACACAGGTCTATAAAACGTATTTTTTAAATTTTCAACGTAGGTCCACATAAAAATGTTGTAAAATGCAACTTTCGGTATTTCTTTTATAATTCCGATCAATTGCAATTTTTGACAAAATTCTTTTTTCGCATCCTGTAGCAAACTAATTGCTCTAGCTTCTAAAAAAATGTTCAAATCGTATAGTACAATATTAAAACAGTTATCGTCTTTTTAAGAGTGTCCGAATATTAGTGGGAGTCACTGTATGTGATTCTTATAGATTTATAAGATGCATATCCATAGTTTAGTAAAATGTATTAGCTGTATATACATGTGTATAATAGACGATAACAACGTATTTTTCTAAAATTATCAGAAAATAATATTGTCTTGTATAGATAGAGAAAATAAGAAATATTTTCCTTGTTATGTGATCGTTTTTTTAAAAATGCGAATAGCTTAACAAATAATAGTATCACTTTACTATATAATGAAGTAAAATTCCATATGTAGAAAAAAGGATGAATAATTCTATTGGAGTTTCAAAAATCGACAGAGAGAGAGACGTGCAACTAAATAACAGTTTTTCATTACTAATTATTAGACTGCGAATCATGCAAAATGGAGTCTATAAAACGTATTTTTTAAAATTTCAACGTAGCTCCACATAAAAATGTTGTAAAATGCAACTTTCGGTATTTCTTTTATAATTCCGATCAATTGCAATTTTTGACAAAATTCTTTTTTCGCATCCTGTAGCAAACTAATTGCTCTAGCTTCTAAAAAAATGTTCAAATCGTATAGTACAATATTAAAACAGTTATCGTCTTTTTAAGAGTATCCGAATATTAGTGGGAGTCACTGTATGTGATTCTTACAGATTTATTCGCGCTGATTCCGAGTCTGTCCTTCATTTTTCTCATAGACGCAACGTTTTTGAAAGGAAACCACTTGAAATGGGTCCAGGCGAAAATGGCTGAATTTGAAATATCTTGTACCTTTTGAGTCACTGAACAAATGTATGTCAGGCAAAATGTCAAAAAATTGACAGTTTCCTTGTTTCAACCCTTCAAAGGCCTCGGGTCAAACCAGCAAAGATATCAATTTCGGATCAATTACCATTATGAGGGAACAATATGAATTGTTAGTGAACAAAATAGTTAAAGAATAATTGTTTATGACAGTATTGTTTAAACAATTTGAAAATGTAATTATTTGCAAGAACGGTTTGATTTATTGTTAACTTTAATAAGCTGTCCAAGTCCATAGAATAATTAGACTTCGGATCTTTATTCATTAATGATGTATGCAGATTTTCAATAAAATCGTTAGAATAAAAAATTCAGTAGAATTTAGTAAGATTTTTATTAATTTTGAATCTACAACAGCTACATTCTTAGTGACAATAAGATTGTATTTGATTCCACTTTTTAAAAATTGATCTGCAAAAATGAAAAATTGTATTAATATGTCTAATGATAATTAGAACACTTTCGAATGTTTCTAATGATGAAGATGATGATGGACATTGCCAAAAGTTTGAAATTTTGAATCTACAACAGCTACATTCTTAGTGACAATAAGATTGTATTTGATTCCACTTTTTCAAAATTGATCTACAAAAATGAAAAATTGTATTAATATGTCTAATGATAATTAGAACACTTTCTAATGTTTCTAATGATAAAGATGACGATGGACATTGCCAAAAATTTATTCTAAATTTGAGAGGATGATTAAGTCCTTCCTTAAATCAATATTTCACTTATTTATTTCGTTTGAATTAAAAATTGGACTTTTGTTCCTAGAAAAATGATTGAATATGCATAAAATCAGTTTGTAAGAAATGTTTTATATACTATTACATTATCAGTTTCAGTTCAGTACAATTAGAAATTCTTAGGAATTCCTTCAGCTGGAGCATAGGTTAATAATAATCACGAGACCTACTTCGAACCGTAAAAGATTTCCTCCTTTGCAACGTGCTCTGAGAAGCAAGTATGGTCGTGAATAATATATAGATAATGCACATACCCAAAGGATTTGGCGGAGCAATAATGGAGGATATTAAGTCTCGCAGTATCTCCAGAATATTAATCCGAGACGAGAGTTGCATATCAGCTGCAACGTTACCGCATTCATTTCCTATTCAATTATAGCCCCGCTCGTTCAGGAAACATTTTTACGACACAATGGTCACCGATGCACCGATCCGTTGTCTCCACCCTTAATTTCCCGTTTACGAGGAAGTTCAAGTGACGCGGAACGATAAATCATTCTTCTCAAATACGTGCACGAGACCACTATTAAGTACCAATGAAGCTGAAATGATTTATTGTCGCGAAGAAAGTTCTGTCTGTCCTAGACGATATTCATAAAATATTTTACGATGTCAAAAACGTCCAGTCTAGGAAAACTTATCGATAGAAAAATTCCCTCGAACGTGTCGACGTATACACGCGAGATTTTGCAATTAGCGAAATTTCCTAATTATTAGAAAGAAAGCAAAAATTAAATGTTTTCGGCGCATTGGTTCGATCTATTAATACTTTAAAACACTATTTGCAAATATTCACAATATTTCATCTCGACGTTTCGATCTAAATTTAGATCATTTTCAAGAGATTAATTTAATAACATTGTGTCTGTAATGAAACCAAACGTAATTATATTATTTAATTATTTAAACTTACAATGATTGAACACACGCGTAACATGTTTTACAAAGAAAAATAAAAAAGTAATAGAAAACTAAAAAAAAAAAATTAGAAAGAAAATTATCCCAAATCATTAGAAAGTGGAAAACTAGATAAGAATGCATTTATTCTTTTAATAATTCTAAGAAGTTGGCAACAGCGTAACAATATTCTTAAATTGTTCTAAAGTCTTTACCGTTTTGTCTTGCACTCATCCATTTTTTGCCAGAAGTGCATCAAACCTGCAATCTAGTGATTGGACTGCAGATCTTTAAACGAAATAAAACTTGTCTGTATCGATTGCTAGGTATACATCAAAATAGAATGTTATTTCTTCCCTCAATAATTTTAATAGATGAGAAATCATATATCAATATGTTCAATTTTTAAAATTTTCCTACAATTTTCACAGTGTACTAAAGATTATATTGTTCTCCACTTTCCTAGCTAAAGCATACTTTCATGATTGTATGTGTTTTTTAATGGAAGTGCTACTTTTATGCAACCATATATGCACACGTTTGTTGCAGCTCGTTACATTTACTATATTACATTAGAAAAAATATAATAGGACATAAACGACGCAGTTCAGGTTCACAATACAAATTCACAATCCAAGTTCGCAATTCAAGTTCAAATCCAAATTCAACACTGCTCGAAAACGAAGGTTCGTAGCGTTCTATCAAATTGGAAATTTGACAATGATCGTAGTACAGTTCCACGACGTCTAGACAATTCTAAACAGATCGTGTTAACAATAATGATCAATATAATTAGCAGACTGTTTCAATGGCGAAGTACTTCTGTTCCGGTAACAGAAGTTTTAATTAGTGTAATCACGTAATTGTGAATACGATTTATCTTTGCAGTTTGATTGCAATTGAAATAACTGCAACGTTCCATAGAACGCTCGAGTTTTAATATCTCCTCGACGAAGAGTAGTCGCGTAAACTTGCAAGAACGTTATATAGTCTTTCCGTGGAATACCTTCGGAAACTCGGATGTTTCCATTGCATCAAAATATCGCAGATCGGCGCCAATAAAACTGAACTGTATTGTTGAAGTATGAAAACTTTATGACTTCCTGCGACAATGCACGCCGGTCCACCCGTACGCGGGAATACGTAACTTATAGTGCGAAATTTATGATTAGCGTCAGCCAGTGTTATGAAACGTTCAACTGAGAACCTGCGTTTACATGAAATACTTTTTTACCGTCTTGCCCAGCATTTCGACACCGTCGAAAATTACGTTCACGATATTTTCCAATAACACATACTAATTACAACACGTGTCCAGTTGTGTATTTGCCACCGTGTAGTTAAATAGTATACATACTAGCTTAAAATTTGTGTTACAATGTTATGTCCTTTTTCTATACAACAAGTAAGTTTCCATTAAACATTAAATTTTATTTTATGGTTTTTCTATATTACAAATTGTGAAAATTTGCATTGTGACGTATTTTGTTTTCAAATATTTTCAAACGCAATACTTGTTCTTTGAAAAAGATCCACATCGGGATCGAAACGTCAGAAACATTTACTAATTGCACATTCGTTGTTTTCTCTTTCTAAAATGATCGAACCTGGCGCCGATATCATTTAAACTTTAACTAATTACAACATTTAATTACATTTAATTACAACATTTCAGGAAGCACATGATTGCACAATTACTTTAGTTTCAATAACGATTCGTATTAGCCATTTTCCAGAATTTAATTATTGCGTAGTACAGCTTCAATATCTGAACGCGGCTTACATTTTGAGGAGTCTCAGCCAACTTTTTAAGTAAACGTTACACGCGTATTTACGCGTGCTGCACCGATTTCTCGGAGCTTCGTACAATTTTCATCCGTTGAATGGATTTCGAATGGGTTTTGAATCGTTGCCGAGATACAGGCACCAGCTACCTTGAGTTTCGCTCGCACTTTCACGCATGGAACGCTGGGTTCGCGGTTGTCAGACACGAACTTACATTATCATTAACCCCTTCGTGGCGCGCGATGTAAATGTGTTTACCTACCAAAGCCAGGGCCTCCAGGCGCGATAGTGGTGAACAGATCAAACGTATACGCGTGTTAATGGCAATCGTGTCGTGTTTACCGTTGTTCCGATTAATCAGGCTTGCTGGCAAATGGAACTGCTGCTCATTGCTGTCCGTCTTCAGAAGAAAAAATTAAACAGCACCATTCTTAACAATTTTCGTAAACACTTCAGGAAACCACCAGATCACTTCAATTCCTTCAATATTAGAATCATCACTTTACTCGATAATGCAATGTAATTGTTACCAATTGCAATTTTTTCAGAACTTTTTTTGCATTCCATTTGCTAAACCAATTTTTTTAATTGATTTGATTACTAAATAAAACGTCACAATTTTTAACAATTTTCTTAAATACTGGATTAGAGCACTAGACCACTTCAATTCCTTCAAGATATTAGAAAAATCATTTCACTCGATAATGCAATGTAATTGTTAGCAATTGCAATTTTTTGAAAAAGGTTTGCTGCATTCCATTTGCTAAACCAATTCTTCTAATTGATTTGATCACTAAATAAAACGTCACCATTTTTAACAATTTTCTTAAATACTGGACAAGAGCACCAAATCACTTCAATTCCTTCAAGATATTAGAAAAATCACTTTAGTTGATAATACAACGTAATTGTTAACAATTGCAATTTTTTCAGAACTTTTTCTGCATGCCATTTGGCAAACCAATTCTTCAAATTGATTTGATTCGAAATAAAACGCCACAATTTTTAACAATTTTCTTAAATACTGGATTAGAGCACTAGACCACTTCAGTTCCTTCAAGATATTAGTAAAATCATTTCACTCGATAATGCAATGTAATTGTTAGCAATTGCAATTTTTTCAAGATAGTTTGCTGCATTCCATTTGCTAAACCAATTTTTCTAATTGATTTGATTACTAAATAAAACGTCACCATTTTTAATAATTTTCTTGAATAGTGGACAAGAGCACTAGATCACTTCAATTCCTTCAAGATATTAGAAAACTCGAGTCGAAAGCAGTATTATTAATCTGTAAAATTGTAGAATTGTGAATGTAATATACAGAAGTAAATTTTGGCATATTCATTGAAGTCTCCTCTACAGGTATAATGCAGTTCTGTGCAAACTGCGCATGCATAATCTTTAGCTGCCGATTGCCGAAACCCGACGCAATTAATTATCTCAGTTAGCAGCCTCATTGAGTATTATTCGAATAGCAGTGTGTATATCGCAGGCGATTGAATTTACGATACCATTACTAACGAAATTTCTCTAAACAAAAACATAGAAGCCGATTGTTTGTTCTGATCTTCAGTTTCCTAACCCCATGCGCACACTATAGAGTCAATTTCGAGTTAGAATCACAACACAATTGATTTCTGGGAAGAATCCAACTATCCTAGCTAACTCTTTTCACAGCAGGGATAACCGAGTTGAGCTTCAAGGCTCCTGAAGACATTGCTCCCATTAAGCTTGAACGTTCTGATTACACTGTCCAACACCAAAAATGTTTTCATATAACTGATGGGTGGATCTTATAGAGTTTTTTGCGCTGATTCCGAATCTGCCCTTAGTTTTTCTCCTACACGCACAGTTTTTGAAAAACATGACTTTGAAAAAAAAACCTATTTTTCAACTTTAAACAAATGTTGCGACGGTATGATAAAAGATATTGAATTGTTCTTTGCAGCAAAAGATTCTGTAGACTTTTCGGAATACGGTGATATCCATTATTAATACGTTATGATTGTTTAAACATTAATAAATAATCATTAAAGACGGAGAGACACCACTTTTGCACCAAATTTTGATGATATTTTTTAAATTATCTCAAAAAATAAGGGTCCAGCAGAGAATCGAAATATACCACGCGATAGAGCAGTTTTTTATCTAGAAGATCCACCCTTTCAAGTTAGCAACAAATGACGTTTTCACCTTTCTAGAAAGCAAAATATCATCGTCTGACACGGGTTGCTGCCAGTGGCGCTCTTCCACCAGCGCGGTCTTACACCGCGTGGCGCGCCGACGAACGACCGCGCTGGTGGAAGAGCGCCACTGGCAGCAACCCGTGTCAGACGATGATATTTTGCTTTCTAGAAAGGTGAAAACGTCATTTGTTGCTAACTTGAAAGGGTGGATCTTCTAGATAAAAAACTGCTCTATCGCGTGGTATATTTCGATTCTCTGCTGTCCCTTATTTTTTGAGATAATTTAAAAAATATCATCAAAATTTGGTGCAAAAGTGGTGTCTCTCCGTCTTTAATGATTATTTATTAATGTTTAAACAATCATAA
Organism: Lasioglossum villosulum; assembly: GCA_963971365.1. Lineage (NCBI taxonomy): Eukaryota > Metazoa > Arthropoda > Insecta > Hymenoptera > Halictidae > Lasioglossum > Lasioglossum villosulum. Next base: position 44,102,696 of record OZ020495.1, on the reverse strand, counting down.
CGTATTAATAATGGATATCACCGTATTCAGAAAAGTCTACAGAATCTTTTGCTGCAAAGAACAATTCAATATCTTTTATCATACCGTCGCAACATTTGTTTAAAGTTGAAAAATAGGTTTTTTTTTCAAAGTCATGTTTTTCAAAAACTGTGCGTGTAGGAGAAAAACTAAGGGCAGATTCGGAATCAGCGCAAAAAACTCTATAAGATCCACCCATCAGTTATATGAAAACATAAAAAAAGGTGAAATTTGTTGGACAGTGTTATCCGAGTGCTTTTTCCTCCTTTATCCTCTGTCACCACGCGGTGAAGTGTCACAAGTCTGTTCTGGTAATGTGCAATGCAATTGACGATTAATGCACAGACAGCTTAACAATGCCAACAACAAAAGGAAAACTACATTTACAAGCATATTTGTTAATTTGTTACTGTGTTTAATTGTAACAAATTGCGAAACAATGCTTGCAAAAAGATACTAATGGTAACAAATAACCATTATTAAGTTTATATGATACTTTTTATATGTTATATGTTATAACTAGACTGCGGATCTTTATCCACTTACAGCATCTGAAAATTTTTACGATTTTTATTTATTTAAAATCTACAAAGGCTATTGCCACTGAAAGTAAGATTCTATTTAATTCCACTTAAGAAAGTGGAATTCTAAACTCTATTATTGTTTCAGTGTCAAAAATTTCAGGAAATATATACACGATTTTACGATCACTTTAATTTCAGAAACGATTCATTTTTTTTATAACATTTACCTTACTATTACATCGTTTTACGATTTTTAATTATTTAAAATCTACAAAGGCTATTGCCACTTAAAGTAAGATTCTATTTAATTCAACTTAAGAAAGTGGAATTGTAAACTCTATTATTGTTTCAGTATCAAAAATTTCAGGAAATGTATACACGATTTTACGATCACTTTAGTTTCAGAAACGATTCATTTTTTTTTTGTAACATTTACCTTACTATTACATCGTTTTACGATTTTTATTTATTTAAGAGCTGCACTGAAAGTAAGATTCTATTTAATTCCACTTTCTTAAAATTGCTCTACAAAAATTGAAAGTTGCATAAATATTCCCAGTGTGCTTATAATATTTGATATACTATTTTATAGAACATATGGAATAGTATAATATAAATGTTCTACCGCGTGTTGTACATTTCGACAAAATGTGAACAACGTTTGTTCACTGATCGTAAAGTAATTATCGATTTTTTTCAAGGCTAACGAGGAACCATCCGGAAGTTTCAATGACCGAAATTGTTCAAATTTTGCCCGGAGTTGAAGTACCAGAAAATAATAGGCACGTATTTTTTTGAACTGCAATCGTGTATGTCGAAAGCGTGAAAACAGCTCTTGAAATTTCGGGCGGAGAACCAGTTCGATCGAATATTCTGATAACTCATATAGCAGTATATAGTACTTCGATTTGAAAATGAAGTAAATACATTTTGTAAAAATTAATTTCATTGAAAAATACGCTGTTCTTTGTCTTCCTACAAGTATAAAACTATAAAAAGGCCATGTAAAACCATAAATACCATACATGTGTACCTACATGTGAATTACACATTACAATAGTGAAATACGTAATGTCTATTTTTTGATAAGTCAACATTATACACACATTCATACAAATACACATATATATTTATTCGTATTCTCCATTTTGCATAATATACACACTGTAATAGAAATTGATGAGTAGACTGCAGATTTTTATGCATTCTCGAAAGAATTGACTGGATGAAATATAAAACAATGAAAAACGTAAAAGATCTAAGAATATTATTACGTTGTTTGGAGTGAAATGAATTGGTGACCGCGTTTGAAATATGTGCATTAATTATTTAAAATTTAACAGTAGAGTGTACGAAGCACGTAATATTCGCGTCGTTCCGGACCTTTGTGAAATATTTTTATTTCCAAGTTAATTGTTCCGCATGTCAAACTCTCATTTGCCAGGGTGAACTATACGTAAATCTAAATAAAATGGTTAAAATACCATAAACAGAAACGGTCAGTTTTCTGCAATCGAAGTTTAATTTCTGAATAAATCGATATTGGAATTTTGTTTATCGCCCGTGTAGTCTACATTGCAATTTATAGAAACGTTGAATAATGAACGGACCTTTAGACCAGGCTTTTTCGAGCATCGAAATTTTCGAGCTGGTTAAATTTTGTCCTGCAATTTGTTCGAATATACAGAGAGTATGCATAAACTTTTTATTCTATATATTTCACATACGCAGAGCAGTAAAAATGAATCGAAACTCAGAATTGGAATGTAAGTGACATTTCATTTAATGTTGGAAATGCCGTTGGATATTATTTTAAATAAACTACACACTATGTCCCGTATACGTACACTTTATTTTGTATAATTAAGAAGCTGTTCTGAATAAAAATTCCGTGTTTCTACGTGTCTCTTGTGCAAATGTCAAAAGTGAAACTGTGAACATGGTGAACTCGAATAACTCGTAAGTTATTTGTTGTATGAAAAAATATTTCGAACAAAAGTTGCGTAGTTTCCTAGGGGACAGTGCTGCAATCTGTTTTTAATTTCTTTGCTTTTTTATCGAGCTGTGAGGGTCATCTTCAGTTTTTCAAATGGGATGTCCAATACTATTTCACAAATTCGGCATAAAGGAGTATTATGCAAAATATTAAAATGAATAATTATCAATTATTCATTTGAATTTGAAAAAAAACATAGATATTCTATTTAAAAAACCGAAGTTGATGATAGATGATAGAGTAGCTATATTCAGTGGTCTACACTGTTGCGTTTCCATGCTAGTTAGATGGCAACACGATAAATTTCACGTTTTCTAACAGTTAACAATTGCAACAAAGTTCGATAGGTATACTTAATGTAATTAGTAAACAAAATTGTTTAAAATAAGTATTAACAAAATTGTTTAAAATAAAGTACAATGGGAGACAAAAGTACAAAAAATTCGAAATACATGAATATGTTGGCAAGTAAAGCCATTCACGAGTATATTTTGCATTAAAGAAATAGATTAATTTAAAAAGCTTTCGTTTAATTAGTGAATTTCTTGTTATATTTATTTTTTAATCAAATTGTCTTCATATTATAAAAAGTTCTAAATGAATTTTGTGAATAATTGTACCCTCCGAATAGTAGCTATATTCAGTGGTCTACAATATTGTCGCGTTTTCATGCTAGTTAGATGACAACACGATAAATTTCACGTTTTCTAACAGTTTATAATTTTTTCCTCTGTAACTATTTAGTGAATCCTAATAAATTTTGAACAGAATTAATTACATAACTTTTATTATATATATAAAAAAACTGGAGTTTCCAGTTGCGTTTTTTCAAGGTTTAAATAGGGTTTGAAGTGGCATTTTATGAATTCTCCATAAGAAGACGTGTTAAAATGAGCAAACTTTAAGTTGCTATAAATATTAAACGATGCCGTGAATCGAACCCAAACTTTGGTAATTGCATTAATTTAGTAAGAATTATATCTTGTCAAGATTTCAAAAATGTCGTTGCATTTTTATATACCTCCAAAACATCCTTAAATTACAGTTTTTAAAAATACCTCAGAAAGCAATATTCATGGTTATTATTGAAAATGAACATGTGAAATTTCCGTAAAATTATGTTCTGATAATAACAAAAAATATATATATATATAAATTTGACGTTTTGTAACAGTTTATAATTTTTTAGCTCCGGAACTGTTTAGTGAATCCTAATAAATTTTGAACGTAATTAATCACATCATTTTTACTATATATAAAAAAACTGGAGTTTCTAGAATCCTAATAAAAATGTGGGACATAATTAATCACATAATTTTTACTATATATAAAAAAACTGGAGTTTGTAGAATCCTAATAAATGTGGGACATAATTAATCACATCATTTTTACTATATATAAAAAAACTGGAGTTTCTAGAATCCTAATAAATTTTGAACATAATTAATCACATAATTTTTATTATATATATAAAAAAACTGGAGTTTCCAGTTGCTTGTTTTTTCAAGGTTTAAATAGGGTTTGAAGTGGCATTTTATGAATTCTCCATAAGAAGACGTGTTAAAATGAGCAAACTTTAAGTTGCTATAAATATTAAACGATGCAGTGAATCGAACCCAAACTTTGGTAATTGCATTAATTTAGTAAGAATTATATCTTGTCAAATTTTCAAAAATTTTATTGCCTCCAGAACATCCTTAAATCAACACATTATATTCCATTTATAGCGTCACATTTTAAACAAATACATCTCACGACGTAGACGTATTTAGACATAAAAGAATGAACAGTTTTTCGGTATGTGAAAATATTGAATGGGCGAATTTTCACTCAACAAACGTATGAGGATTCAGGGATGAAATCAATTTTTGTTTTATTCCTCCATCCCGCAATTAATGCAGAATATTTTTCTATTGCATAAAGATCCTCAGTCTATTCATAATCCATAATCCGGAGTGAAAGAGACGACCCTTATGTCTTCGCATAATTAATCCGCTAATTTCAGCGCATGACAAATTTCTACGAACAGATTTTTATCGAGGTACACACTTTCGAATATTTCGAACCATCAGGCTCGAAATATTTCAGTTCCTGCGGCGCTAATATTCGGCTGATTGTGAGGCTAATTATGCAAGTGCTGCTTTAAGCTTGAATCACCTCGGCAGCGCTTTCTTCGGCGAGGAGTTCGATTGTTCCGTGAAAGTGCTGCTTTGACATTCAACATTCCGATTCGTGTGTTGACCGCAATCTTCCCTTTGAGAAAGAACGGGTCGGAGAGGGGAAAGGAAAGGCGGAGGAGGGAAAAAAACTGAAGGAAGTAGTATTGCAATCGCGATGGCTGCCATTCAGAAGCGTACTCGTCTTCACTTTCTATTCAAGACGAAACTGGAAAGAGGTGCATGAGATTCTTTGGAATGCCTATTCGAGAATCCGAAGAGATTATGAACGACGATGGTTCCTTTCCCAGCTCGTAAACGTCTTCGGGCAGACGAAGATTATCGTTGCATATGAAATACGACGTTCTGCTGTTTTATCATAAAATTAAGACTCCTGCGCTGCTTCACTGTGCTCGCGGCGATAAACTGGCTTCATGATTACTTAATGACACTGGTAATCCTTGCTCACACCTCTACGAAATTGTTCCTATGAATAAACTAAAGTGAATTAGAACTAGTCTGCGGATTCGATTCATTTACGACAACAACGAGTCGGTGAAATGCAAACTAGTGAAAGCGTATGAAGCATTCAAGTTATATTATTCCGAAGATATTCAAGTTATTAAGGGGGTAACTAAACACCTTAAATACTTGAACTTAAGAGGGTAGTCTCGTTTTCAGGATGGCAGGGGTGCGAATTGCTTCTCGTTTCTTGATAATGCAAGGATGGAGCTATGCAGTTGTCAAAAACGCTAGATAAAAGATCAATTTAGGCCGCAAACGCCTTCAGAATTCCTACTTTTACGTTTACGAGGCGTAATTTGCTTTATTTTATAAAGCTACGTTTCCAACACCTTGTCACTGTAAGATTGCTGCATATTGGTAGGTTAGGATCATCGTTGCATAAGTAAACATCCTCTCTACAGTTGCCGATGAAGGGAGTGGTGTATTAAACTGCGTAAAAACTAGTTTAATTGGTGGATATTTAATGTATTTAATTGGTGGATAAATACCGGGTGATTCACGAGAAACAGGCCACCTCAATAGATCTGTTAGGACTAGAGATGGAAGAAAATGTTAGAGACAAAAGTTGTACTGTTAAAGGGGGCAAATATGGTGGTATAAAAAAATGAGCCGATTGTAGTCGTTTTCAAGGTCTTTTAAAGGTCATTTACGATTTTTAAATAGCACCATATATTTTTCACTTCACAGTGTTGTAGCTGATGTCAAGACGAGTTCAATTTTTTATACCACCATATTTGCCCCCTTTAACAGTACAACTTTTCTCTCTAACATTTTCTTCCATCTCTAGTCCTAACAGATCTATTGAGGTGGCCTGTTTCTCCTGAATCACCCGGTATAAGTAGATGTGGAGCTGTGAAATGTACAAGTACTTTTTCGCACTTTTCGATCTGTAAAATATAGAGGAAGTATTTTTCATCCTTTCACCGATTGCTTCGAGTCTTTTCGTAAAATTATGTTTGACAATACTCTAGCCTCTATAAAAGCCGATGGTCTTTTCAAGGGTAAATTCTATTTTCAGAAATTTTTTAGTGAAAATCGACTTCCTTGGTTTTCACAGTTAAACCTATCCCGAATAATTATTGTCACTATCAACAGGTGCAGATCTGACCACTACCATCTAGCTTCTTCTCTGGCTCGCATTGGCTTTATTGACGATCCTAAGTGTAGTTGCATGGAGGAGGACGAATCACTGAACCATGTTTTGTGGCAATGCAACTTGTATAATGAGGAAAGGCTCAAATTAATTAATGAACTCCGATTAATTAACTTCTAGCTTCCAATTGATGTCTCCATATTAATAGCTAAACCTAATATCAAGGCCTGTCGTTATACAGGGTGTCCCAAAACTACCCTAGGAGCCGAAAATGGGAGGTTCCGTGGGTCATTTGAAACTACATTTTCCTTTACAAAAATGACGTCCGCGGCTTTGTTTAGGAGTTATTAACGAAAAACACGGACCAATCAGAGCGCGACGTAGACGCGAGTTAGCACAGTCGGCCCGACGCGCCAACTGTCAATTGGCCGAACGTGCCACCGCATGTCTAGATCGCGCTCTGATTGGTCTGTGTTTTTCGTTAATAACTCCTAAACAAAGCTGCGGACGCCATTTTTGTAAAGGAAAATGTCGCTTCAAATGACCCAAGGAACCTTCCATTTTCGGGTGTCGGAGGAATTTTGGGACACCCTGTATACTTTCATTTTTTAAGAGCTGCGGACTTAAAGTATAAGTGTTTGTTTATACCGTTACTATCATTCTCGTGTCTTTGTTATATTATTTATGTTTCTTCTGTGTCCTGTTCTGTTTTGTGGTTTTTGTATTTTGTGCTGTATGTATTGTTTTCTATATATACTGCATTCTATGTATTGCATTACAATTATGTTGAAATAAATCTCATATGAGATTTTCTAATTAAAAAAAAAAGAATGTACACATTGTGTCTTTTCCATTACATCGAATTTCAATTACATTGTGTATTTTGATTACACTTATGATTCACGTAATTAGCAACTAAGTTAACCCGTAATACTGGAATGGTGACAATATTGTTTACATTATTAAATACGTCAATATTTAATCAATTACCAAACATTGAAGTATCGCATAAGGTATTATAATAATTTTACACCCTTAAAATTTTAAAAATCACATGGAATGAATATTCAATATTCTTGTTCGGAAAAGTGTTCAATTTTCAAATTAAAAGCTCCGAGTGCAAAGGGTTGATGAACCATTTCGGAATTTGTTATTTCGTTTTTTGCTTCTGGATGATTAATTACGCAAGCAAACGTTTCACGAGTGTGTAGACAATGATTTCGCCAAGATTTTTCCGACAAGTTTCCCTCGGATCGTTAACCAGGAAAGGGAAAAGTTCTCGACACCAATTAAGACGTTTTCGGAGCTGATTCCAGTAAAATTCGTGCACCCTTACGCAAGAACAGTGTGTGGATTGGGCTGGTAAGAACGCGAACGCCTTTATCTACGAATTTCATGAGCCGTTCCACTCGGTGCCCCGACTTCTAGGCGGGCACGTGGCTTTATAATAGGTCAATTGATATTAATGCGCGGGAAGAATTCCGTACACTCCGTTCGTGAATTAGAAACAGAGTCCTTCGTGGCAATATACGGAAGAAGAAAAAATAGAGTAATCGACGTAATACAAACCGCAAAACGTGTACTGAAATCCGAAGCTCAAAAATAGCAAACGAGTCACGTACTGGTCATAAACTCTAAACTCGTGTCTCCGACATCAATTCTAAACAACGCTGTCCATGATAATCACTTTCGTGGTGTAACAATTTAATTATTAGCGTTCTTCATTAATTTAGCGTTCCGAATTAACAGAAAAACCACTTCAGAACCGTGTTGCGATTATAAAATTATGACTGCTTATTGCGGTAACAATTTAATAATAAGCTTTCTTTCGTCGGAACGTTATTATGCTTCTAAAAAATTGCGAAGCAACTTTAATAATTAATATTATTATTTAATCAATATTATCATTACTTAATATAATTACTATCTAATCATTCCAGTATTTTATTCTTAATTTTTGCGCTAATTCAAAATACTAACACAAAGATATACAAGGTATCCTATTTAAATCGACCCAGTCAAGCATCTCCGAAACTATTGATGATACCAGAAATTATTCATATGGAGGTCAACTTTGTTTTTTACATGGAATTGTATATTTTTTAATACGCACACCCAAAAGTACTGAATAACTTGTGGCGAAAAATTATTAGTTGGGAAGATATTTTGTAATGTAATCTTAATGCAATTCTTATCCATTATGATTAATATTTTTTACCACGCCATTGTGTTTAACCAATCATATATGTATATCGCTTTTGTTTAATAGCCTATGAAGATATAAGTTATAGGTTTATTCTAACATCACTTCCCCACCAAAGAAGAATAAAGAAACTGAAATCTCATAGCTTTGTCCTCATCGTCGAATATTTTTGACAAAATCTTGAAAGGATAAAAATAAATCTTAATCAGAGGAGCTTGGATTCGCCAGTGAGAGGTAAAACGGACCATTCCAGCTGCAAAATCTTTTCTATAGGGATTCCTGCAATATGTGGCCTAGCATTGTGGTGCAAAAATACGATGCCCTTACTGTTGAAAAGTGCTGGTCGACTTTCTTGCAGTTTTCGTTGAAACCTTGCCAAGCATTCGACGTACAATGTTTCTGTAACTGTTGCATAACACTGTAACAATTCATCATCAATGATTCCATGGCAAATTCTCTATAATCAGCTTACCATAAAAGAGATTGTTCACGACGACTCTGACTCGTGAAAACACGGTAAGGGGTTAATAAACAGTTGAAACGATAGTTGCATGGTACATTATTGTGTCTACCAAATTGTGTAAAAAATGTTTTTTTATTTCTTGTTTTCTTTAAGAAGTACATTCGCAGAAAATGATTACACAGTTTGGTAGACACGACGATGGCATGCAACTGTCGTTTCAAATATTTTCTATTGTTAATATTAAATTACTAATCCCCTCAGCACAAAGGTTCGATCATTTGTTACTCAACTTCAATCATTTTCTCAACAACAGAAATTACAACTAATTTATTGTTAGTACATATTACTAAATTTCAACATTTTCACAGACGTAATTTTAGTAATCCCTGAAGATGATCTAAATACCGATCGAAACGTCGAAATTACTTTAGTAGCTTGCAAAACTGCTTTGTAAATCAAGTAACGAATTATCGAACCAATGGGCTGAAAGCATTAGTTATTTACTACTGACAACAAATGCAATCAATATTGATTTTTTATGGGTGCTTATGTTGTAAATTGAAAAAATACTAAATATAATAATAAAATAGAAAATAATTATATCCTTATATAAGGATAAAAAATACTAAATATAATGATAAAATAGAAAATAATTATATCCTTATATAAGGATAAAAAATACTAAATATAATGATAAAATAGAAAATAATTATATCCTTATATAAGGATAAAATACTAAATATAATAATAATACTAAAATATAATACTAAATATAATAATAATACTAAAATATAATACTAAATATAATAATAATACTAAAATATAATACTAAATATAATAATAATACTAAAATATAATACTAAAAATAATAATAAAATAGAAAATAATTATATCCTTATATAAGGATAATAATAACATAGAAAATAGTTATATCCTTATATAAGGATATAATTATTTTATATTTATATATTATATTTATTATATTTATAGTTATATCCTTATATAAGGATATAATTATTTTCTATTTTATTATTATATTTAGTATTATATTTTAGTATTATATTTTAGTATTTTTCTTACATTTAGTATTTTATCCTTATACAAGGATATAATTATTTTCTATTTTATCATTATATTTAGTATATTTTCAATTTACAATACAAGCACCCATAAAAAATGTTGTAAACCCATCTTTCAGTATTTTTTCTATAATTCCGATCAACTGACATTCTTGAAAAATCAATTTTCACAATCCGTAGCAACCTAATTGCTATCTGGCTTCCCAAAAAAAGTTCAAATGGTATAGTACGGTATTGGAAAAGTTATTGTCTCTTTCAGAACGTTCGAATATTAATTCGTTCCACAGTTGTGTGTTTTAAATTCATTACATACCGAGCGTTGATTGTAAACAGTAATTGATTTGACCCGGAATAACTCTGTCGTAAATCAGTTTCAGAAAAAACTAACAATCCACATGGATGACAGTCAGAGTGCTAGGATGTGAGATGAAATTCGATGCCCCGTTATTTACCCTCTGACTCGTGAAACAACATGCTCGTAAATCGGCGACTGGCGTGCTCAATTCCTAGAATTGACCACAGTTGCAGCGAAAAACTTTCGCGGGTTGTTTCGCCCTCTAAAAAATAGAGTCCTCATGAGATGTCGATTTCAAGCAGCCTGGCATTTTCATTTACTCGAAATTTGCACCTGTACCTGTGGTCCGTGTACACTGCAATTTAAATCATCTTGTAATTACAGTTTCTCTAAATAATAAAGAATCATTGTGGTACGAACAACTTCAAGAATTAAACTGCCAAGTTTCAAGCGAAATAAAAATTGTCTGCATAATTGCAAGATGCAGAAGCTAATTAATAAACAGCGGATCTTTGTGAAAACTAAAAACTTTTTACCTGAATTGCAGCAGACTGGAATGAAGCAGGATTTACATTATTCGGCGGTCGTAAGTTTATGAAAATGTCTTTCGGCAGCCACGATAGGCGGCAGCACTGTCGCTTGTCACGGCTCCGCTACATCTTGCCGAATAATGTAAATTGCGCCTCGAATACGTGAATTTAAGCCATTCTTAGGATATGTCTCTCATTGATTAATCTTTTATCTAGCGATTGTGACTGACTAGAACACTGAAATGTGCATTATAGAGACAGGAATCGAAAAATACGGAACCCTTGCAATCCTCGTGTACGTATACGTGTCTAGCGCTGTGTGTCTCTCACTCTCGAGAGTTTCTCGTCAAGGTCAAATTCGAATCTATACCCTTAAGGGGGTAGAGGCCCCACGTGACCATGGTATTTTTCATTCTGACCAACCCCCGCGCGAAAAACCAATTTGGCAACAGTGATGAACATACATCTATATGAATCTAACGCTTCAATTTCGCTATAATTACAGGTTTTTTTCTTTTAATCATTATCTTTATTGCTATTAATGCATCCGAGTGGCTTCATGCCCTTTACACTTTTGTTGTTAAGAAACTACGCTGATAATTCTCCTGACTAAGCGCCATCTCGTCCAAGTAGCTGAACTAAAATTGCTTCTACTCACCCTTCATGAAGGGAATCTGGGAAACAATTGAATGCGATCACGGGAACACACCTCACATCCTCATACGATTTTATATTGAGCTGAGTGAGGGCTCATTTGAAAGAGGAAGGTTAAACGAAGCGCGCGTGGGTCCCTAAATAAGCAGGAAAAATTTTTTTGTGATCGAAAAATACATTAGAAAATCCGGAATTTTTCTTCATTTGTTTTCCCTACTTTGGACAGTCACATTACTGGATATAAACATAATGTAACTGAAGTTGGACCCACGCGCGCTTCATTTATCCTTCCTCTTTAGAATGAGCCCTCATTAAGCTGAAAATATAATCATATGACGACGTGAGGTGTGTTCCCGTAAACCCCTGTTTTCACTTGTTTTCTAGTTAGATTCTGGTTAGATTCTAGTAATGTCACGTGGGTACTCTACCCCCTTAAGGGGGTACGGTAACCATGGATCTAGTGTATATATCAGTGTAACCAACCTCCACGCTGAAAAACAGTTTGGCAACAGTGATGAACATACATTTGTATCAATCTAACGCTAATTAAACTAAGTTTCGCTATCATTACAAGTTTTTTTCTTTTTGTCAATATCTTTATTGCTATTAATGGATCCGAGTGACTTCAAGCCCTTTATATTTTTGTTGTTACGAATCTCCGCTGACAGTTCTCCTGACTAGGCGCCATCTCTTCTAAACCAACTGAACTAAAATTGGTTCTAGACTTGCTTTAGACTATGTCTGTATGAACGAAATATGGGGAAGTTGAATGCAATCACGGGAAACGGCTTTTCGTCCTCATACGAGCATATTTTGAGCTGAGTGACGGCTCATTGTAAAGAGGAAGGTTGATCCCGCTTCGCCCTGGTCATGATTTAATTCAGAAAAATCGTTTTGTATTAGAAAAATACATGGGAACCTCAGGGTGGTCGTCTCGACTTTTTCCCCTACTTTGGACGCTGATATTATTAAATATAAACATAATCTCGTTATATCATGACCAGGGCGAAGCGGGATCAACCTTCCTCTTTACAATGAGCCGTCACTCAGCTCAAAATATGCTCGTATGAGGACGAAAAGCCGTTTCCCGCAAACACTGTTTTTACTTGCTTTTTTAGTAATATTCTAGTAATATCCATGGGTGACCGTACCCCCTTAACAGATATTTTTGCAAAAAAAAAAGTAATTTTGTTCGACTCTGCCCCCTCCAAATTAGATCCTGGGTGCGCCACTGCGAGACAAGTTGCATTAGTTACTGGGAATGATCTGGTGCTTCGTAGTTTCTAGCAGAAAGCACACGAGTGAAATCAATTCCTGTTGGCAGACTGCAAAAATCGATTTTTGCGTGCACTGCCGACCGCATTATTTCTGCGAAACTGAATTGCGAATTCCATCAAGTATCTTTTGTTTAATTCGCCGCGCATTCATTTACTTGCTGCTGGCATCTACATTTCATTATCCAAACCGTACCGATTCCAGACACGGTTCATGATCATACATAACAAAAGAATCACAAGATAAATTACACGTATGAAAGCACATATACAAAAGTTTAATTTCCGTTCTACGGTTGAAAAATATGCAAGCAGGGCAAGTACACAATGACTCCTGGCTGAAACACCGGAGAAGCGTCTACGTGCACACTGTGACGCGTTCACTGTTTTCGAGCAACATTGTGTTTTGCAAAATAAAACCACGCGCGCCGTCTCGCACCCACGTTTGCTTTCTTCTGTTTGTACGTGTAAATGCCGAATAAAAAATCGAGAAAATATGAAAAGGTGTATAAAAAAGCGATTCATTAATCATGAATCCTTTTTTCGAAAAACACACTTCCGGCGATATAAACAATTGGTGTGATGAACTTTTTTTAATTTCTGCATAATGTGCATGTTACAACGTTAGATTGAAAACATATATTATGTTTTTTTAATTTTTGCCCAAGCAAATGTTATGATTAAACTGCGGTTCTTTATGCAATTTGCAATTGTTGTAAATGAATTTTAAGATAATCGAATTGAATCGTATTATTTTCTGTGGTAGTCTTTTCAGATCGGATATAAATGAAAATCTTACGAAATTCCTTCGAATTTGATACTCTAGCATTTTTTGAAAATTTTTAAAAACCATAATTGCATTAAGATCCGCAGTGTAATAATTGTATTTATTTAACAAATTCATTGAACTTTCATAGGGAAATTTGTTCTATTCCATCGTACAAACTAGCAGTGTTAAATATATTTTTTCTAGCTCGAATACTAACATCTATTCTAGATTTTGACACGCTATTGTTAGAAAAATATCTAACACTTAAAAATTGATTTTTGTTGTTGTTTTTAATGTTTTGAGAGGAAGTAGCACTTCGACAAGTTTACCTAATATATTATATATTTAATATATTAAAACAAATTATCACTATCACCACAGAAAACAAAATTATATGTCCAGAATCATTAAAATTAGATAGATTTGAAGCATTTAGAATTGTCGTAACGTAATATACAGACATTTTCTTTGATAATCAAATTCTTTAATAATTAAAAATTCTTAACAATTTATCGCACTTTAAAACTAACTGGTGCCCAATATTTATTATCATATGTTTCTCGAGAAAAAATTTAATTATTAATTAAATGTCAAAAGTAAAAAGTAATTAAAGCGATTATTATAAAACACTAAGTGTAAGTAGTACAATTTTTATTAACTATACATTTTTTATATCTGTTCTGTGCCAAGACAAAATTACAGTGGCGCGTTAGACAAGGTTTAAACTTCATATTATCTGCGAAGCAAATTCTGACATTTTCTTTTGCATACGACAATAGCTATCATTATGAAACAATGGCTTCCCAAGGTTTATGGCACCTTAGTGGGAGCAATGTGCCCAAAGAAGCCAGATCATTATTCTGATCATAACCAGATGGTTGCCCTGCGTCCCATTTCTTCGTTGAGGGTTAGTACTCTTATCCTCATTCAGTTATCCTTATCCTCTATAGTGCAGGCGTGTCTGATCCTTTCTCAGCAGATACAAAAGGACCAATTATGAGTCAGCTAAAACATCTAGTTATTTCTACTCCACTCACACAAAGACTACGAAGAAAAACGTGGCGAGGAAGTGATAAAGATAACGAAGGAAATCATTTAAATAAAAAATGAATTAATGTTCAATGATTTTTTTTAAACGATAACTGTTTTAACATTGAAATATACGATTTGAATTTTTTTGGAAAGCGAGAGCAAGTAGTTTGCTACAGGACGTGAAAACAATTTTTTCAAAAATTGCAATTGATCGGAATTGCAGAAAAAATACTGAAAGTTGTATTTTACAACTTTTTTCTGTGGGCCTGTATTGAAAATTTTAAAAATACGTTTTGTAGATCTGAGGAAATTATATGCCCTGTGAAAGTTTCATCGCAATCAGCTGATGTGGAAAACAACGATTGAAAGATGCAAGAATCATTAGATTTACTGCAGTTGAAGGCCGAAAATCGTGAAAATCTGCAATTTTTAACGTATTTAAACGTTTGTAGCTCATTGCAACGTCGACCGATTTTGACGAAATTTTCAGAATATGTTTTATTGACACAGGTCTATAAAACGTAAAATGCAACTTTCGGTATTTTTTTATAATTCCGATCAATTGCGATTTTTGACAAAATTCTTTTTTCGCATCCTGTAGCAAACTAATTGCTCTAGCTTCTAAAAAAATGTTCAAATCTGTGTCAGTTATATCCACTGTGAATACGTTTAATCGACACAGATCTACAAAACATATTTTTCCAAATTTTCAATATAAGACGACATAAAAAAGTTGTAAAATGCAACTTTTATTATTTTTTCTACAATTCCGATCAATTGCAATTTTTGAAAAAATTGTGTCACATCCTGTAGCAAACTATTTGTTCCAGCTTCCCAAAAAAGTTCAATTCGTGTAGTACACTATAAAAAAGTTTATCGTTTTTCTGAGAATGTCCGAATGCTAGTTGGAGTCACTGTACATCGGGACAAATAGAGTAATAAATATACAGGGTGTCCCAAAATTCCTTCAACATCCGAGAATGGAAGGTCCCTGGGATAATTTGGAGTCATTTTCCTTTGCAAAAATGACGTCTGCGAATTTGTTGACGAGTCATAATCGTCCAAGTTATCCATAGTAATCTTCCTTCAATTTCTTCATACGAAATCGGACACAGCGTCAGATCTGCATAAAAATTGACAAATCTTGGTACACCGTGTATAAGCGTTTCGGCTTGTTAACAGTTTCTGCGACGAAACTGCTGGGAATAGTGAAACTCTGATGTTTGCAGCGGGAACCGAATCCTGACAATAAACGCACCAGTTAAGCGGCGTTCGTGTAACAGTTTTTCGCTAACGAAGAAACCCTGAAATGTAACGAGATCGGACAAAACGGCGATTGGAGCGGCGCGGCGCGCGGAACGGTAGGGGATGAAATGATGCCATTTTGGTATGCACGTATACGCCGTCGGGGGCACGAGCGTAACACTCTGTGTTAACGAATAAAGAATGGCGTGTTGCACCGGCTGCATTGGATGGGGCCTGGGTATACTGTGAAAGGACATGCAACGGACAACGTGTCGGCGCGAACAAAAAGGAGGTCGCAGAGAAAAGGACAAAAGCGAACAGTCAAGTCAGCTGCTGGAGCTGCGGGTCATGCACAGACGAGATAATTTCGATCAAGAACTCCAAAGGAGAAAACAGGGGATTGCTGTTGCCATGATTGATTTACCCACCTCCGCATGTTGCAGGCCTCTCCAATCTGCGAAACTAAATAACTAGACTCCGAATGTTTATGCAAATGTATATTTTTTATAGGAAACAGATAGAATAGCATCTTGGCAGAAATATGGAAGAAACTTCCGAAAAGAACATACCTTCGATTTTTTTTATACTCTGAATTTTTACGTATTTTGACCTGCTGATTTAAAATATTATAGTGAAAATTAGCGCAAATTTTATAGTACTGGTGGAAATCATAAAAAAACCATAAAAGTCATAGTTGGCGAAACTTCCGTTTATAGCAACAATCAGAATTCGATGAAATTTTGAAAATAGGTTCTTTTTTGACTAAAATGACGATTGCCAGAAGGATTTCTCCCGTTTCGAAAAAAAATTTTTTATCATTTCAATGTTGCGCTCTAGCTTACCGACTACTATTTTCAAAATTTCACCGAATTCTGATTTTTGCTATAAACAGAAAAACAGCCTCATAGTTTTTTCACTTGGAAAATACTTCAAATAAATTAAATCCTATCCTAACCGTACCTAACCTAAACTTAAACGTTAAGTTAAACGACTGTTAGAAGAAATGAAACAACCTCATGTAAACTAAAAAATAGATTAAAATAAAAAAAAAAACAAAATAAAGTGAAATAGTGTTGGATGAGTTATATGGAGTTTTGAAAATTTAATACCATTCTTCCAAAAAACTATTGTTTTTATCACAAAAATTAATACGACATAAAACATGTACTTTGACGACACCTACAACTTTTATTTGAAGTATTTTTACAAATTCCTATTATTTACGGAAGTAAATAAAAAAACTATGGTTTTCCATGGTTTCCGCTATGAAAATAAAATTTGCACCAATTTTCAGAAAGAAGGTATGTCTTTTTCGAAAGTACACCCGAAACATGTTTTATGATTAGAGAATTCTGAAGATATATCTTTTATTTTGCACTTTTTGGAATACGCATATGTTTTTATGTTTTATATTTAGAAACATATAATATTTATTCCGGTTCAAACTATTCCAATTATTCCTTTATGTTTTTCAACACTTTGCACTGTTAATTAGTGCTCGAATTTTAATTATTAGACTGCGGTTCTTCGTGCAAAGTAAAAACTGTTTGGATTAATCGCAAGGTATAAGATCCATAAAGATATTTTTTAAATTCTTTTAATGTTTTGCATTTGATCTGTCCACTTTCTATCATAAACGTATAAAAAATCGGCGGTCTAATTATTATTATATACCGTACAAAGATACATGCTAATACGTCACTGTTATGAGCGGAGCTTTTTAGAGGTAGTTCGAAACTGACCTAAGGAAAGAGAATTTATCATGTTGAGAGAAAGCTATCCGTTAATCTGCTGGCTTTTACAACCCCACAGGTTCTCTCTCATTAAACACGTTTTTCTTCTGTTAGATACTTAAAGCAACAGGATTTTGTAAAATAACCGTGGGCAAGATAATACTGTTATCTCCCGCATTTCTTGTGTGAGTGGCGGGAAAGACGATATACTATAGTACAATGTTCTGGCCAAGAACCACAGCATATTCTTAATATGCGGGAAAAGTACGTGGAAAACTAATCTCGTTAATTTAGCAGTAGATTAATCACACCGGTTCGGTACATTGCGCACGCACTCGACGTTAATGCAAATGTTTAACACGAATCCGATTGTAATAAATGAAAATGGAATGCGTTCTTTGCTTGACTCGAATTACGTCCAAGATGTCCTTGATGAGTCTTTTTCCATTACTGCCAGGTGTCTCTTCAGGATATACCGTAGTGAATCGTGGATCGAGGTCAGTAAATAGAGATTACTGTTATTAGCTGTACGATCGAAAATGTTTCGATCACATATACAAGTTTCTATAACATGGGTTCAAAAGAACTTTTACGCGTGTAGCAAATTTTTTGTAAAAACAATAGAAATGGTAATTTTTTTGCAATTTTTTAAATGTTACGATACGTTTCTAAATTTGCCTTGAAATCTTCTAACAGATAGACGTAAAAAGAAACGTTAAATTTTCGAGTAAAAATAGCTCCGACTGCAAAGGGTTAAAAACGATATTCTGGGGGTTAAACGCAAATGAGACACCTTATATTATTCTATGCAGAATTTGCAGTTCTTTGAATAGTCGTTGGAACTCAAAAATTCCCTCAGCATCGCGAAATGGGAGGTTCCTTGGGTCATTTCAAGCACCATTTTCCTTTACGAAAATGTCATCCGAGGCTTCGTTAAGGAGTTATTAACGAAAAACACGGACCAATCAGAGCGCGAGCTAGACGTGTATTGCATCGTTGCGCGCCACGCGCCGTCAGCTAAGTGTTGGTAGCACGCCGTGATCTCGTAACGAACAAGAGTTTCTCGATGATGTAAATCCTCTCCGATTTCAATTAGCTTCGGACACCTTCTCAAGACCACGATTCTGAACAACATTTCCCTTTACAGTTTTTGTCTGCCGGCATTAGTTTACGAAATAATAGTGCAAAAACTAGTGTAAAAATCTATGTTAATTAGATATTTAATTGTTGGAATTTATAACATATTGTATCTCAAGGTGATCGAAATTGGTGAGGGCCCACATCATCGGCAACTTTACCCGAACTAGAGAAAAAGCATAGATCGATTAAATTAAAAACTAACCTATTCAGTCGTTGATCCATTTGCATGTTACACCAGTGGAACACGATACACCACACTTTCACACAATTGCTGAACACTACACGTAGCACACTTTTCGAACTCGAAACGAAAGCAAACAAAATTACATACTCCAACGCCGCGCGGAAAGAGTTCCGTGTTCTTTGCGATTCCGCGCGAAACTGTTCTCTCCCCGCGTACAATGTTGTCGATGAAGGCAGATTGTTTGAAACAAACGAAATCGTTGCCTTGAAGATATGCCTCCACAACAGTGATGCCAGATTCGTGGGTCTTGGGGTTTTTCCCCTCCGCTCGCTCAGCCGGCTCGACCCCCCACTCTGACACACCGTCGGCGACATAGTAGAGATTCGATGGTGGGTGTAGCGCGCGTGCATTCGAACAGGCACTCGACGGGCAGAGTAGAGGTACGTTCGTGTGTAGCGCGTGCGCAATAGAAGCAACGTAGCGACTACGGTGCGTCAGAGTGGGGGGTCGAGCCAGCTGACCGAGCGGAGGGGAAAAATCCCAAGATCCACGAATCTGGCACACTGCTCCACAATACAATAATAAAGTCTGAAATTTTTATTGCTTTAGGCTAGCCTTTGGCTGTTAGCCTCTAATGGGGCATGTAACGCGTATGAGGCCCGACTTTTTTTTCAATTAGGCTAGCCTAATGCAATAAAAATTTCACTTTATTATTGTATTGTAGGTATCTCGTCCATGGCTTCGTTCTATGATTCTCGAAAAATCAATATTACCATATGATTCGCGAAAAATTAATATCTTCAAGGCAACGATTTCATTTGTTTCGAACAATTTGCCTTCATCGACAACATTGTACGCGGGGAGCAGTGATGCCAAACGGACGAACCTGTTGGAACTTTCCCCTCCGGCTGGCTCCCCCACTCTTACTTCTACTAGTTCTACTGCGCACGCGCCACACACGAACGTACCTCTGCTCTGCCCGAGTGAGTCACGTTTGGAGATACGTTCGTGTGTGGCGCGTGCGCAGTAGAACTAGTAGAAGTAAGAGTGGGGGGCCCAGCTGGAGGGGAAAGTTCCTCCAGGTTCCTCCGTTTGGCATGACTGGCGGGGAGAGCACTGTTTCGCGCGAAATCGCGAAAAAGACGGAACTCTTTCCGCGTCGCGTCGGAGTATGGAATTTCGTTTGCTATCGTTTCGAGTTCGAAAAGTGTGCTACGTGTAGTGTTCAGCAATTGTGTGAAAGTGTGATGTATCGTGTTTCACTGGTGCAACATGTAAATGGATCAACGACTGAATAGGTTAGTTTTTAATTTAATGAATTTATGCTTTTTCTCTAGTTCGGGTAAAGTTGCCGATGATGTGGGCCCTCACCGATTTCGATCACCTGGAGATACAATATGTTATAAATTCCAAGAATTTAATATCTAATTAACATAGATTTTTTACATCGATCGATTTTCAATCACTAGTTTTTGCACTATTATTTCGTAAACTAATGCCGGCAGACAAAAACTGTAAAGGGAAATGTTGTTCAGAATCGTGGTCTTGAGAAGGTGTCCGAAGCTAATTGAAATCGGAGAGGATTTACATCATCGAGAAACTCTTGTTCGTTACGAGATCACGGCGTGCTACCAACACTTAGCTGACGGCGCGTGGCGCGCAACGATGCAATACACGTCTAGCTCGCGCTCTGATTGGTCCGTGTTTTTCGTTAATAACTCCTTAACGAAGCCTCGGATGACATTTTCGTAAAGGAAAATGGTGCTTGAAATGACCCAAGGAACCTCCCATTTCCCGATGGTGATGGCATTTTGGGACACCCTGTATAACTGAAATTTTTCAATGGCATGTATTCAATTCTTCGAGTAATTAGCGTGCAACGTTTCTCACTAATTGATACCTTTGAAATGAAATCTTTACGATAGCAAAATGTCTACGTCCTCTCTTATTAAGCCTGACTTTACTTAAGCTCGTAACAACTTGGGCAATTAAGAAGACGTTCAAAGCGAAAACTGCATTGAATCAACTTCCCCGGAGCTGGTGCAAACTCCGTAAATTGTAAGAACAATTAATGAGAATAATTTTTAGTAACATACAAGATTTGGTATAGAAATATGCAATCAATAGCCAGCGGATTTTATGCATTTATGGCAACAATTTGTTGGTATAATTTAAAACAGTATAAACCAATAGAAGAATTTCAAAAAAATATCGTTACGTTATTTTCGATCTATTAAACATATTACGAAAGACAATACATTTTCATTTCCCTTCAGTTCATTGTAACTCTACTCGAAAATTCTTATTTCCCATAAACATCCGCAGTCTAGTAATAGTCATAATTTGTGATTTCAACTATAGCCAGAAATATACACAGGACATCGTCCAAAACATCTTGGGGACTTTGAAGTCTCGTAAAATTGTGGGAAAAAATGGTTTCCCACCATTGAATGCGTCCCTTAAAATGATGGTACTTTGTCCTCATGAGCGTTTTTATATGACCATAAATGACGGAGATACTTAGGTGTTCCCATTTAAATGGCCCATTCGGTATAAAATATGTGTTTAAAAGGACAAGCCGATGAAAGTAATAGTTTCCGAGAATAGTCCAGCCGAGGTCGAGAGACTAAGTTTCAAGAAAAACCCGTTTAAAGTTTCGCGAACATACGCATCACGAATGGCGCACCACTTCGATAGCGAAGTCTTTGAATCTTCACTGTTTCAATACATTCTTTATTCACACATATATGTAATCGCTTTTGAAATCGCGACATTGAAATGATAACAAAATTTTTTTCGAGTCGGGAAAAATCCTTCTAGCAATCGTTACTTTAGTCAAAAAAGAACCTATTTTCAAAATTTCATTGAATTCTGAGATGGGAGGTAAATAGAAGTACAGTCAATTTTTTTATTAGGGCCCTTAACGAAAATTTAAAATACAGATTTTGTAGATCTATGTTTGTCACACATGCTGAAAATGGTGAAAATCGTAGTTTTACATGAGTTTTATGTTTGTATTTTATGATTGTATGTGTACAACTACTATAAATATACAAACCATAAATTTCAAATTTTCATTAAGGGCCCAAATAAAAAAGTTAAAAAAAATGCCTTTTCTATTTTTCCATGTAACCTTGTAAATAATAATTTTTTGGAAAATCTTTTTTTCATATCATTTCATAAATCAATGCTTCTAATTAATTATGAAAAATCAGGTCGTCTGGTACTATTATAAAAAAGTTGTTTCTTTTTAAAAAGTGTACGAACACTTGTACATCCACTGTGGATACGTCGAATTTACAAAAATTTCCTTAAAAAAAATAAGAAATTTAATTTTATTCATTCCATTGAAAGTAGATCGGATGCACTTTCCAACGCACTTTGTTCCGTGCCGATAGCTCAATCCGTTACCGAGATATAAGCATTTAAAGTTTGCGCGTAAGATGAATGGGGTGCGGGGCCCATTCTGTAATAATTTCCTGGAAATGCGTACGCACTAATAGTAATAGTAAAAACTGACCTGTCTCAACCGATGGCGCGTTGGGTAGGTCAGTAACGTCTGGCGAGAGCGAGAGCAACATATGGTGCGAATGAGATGGAGATAGTGAAATGTCAAAAAATAGCTTGGTCTTCCTGCGACGATATCTCAGGAACCAGTTATCGTATCGCGATGCAACAAACGCCATCTTAAAGCACGGGCTTCAAACTCTCCAACAATCTAAGTTTCATTACATTAGCATTAATAGTCTCAAAGTTACAACAATTTGAAAAATAACTAATTTCAATACGATCTCTTCGTGTGTTCTACGAATGTAAACGACTTGATTTCAGCAAATTTTCTTCATTTAAGAGTAATTATCATATTTGTAATTACTGATTAAATATTTCTAATGAATCCCACTATAAAAACGTTAATAAGGAATTTTGTGTAGAATATTCTTAATTCTTCTTTTATGAGGTAGATATGTGTGGAAAAAAAATAATGTTTACAAATGTAGATTCATTCCAGATAGAATCATCTTCAAATTTTCTAAATATATATTTAAAAAAAAAGAAACTTATTGTCTGATAATATCATTTTCTGTATTTTAACAGTTTTTGTGTATGGCCCTTCTTAGCTAATTTATGTTAAGCCTCTTTTTTACGATTGTAAACTACTTGATTTCAGCAAATGTTCTTCATTTAAGAGTGATTATCGTATTTATAATTACTGGTTAAATCTTTCTAATGAATTCCACTATAAAAACGTTAATAAACAATTTTGTGTAGAATATTCTTAATTCTTCTTTTATGAGGTAGATATGTGTGGAAAAAAATAAAAATAATGTTTACAAATGTAGATTCATTCCAGATAGAATCATCTTCAAATTTTCTAAATATATATTTACAATAATGTAATAGTATGATTATATTGATTTTTTTAATGGGTCGTTACACGCATTCAAAAGAAACTTATTGTCTGATAATATCATTTTCTGTATTTTAACAGTTTTTGTGTATGGCCACTCTTAGCTAATTTATGTTAAGCCTCTTTTTTAGTATTTTAAACATTTGTGTAAAAGGACTTCGGTTCGTTTATAATAATTATAATAATAATAATAGAAATCATAGGAAATGGAAATATTCTAGATCGGACGAAATGTTTAATTTTCCAGTTAAAATAGCTCCGAGTGCAATAGATTAATTATATTGATTCTTGACTCTCAGTGTCAAATAGTGCTAACTCATTTGGACAAATATAATTTGGAAAAAGTAAAATTTTAATGCAGATATTAATAATATGAAATCTGTATTTCCTCACAATTAACTTGATTAAAAAAGAAGAATAATAAGAACAATATGTATGCGTTATTAAGTACAAAATACTTGTGAAATCTCTTATAATAAAATATTGTAATATTGATAATAATATAATAATAATATAAATCGTATAGTGTAGTAGTGTTGCTAATTGATCAATAGTAACTGGCAAATTATTCTTAGTTTCGTGCTGTGGTTTTGAATGATAGTCGGAGTAATTCATTTTGAATTATTAGACGAAGACTAAACTGTCATGGTAATGTGTCTAGAGCTATGTTTCATGGAATGTACGATAAATTGCGAGGAATACAACCTAGTCTTGTCAACGCGAGGAGTCTTCTATTGCTGCAGGATGACACAAGACGCTATACTACGACAATTACGCGACAAACTATTACACGAATGCACAAGAGTAATGTTGTCGCATGCTTCATGCTCCTAGAACATGTCACTTGCACATTATCATCATTTCCGAGCGTGGTAAAATAATATAAATACGAAAAAATATTGCTCACGAGATTTAGAAAATATATTGCAGAAGATGAGGTTAATCATTTGTGGAGCTCACTAATTGGTTAATTTAGCAAGTTCTTAACTTATTAAGACTACTAATAAACACGTAAATGCAATCTCTCTCTCTTTTACACGTGACAATTCTAAGTGCTGCCAAGTCTCATACCTCCTACTCACTCATACATATTTAGTTTTTGTTTTCACTTTAAATGACATCAGAAACCACTCCTTTCAAGGTGCTACAACATTTTTGGGATACCCTGTATACATAGAAATTCTATTATTTTGCATATTTTTGACTCTGTAAATATTCATACATCTCTCCTGAAAAAGTGTTAAATTTTGTTTTTTAGTAATGCAATTTGAATCTCAAGAGATTATTTTGCACTACTGTACGTACGTTTCAATACATTATGATACTTCATATAATACGATAAAAATCGTATGCGTACGAAATAAGCAGTTTAAAGATGTTACATGCAAAAATAGAAAAGGCATTTTTAAACACTTTTTTATTTGGACCCTTTAATCGGTTGTCCATTGTATGCGGGTCAAAAACTGCGTTTAGGAGAACCGGGCCTCACTAAACATGCTTGGTACAGTAATGTCGCGATAGTTGCCGCAGGAGCTGTACACGATAGTTGCCGCAGTGCCTACCCATTCCACCAGCTGTCAATGCTGCGCTGGGCCGCAAGGCGGCGATGTTTGATGTCGGCTCGGGTATATCGGTGTGAACACCACTACAGTGACACCATGAATCGAATTTTCAAATTGCTTAATTTTCATTATTTTTTTATGAGATTTTACTGGCTTATTCCTAGCAAAATTCTGATTAAAACAAGACCAAACACGGTATAATTTGGCCCATCAGTAATGTATTGAAATTTGTCGGAGGGCTGTACGCGAAAGTTGCCGTAGTGCCTACTAATGAATTTCCTACTCAATATTCATTATTTTTAATCAGAATTTTGCTAGGAATAAGCCAGTAAAATCTCATTAAAAAATAATGGAGAATAAATAATAAACTGTGCCGGCGACGGCGACACGCTCGGCCACGCGATCATTCTGTCCTTCTCTACGTTCGGCTTTTGATTGATGTCTCCGCGCGGTAGACTGTAGAGGCCAGTCATAAATCAAAAGACGAGCAGTTGTCTTGGAAGTTGTCGCTCCAGAGAACAGCTCCTGCGGCAACTATCGCGACATTACTGTAGTACGTCATCGCGTTCAGTGATCCCTACTCCGTGCGACAACACTCCCTACTCCGCTATGCGTTTCCACTCCGACTCATCCCCACTCCACTGACCCACTTCGCACCGAAGGAGCTCAGTGTGGTATTCCGTTCATTCAGTTTCATTTCGGATAATTTCGGACGATCAAGAGACCTCGTCTCTCGAAGTCATCCCCTCATATCTAACTATTTGTTAATTTTTGGGGAGCAAGGTAATTTCGTAATAAAAAGGCAGACATCTCTCGCACGATATTTATAGGATGCCCTCCCTTCCAAAGTTAGCTTCGACTGACCGGGTTCGGTAACTCGTCGATACATTTGAACTAGAAACATTTGAACGTCAGTCATGTCGGCATGCGGACTCAAAGAACTGCGCCTCTGTCTTTGATTTCGAACCTAAAGGTACAGATACCGAAAAGAATTAATTTCTGTATCATACGTCACACATACATACATCAATACTATTTCATACCAGTATTACTTATACCATGCGTTCCATTCAAAAAAGACTAAAAAGGCGAAAATAAAAAATATTTTTAAAAAACTCGCCCACGAAGATTATTTCAATACAGCTTAGCTCTCCACGCTTTTATTTGTAAAATACTATTTCCTCTTTTTCAGTGCATTTTAATATAAGCGTGGATTTGAAAAAGTTTTTTTTCATGTAGAGTCAACTTCTTGGGGGTTTTACCGATCATTCTCTATATTTAACGACTTCGATGAAACCTCGAAACCGGAATGAAAGTCCCGTACAAATCCATCAAACTGCCGCCAATTTTCCCATTTCCGTGATATCCGCGTACATAGGTGCGCCGTAGATCGATCCAATTCATTGTACATAGTGTTTCATCATACGAGTTACAACCCAACGTTAACCAATTTATTAATGTTATCGATGACGACTATTTGAAACTCCGTCGTGTCGAAAGATCTTATACAATGCGTTAACGCTTTGCACTTGGAGTTATTTTAACTTGAAAACTAAACATTTCTTCCGACGAAATTCCTGTCAATTTAAGACTAATCCAACACAATTACTGTATTCTCTCGTTTATCAGATTGCGCACTATCATTGGCTCTTCTTCCGTTTATGGCAATGATCAGAATTCGATGAAATTTTGAAAATAGGTTCTTTTTTTACTAAAATAACGATTGCCAGAAGGATTTTTGGCGCGTCGAAAAAAAAATTTTTATCATTTCAATGTTGCGCTCTACCTTAGTGACTACTGACTTACCGAGTTTGTACTTTATGTTCGTGTTGTGCGCTTGCGTCATATATATTCTGGAAATTAATGTAAAATGCATAGAGAATTAATTTGGATTAGGTTAACCCGAAAGGTTTATTTATTATTTAATCCTTAGCACTCTAATGGTGACTCTGAGGCACCATTAAAAATTGCTGTACCATTATTCAAAATATTGTATACATTATTAAATACATGGGTATCTAATCAATTACTAAACAGTTAGGTATTGTATGAGGTATTATATCAATATCATATCCATACAATTTTTAAAATCATAGGTAATGGAAATATTCCAGGTAGGAATACATGTTTAATTTTTTATTTAAAGTAGCTCAGAGTGCAAAGGGTTAATTATATTATTATTTATGTGATTAGAATGAGTTGTGGTTAGGTCGGGGTGGGGGCGACGAGACCACGCACACGACAATCTAGGAGTAGTCTTTAAAAATTTCAAGTTTACCTTATATATGTATTACGTTAAACTAAAGAGGTTTCGTTTATAGATGTTATGTGTGAATTTTTATGGCGCTGTGAGGTGATCTAGGCTGGTGATCCCTTTTTACAACTAATTGAAGATATTCTATATAAAATAGAAAGTCGGTAAGTCGGTAAGGTAGAGTGCGACATTGAAATGATAAAAAAATTTTTTTCGATGCGCCAAAAATCCTTCTGGCAAACGTCATTTTAGTCGAAAAAGAACCTACTTTCAAAATTTCATCGAATTCTGATATTTGCTATAAACGGAAGTTTCGCCCTATCATTCATTAAAAAGTTGTTAAGTGCAATCTTTTAATTCATCCAAAGAAAACGTCATTTTCATTCCACGAAAATGATATAATATCTCATATAATACTTTCGTAATTGATTAGACACCACCATAACCAATAATTACACTGCAACAATCTCCATGCACTTATCACTTTTGAAAATTTTCAAGAAAAACTAGGATATCAAATACGGCAGAATTTAGTACGATTTTAATTTACTTCAGATCTCAAAATGGCTACTACTACGGAAAATAGGATTCTATTTTGTTCAATGCAATTGAAAACTAAAAACATGCGATGACTTTTCGTCCCGTGGAGTAGCAACAAGCCTCGCTAGGTTTGCGAACGACCTCTATTTTGAAAAACACAAACACCATCGAAAACGGGAAACTACTGGAGCCTGGGTCTGGTTCATTTACCTGCCACTTCGAGTCAGGACAGTGTGCGACAACCCTTGTAATTCCGAGGAACGATAGAAACGGCGAATGGATACGGGTGACGCGACGACTTTGGAACAATTTTGGAACGGCCGGTAATAAACGAGGTCCGGCCGTTGGCTGCGTGCGGGGTTGTGTATGCAATTTAAAAAAAAAATACAAAAAAAGAAAGAAAAAAACAGGAAGAAGCGAACGGGTGGCCTGAAAAAAACGTGGAAAAAGCGCGGCCGCGTCTCATTTCGGCTACTATACGAAAACATCAAAAGCAGCTGTCGAAATTGTCCGGAATGAAAGTGGGTTGCGAGTTGCGATGGTCGAAAAAAAGAGTAGAGGGTTGGGACTGGCACGCGCTATCGTTCCAGGACGATCGATGCGAGCCACCAAAAGAGCGAAAATGCACGGAAATCGAGACGCGTCGCGCAGCTGAGTCTGCACATCGGCTGCTGGGACCGGGTCGTCGCTCGTTACCATTACACTGGCCGTGATCGGATTGATTTGATCTCGGGGAAAGCGGGTATTAAAAGCCGTTTCGAGTATTTCACCTAGGCTGTTGGCGAACGGGCCAGGCAGCCTCCAACTGTGTATCGGTGGAACGTCTCGTGTTCGCGCCGATTAAATTCTTTCCATTTCGTCTCCGGTGACAACGCGACACATGTTCCTGGCAAAACGTTGCGTGTAGAACGATTACTTTTCCGAACGTGGAGAACGTTGCCTGGCCATCGCGTTTCGGAAGAGGACGACCTTTCAATGAGATTCTCGTTTAAACCGACACAGCTTTCGCGGTCACTGTTTTTCACCGACAAACTTTCATCCACGTCAACCGATTACCGCGGTTGCTGTTGAAGCAGCTGTTCAAAAATTAATCCAGGCCTGATCCATGCGTATGCAAGTAATGGTTTTTATAGTTATACCTTTTGCAAAGGCTTCGACAAAAAACTTTAAAGGGAAGTTGCTCGGTTCTAATTTGAAAATTAAACATTTCAGACCAGGAATATTTTTAATTTCGTGGATATGAAATTGGTATAATTAAATGTTTAATTGATTGGGTATCGATATATTTAATAACGTTAACAATATTTTGAATAATGATACTAGCGTTACTAATGGTACTGATTATAGTATACATATAATATAATTCATAATTATACTGTATTTTGTAATTGTGTCTCAATTGTGCAATCGAATTGCATTGTAATTTAATTGAATAAGAGACCAGAATTACACATTACATTATAATTGAATTGAATAGGAGACCAGAATTTCATTGTAATTCATTTGAATGAAGAATTTATTGAATTTCGAATTACGAAATAATTGAATGCAATGTAATTGAATTAGTTACCTCGTAACTATAATTCGTGAAGTAATTCAATTGCGATTCAACGCAACTCTGAAGACACATTAGTTGATGGCTCTCATAATTCTCTTCAAGGACACTTACTACTAATGTATGCAAGTAATTACCTTTCTTGATCTGAAATCGATAGTTTCTATCTGTCAACGCTACCACATGTTGCTATCTCCACTGACTTCGTAACCCAGTCACATTGACACTCGTACCCATTTCTGATCGTAACTAGGTCATTGACCGCAGTGTTCCTTGCAGTTCCAGATCCTTCATCAGTAGGTTCCTTGTGGCATTTCAACTGCAGAAGCCTGGAAGAAAGATTCTTCGTAATTAAGGACCATCAAACCTTTAACCCTTTCCACATTTTGTTCGACCGTATTCTTTACAACTCCTTATTGTTTCAAGTGTTTTATTTATAATGTACTTCGAAAGATGTGATAGATACTAAGTTTAAACGGACGGTTTTACATTTATTTTCAATTATCGAAATTACAAAGATGCTTCCATTAGCAATTATTAAATGAATTTCCTCACTGAAGCATATATTGTTATAAAAATTGCAAGAAATATAAATAAATTCAGTGTTAAATTACGCTGCTACAGTAGAATTTTGGACTGAACTTCAAAGACTTAATTTTGAAGGAATACTATGAAAAAAACAATTCGAAACGGAAGAGTGTATCGTGTGTCTGAGTTATTTAATCAATAACCGATCAATTAAAACTACAAGCGTCGGCCATACTCGTGTGCGAGTATTAAATAAATACACATGTGGACAACGTCGATCGTGTGTTCTTAATTGAAAATGAAAAATAAATGGTTATCGTTTAATGAAAATGCATCGTATGAAATTTGAAGTACTGAGAGGATTTTAATTAATTTTTATCGTCGGATCAGATATTTATTAAACCAAAATTGTTGTTCATAAATTTCATTGTATAACGTGATTTTATATAAGCAAGGAATGTCGTGAATATTTTTTGGTACTTACAAATTGAGATTGTCACGACATAATGTGTATATGTATACATTACAGATTTCCAATTATTATTAAGTATCGTATTTTATTTCGAGTTATACATTTTCAAGCATTTCCGCGTGTTTAAATGAGATTCTAAATACGATATAAACATATTTCTTCATAATGTTTGCTAGTGATATTTGCAACGCAGAATTCCGTGTTATTAAATGTTCTGTATCACAGTACTACGTGTATTTACCATGATTTTATTAAAACAAATAAAATTAGTAAATATTATGAACGCTTGACAATTGAAATATTATGACTAGACCGCGGAACTTTATACAAAATAAAACTCGACTGCATGTACTGCAAGGAATTTAAACCAAACTGAATGTTATTTCTTTCCATAATGATTTTAGTAGAAGAGAAATCTTACATCTTCGATTCTAAAAATTTTTCAACAATTCTTAATTGTATCCACTCAAGTTTGTTATACATGCATATAGATCTGTAATATAATTATTACATTAAAGTAAATCGAATAAAAGTAGGTTAATTATAATTGGACTGCGGATCTCTATGCATTTATGGTTTGTAAAAATGTTCGAAAAATGCTGGAGTATTAAATTCGACAGAATGTAGTAGAATTTTTATTTATTTTGCATCTACAAATGTTATTACCAATGAAAATAGTATTTTATTTGTTACCACTTTCTTAAAATTGCTCTAAAAAAATTGAAATTTGCATAAACATCAGCAGTCTAATGATAAAAAAACAGTATTTTTAAAGACTTTAATATTTTTACTGTTTCAAAATTGCACCTACTCATTTTTGTCATAAACGCATAAGATCTGGCATCTAATAACTACTATGATCAATAAATCCGTTTATTGAGAAATATTGTTTAACGCTCACTATGTAACATACTATGCATCGCCAACATGAATTTTCTACGTCTTAATCGTGATTCAGAATCGGCATTGCTGGAATTACATATCGACTAGTAGTACGATCCGCGTGTGGTAGACCAAATTTTATGGGCACCATAAAACCGTAACGAGAGGTGCTGGTTGCGCGAGATTCGTTATCACAGGAGCGACAGTCTTCCATGTAGCACTGCGTTTTGTGGACGATTACTGAACCGATGAAACGAATTCTGCAGTCCTTCAATTGTTTGCGGTTTTTCGGTCCCGAAATTTAAATGTCTGAATGAAATTTGAGGGGCCCATTCACGGTCAAGCATATTGCGCAACAGTGCCTATTGCGCAACACTATAGACCGTGAAAGGTAGTGATCAACGAATTGCGCAACTTGTTGCGTAAAATCAGAAATTCAGGGATTTTTCTCAGGAACAACAGTGCCTATTGCGCAACACTATAGACCGTGAAAGGTAGTGATCAACGAATTGCGCAACTTGTTGCGTAAAATCAGAAATCAGGGATTTTTCTCAGGAACAACAGTGCCTATTGCGCAACATTATTGACTGGGAATGGAAGTGATCAACGAATTGCGCAACTTGTTGTGTATAATCAGAAATTCAGGGATTTTGCTCAGGAACAACATTACTTATTGCGCAACATTATTGACCGGGAATGGTAGTGACCGACGAATTGCGCAACTTGTGTAAAATCAGAAATTCAGAGATTTTTCTCAGGAACAACAGTACCTATTGCGCAACATTATTGACCGTGAATGGTAGTGATCAGCGAATTGCGCAACTTGTTGTGTAAAATCAGAAATTCAGGGACTTTTCTCAAGAACAACATTGCTTATTGCGCAAAATTATTGACCGTGAAAGGTAGTGATCAACGAATTGCGCAACTTGTTGTGTAAAATCATAAATTCAGAGATTTTTCTCAGGAACAACATTGCTTATTGCGCAACATTATTGACCGTGAAAGGTAGTGATCAACGAATTGCGCAACTTGTTGTGTAAAATCAGTAATTCAGGGATTTTTCTCAGGAACAACAGTGCCTATTGCGCAACATTATTAACCGTACATGGTAGTGATCGACAAATTGCGCAATTTGTTGTGTAATATCATAAATTCAGAGATTTTTCTCAGGAACAACATTGCTTATTGCGCAACATTATTGACCGTGAAAGGTAGTGATCAACGAATTGTGCAACTTGTTGTGTAAAATCAGTAATTCAGGGATTTTTCTCAGGAACAACAGTGCCTATTGCGCAACATTATTAACCGTACATGGTAGTGATCGACAAATTGCGCAATTTGTTGTGTAATATCATAAATTCAGAGATTTTTCTCAGGAACAACAGTGCCTATTGCGCAACATTATTGATCGGGAATGGTAATGATCAACGAATTGCGCAACTTGTTGTGTAAAATCATAAATTCAGAGATTTTTCTCAGGAACAACATTGCTTATTGCGCAACATTATTGGCCGGGAATGGTAGTGATCAACGAATTGCGCAACGTGTTGTGTAAAATCAGAAATTCAGGTATTTTTCTCAGGAACAACAGTACTTATTGCGCAACATTATTGACCGTGAAAGGTAGTGATCAACGAATTGCGCAACTTGTTGTGTAAAATCATAAATTCAGGGATTTTTCTCAGGTACAACATTGCTTATTGCGCAACATTATTGACCGGGCTCCTTTAGAATATCTCCGAGTGCAAAGGGTTTATATAAATAAAGGATTAAATACCAATACGAGGCAAGTAATTTTTTACCAAATGAACTGCTGATCAGCTACCGGTAGCACAGTACAGCGTTCGCCTAATAAGCTTGGAACAGAGTCAATGGCTTATTTTCGCGAGTGGATTGCACGGAGTACAAGTTAGCCCCGTAAATGTCTGAAATAATGAAAATACCATAAATTGAAGCGGCAAGTCGGACGTAATAAAATGGCAAGGGGGAAAGAGGACGTCTCCTCGTGAGTAAGAGAGCTGCGAATAGTGGAATGGTGGAAACAGGCGACGCGACGTTGGGTTGGTCGGACGGAGAAAAAAGTGATTCAGACTCGACGGTGATACCGATGCTCATCATTGAAGAGAGAAGGCAACGCAGGCAACTGGTAAGAAGGAAGCATGGTTAAAGGGTGGGTTATGCGGCAGAAAACGACACGCTATCAAGCGCGAACACTCCGGTCTGCCTAGTGGCAGCCGTGGTGGGCTGTGTAGCGGCGGAAGATACAGTGCATCATCAACAGATAAGCTGCTTAGCTCTGGTCTTATACGAGTGTTGCTCGGATCCCTGACTTCCTCGCCTTCGTTCTTCCTATTTTTTCTCTTTAGTTTTATTTCGCCCCAGTTTCCTCTTCTCTTTGCCTTTTATCTCCGGCGACGGTCCATGCCGCCGCGAATATTGCGTTAAACAAGCGTCTCGAACGACGACCCCTTTCCTTTTTCCAATCGGGACGAAATCAGCCGGTAATGTCTACATTAAGGCTGGCTGTATTATCGCCGATTTGTTGAAACGTATTCGACGGTGGAAATCGCGTGGAAACCTTGCCGAAGGGAGGCTACTTTCCATTCCACCGTTTCACGTAAACACCTTTTTATTGCGCTAATGTGCTGCTAATGCGCCTCCGTGATAAGCAGATGTAAAATTTTTCGCGCGACCTATCGGCGAATGTTTGATATCGATCTTGCAATTAGTAAACCGATATTCCATTTTCACAATATAATCGTACGACTTTTATAATTACCTCGCCGGTGAGACTTCTTCGTTATTACTCGACGAAGCTTCGAGTTCTTTTCGGGTCTCTGACGGCGCAATACTTGAGGTGCAGTGAGAAGCGAGATTGAATAAAACTATAGTTTTATAAAATTAATTGGCTGTGTATTTATGGCAACAGAGTACCACAGATTTTGTTGGAGTTAGAGGTTCAGGATATTCAGTCGGGATCAGAATCAGTCTTGTTTAAACAAACACAGACTTGTTAATTAATATTGTACAGATTTATTAGTATGTGCACACGTGTCGTGATCCGAGACAAAGAAGAAGTGAAGAGTCATAGAGTGTACAAAATGAATAAAATGACTTGTGAATTTCAAATACAATATTTATTTCTAATAGATTTCAAGAAGCACGTGCAGTGAACTACGAAAGTATTTGAACTTCTGCATTGTTCAGAATTTCATAGAAAAAAATGTATGGTTTATATTAATTTTCACAATTGAATTGATTAAATATTTTTCGTATTTAAGTATTGCCGAATCTTTCGTATGAGAATGACCCATCAGCAAGATCACACTGCAGAGGCAGTTTTTAGCAAATTTCAATTGAAGGAGAATCATTTCTGGTACATATCCAGCACTCTGGAAATTACTGCAGTCATAAATGTAGGTCTGACGCTGTGTCCAATTTCGTATGAAGATATTGAAGGAAGATTACTGTGGAGAACTTGGATGATTATGACTTCCTACGATTAGAAGTAATTTGGTGGATCATGGCGTACTTGAAGTGGGCATTTTCCAGGAGTATCACATCGGAAAAAGTAAATCGGAGTAATATTGAAATCTCGAGATTTTCGGCGTCGATATTGGCAAGGTTAACATTCGATCAGAAAGCTCAAATTAGATTGCAGTTTACGTTAGAAGTTTACTGGGTAAGCTTGCTTTATCATTAGATTACCTTCATGTAAAATAAAAATTGTCTTCGTCGATTGCAAGACGCAGAACTCGTATAAAAATTTCTTTCTATTTTCAACGATTTCAATAAATCGAGAATGGGCGTTCTTAAATTACCTTAATATTTTTACTGTCTTAAATTACATCCATTTTTGTCATAAATGCATTAAATCGTAAATGACTAAGTCGTCCACCAAAGACTGATACTCGTAATCGAACTAAATTGTACTTTATATACACAGTATTTGAATTACATTGTAATTGCATCACACACACACACATCGAACCTTTCACTTCATTTAATTGCTAATTAAGCGAATTACAAGTCATAAATGCATGCAATCAAATTTAATTACTATTACTGAAGAATTGCTATTATTATTGTCTTGTTAAACAGATGTTAAGCTGATTAACTATTTAACCACTTGGTCTAACAATTATGTTATTCTGATGTAGAGACTAAATAAATTGATTAACACAAAAGACAAACGCTGATACAATAGTTGCATTCAATAGTATTGTAACAGCTTATCCACTATCGATTCAATGGACTTGTTAGTGAGCTGTTTTTTAGTAACTGATAACTTTGTATGAATTTTACCAAAATTTTGATGAATACATCAATTATGTTATATTACATTACTATAAATCCATGAAAATTATGAAAATAATTGAACGAATGAAAATTTGTGAAAATAATTGAACGAATGAAAATTTGTGAAAATAATTGAACGAATGAAAATTTGTGAAAATAATTGAACGAATGAAAATTTGTGAAAATGAAAATAAAAATAATGAAAATGAAGATGAAAGAGTCAGAAATATCATGCTAGAATGTAATATAGTAAACTAGAATACAGTATAATATACTAGAATATAATGAAAGTGAATAATGGTGCAAGAAACGAGTCAATATTTTTTACAGTAAAATTAGACAGCAGATTTTACGCATTAATGACAAAAATCGATAGGTGAAACTTAAAGCAGCAAATCGTTTTAAAAAATGTAGTTTATTTAATTTTAATTACTTAATTACACAAGGAATAAATTTTGATTTGCTTCGTTTCCATGTAAACGATGTATAAACATTTTATTTTGCATGAAGATTTGGAGAATTGTTATTACGAAGGTTCAGAAGTACATTAAATATGTTACGTTGAATGACATGTAGTAAAAATGAAAAATGCATACTACGATGGGAAAAGTGTGGAAGACTCAGTTTAGTGGAATCTACGTAGCTACGTAATCGTTAAGGTATCAAGTTAAACTTTATAAAACCGAGATTTCCGTACGATTACATTTATCGTTACATATAGAAGATATATTATGTTAACCTGAGTCAGCTAGAAGTCGAACTATATTGGATTACTTCAAATCGATTAAACTTTCCTCCGAGTGAAGTCTCGCAAAGCCCCTCGCAGAAATTTGTTGAATGCAATACACGATGTCGAATAAAAGTTTTACTGTATTTCGTGACAAGCTTAACTTTTAAATAAACAGGGTAGCACAACTTTTATCCACTTGCGATACTTATTTCGGACAAAAGGTGTTCCTTGAAAAAGTTTTCTCTCTCTTCTGGGAATGTGGTAGATTATACGGACATACACTTCTTTTCCTCCTGTTGTACTTCCGTGGTCATGAAAGAAAAGATTATGGAAGATAACTGAATATAATTGAGAATTATCGTATCGTTAAAAACAGTACAGATTATTCACGAAAAATTATGGAAACATGACCGTGAAAAGTATTCTGTTAACTCTTTGCACTCTTTTGTTGAGTGTGTTTGGTTCCTCCTTTATTTATTTAATCGTCTCATGTTTTAATTAAAATCAAATATGAGTTCCACAAATATAAATTGCAACAAAGTTCG
The DNA here is from genome assembly GCA_963971365.1 of Lasioglossum villosulum. Lineage (NCBI taxonomy): Eukaryota > Metazoa > Arthropoda > Insecta > Hymenoptera > Halictidae > Lasioglossum > Lasioglossum villosulum. The sequence goes on along the minus strand of OZ020495.1, from coordinate 44,066,008 downwards.
ATAGGTATACTTAATGTAACTACAATGGGAGACAAAAGTAAAAAAAATTCGAAATCCATGAATATGTTGGCAATTAAAGCCATTCACGAGTATATTTTGCATTAAAAAAATAGATTCATTTAAAAAGCTTTCGTTTAATTAGTGAATTTCTTGTTATATTTATTTTTTAATCAAATTGTCTTCATATTATAAAAAGTTGTAAATGAATTTTGTGAATAATTGTACCCTCCGAATAGTAGCTATATTCAGTGGTCTACAATATTGTCGCGTTTTCATGCTAGTGAGATGACAACACGATTTTGAAGTTTTGTAACAGTTTATAATTTTTTGCTCTGTAACTGTTTAGCAAATCCTAATAAATTTCGAACACAATTAAATACATAATTTTTACTATATATAATAAAAAACTGGAGTTTCTGGTTGCGTTTTTTCAAGGTTTAAATAGGGTTTGAAATGAAATTTTATGAATTCTCCATAAGAAGACGTGTTAGTATGTGCAAACTTTAAGTTGCTATAAATATTAAACGGTGTAGTGAATCGAACTCAAACTTTGGTAATTGCATTAATTTAGTAAGAAATTACATCTTGTCAAATTTTCAAAAATTTTGTTGCGTTTTTATATAGCTCCAGAACATCCTTAATGTTCTCTCGATGTGAATACATCACAGAATTTCTGTTATATATAATATTTGATATTTAAAATATAATAAATATTCTATACAAAGTATTAATGCTGTGGAATTAATGTACAAGTAGTAATACATAAATAATTACTGCAACAAAATCTCCGTTTAATTGGAAACTCGTCGGAACGCGATAAATCAAATGTTTAAGTTTTATCGGCGAGTTCGGCGTTCGAATAAATAGTCGTGCGGTATTTCTAATCGCTGCGGGAAAATCGGGATAGCGCAGCCATTTGAATAACAAGAATCGCATATGGTATATCTAATCCTTGGTGCATGTACTTCTGTACCAATACTTGCGAATCGATAGTGCTTAAACGCTTCGATAACACATACCAGCGGTGTCTGCTTCTAACAGCACAGTTGCACGTGATTTCTGATCCACCATAACCGTCGTGTCACGAACTGTCACTGTAACAGCAACTATTCTCACACAGACATCCTGTTGACCGACCACGAGCGCAAGTATTCGCGTGCGTATAGATCCTGTTCACCGAACGCCGCCGATTGCCTATGACAACTGTCACGTCAAAACATTTCCCACGAAAACGCTTGACAGTTCGCCCCGATGAAGCCGCGTTAACCCTTAACGACGCGTTTCGAACACAGATTTGCAAGATACGAAAAATATCGTGCGAATTCAGAGCGCACAATAGCAGTAATTTTCAATACGGAAGAATACAGCAGCTTCGATTGGCCATTTTTCCGCAACGCTCGTGGAACAGTGTATGTAATCGCCTCTTCGTGTACTTTATCTGCTGCGTTATCGTCAGCAATAAAAAAAAGCATGCCGCGTCGCGCGAGTAGAACATCATTGTTCCTGTATGCATATCAACGTTGAATTAAACGGTCATTAATCGCACATTTTTATACGGCAGCCGAAACATTCATTTGTCTTTTTAACAGATTTATTCTACATATATTTATACAGAATTCCGCGTTGCAAGAGTAGAACATCGTTGTTTCTGCATGCATATCAACGTCGAATTAAACGGTCATTAATCGAACATTTTTATACGACAGCCGAAACTTTCATTTGTCTCTTTAACAGATTTATTATACATATACTTTTTTTAAATTTTCTTTTATATTTCTAACAGATTTATGCTTTGATTCGTTTTTTTAACACATTTATTCTATATATACCTATATAGAATATCGTGTTGCGCGAGTAGAACATTGTTGTTTCTGTTTGTATATCAATGTTGAATTATGCGATCATGAATAGAACATTTTTATTCAGACGCCGAAATTTTCATTTATATTTTTAAAAGATTTATTCTACATATACTTATAGAAAATGTCACGTTGCGCGAGTAGAACATCATTGTTTCTGTATCCATATCAACGTTGAATTAAACGGTCATGAATAGAACATTTTTATTCAGACGCCGAAATTTTCATTTATATTTTTAAAAGAGTTATTCTACATATACTTATAGAAAATGTCACGTTGCGCGAGTAGAACATGATTGTTTCTGTATGCATATCAACGTTGAATTAAACGGTCATTAATCGAACATTTTTATTCAGAAGCCGAAATTTTCATTTGTCTCTTTAACAGATTTATTCTACATATACTTTTTTTTAATTTTCTTTTATATTTTTAACAGATTTATGCTTTGATTCGTCTTTTTACCAGATTTATTCTACATATATTTATACAGAATTCCGCGTTGCAAGAGTAGAACATCGTTGTTTCTGCATGCATATCAACGGCGAATTAAACGGTCATTAATCGAACATTTTTATATGACAGCCGAAACTTTAATTTGTCTCTTTAACAGATTTATTCTACATATACTTTTTTTAAATTTTCTTTTATATTTCTAACAGATTTATGCTTTGATTCGTTTTTTTAACACATTTATTCTATATATACCTATATAGAATATCGCGTTGCGCGAGTAGAACATTGTTGTTTCTGTTTGTATATCAATGTTGAATTATGCGATCATGAATAGAACATTTTTATTCAGACGCCGAAATTTTCATTTATATTTTTAAAAGATTTATTCTACATATACTTTTTTTTTAATTTTCTTTTATATTTTTAACAGATTTATGCTTTGATTCGTCTTTTTACCAGATTTATTCTACATATACCTATACAGAATATCACGTTGCGTGAGTAGAACATCATTGTTCCTGTATGCATATCAACGTTGAATTAAACGATTTTGAATTAAATATTCGCTTCAAACGATCTCGGGAACCTTCCATTTCCGGATGTTGAAGGAATGTTGAGACAGCTTGTATAATAGTTGGGCACACAAAAAGAAGTCGTACTTGAACGGCGAAGTCACTTTTAAATGATATTATTCGCCATAGTTGATGTCATGAAATCAACATCGTACGTAGCGATGTATTTCGAATTCATATTGTTTGATAACAAAATTGCTTATGGGCGATATTTACATAATATCGTATATGTACTTTCTGCTTACATTTACATATGGAAAACCCTATTTCCGAGTGTACTAGACGTTCAACTGATTCTGTATACGCGTCTGTGTACGCTTTTACGTTCACATAAATTTAGACGAAGAGTGTGCTTAACACCCAATAAATTTGACCCGTTGCCAATATAATACGTTACGGCGAAATAACATATTCCTTAGCATTTCCAATGAGATTTACGAGTGGCACTACTAGAATCTGAAGGTTTCTCGAATATTAAAATTGTCGTATTGATTGTTCCTAGAAGACGTCAAATTGGATTTTGAATTGCTTTCTAAAAATCTAACTCTGTTACTACTTTCACGTCCGATGGTTCAGTCAGTAATAGTAAATAATAAAATCAATCGTGCATAACATATATTTTCTGAATTTCTTTTTATACTTCCTCTAATAATGTTGCACGGGAAATGAAATGTCAAATACTATAATTCATAATTAATATTGAACTATCATGTACTATGCCACATTGCGAGCGATTGAATTAAGAAAACTCTATAAGATATATTTCGCAGTTGACTACATGGATATTAAACTAATTTTGAATTTAAAACTTCGTCGAACAAATTCAGAACGCAGCGAAATCTGTTTTATGAATCAAATGAAATAATTTCTAATAATTTTCCAAGTGTTTGGCAGCATTCTATCTCTTCGTCTTTTTTTAAAAATACGCCTACGCGATTCAAAGAATTTGTTGTCGGTTACAGGGAAAACAACATTTATATCTATTTATTTGTTCAAGCGTCACACAGAAATGATTGACAGGAATTCTATGGTGTTTGACATGTAAATAGAGAAGTGATTGGTTTGACAACTCGAGGTAGAAGCGCAAACACTAAACGCGAAAAATCTCGTTTACGGAACAAAATCAACAGAGAACTGAAATATAATGGAGAAAACAAAATTTTGATAGAGATCGCTGTAAGGTTAGGTGAATTGCAGCAGTTAATCGCTGTTGACGCCATAGCGACGTAAATTGTTTTGCCATTACATACATTTATTTCTTATATTAAATTTCTCCTATTCACACACACACGCTAATTTTTCTCATAAATGCATAAAAAAAGACTCAATTTCTATATCAGATCAACAAAACTGGAGTAATCATAGGTACGATTGGGATTTTTTCTTTCATTCATGGCTTTACAGTGGATCGAAAAAGTATTTGGACACTAAACTGCCGATTTGCGAAAAATTCCTTGAAAAAGATAGTAGAGCTTGGCCTAATTTCAAAAGCGTATGACATTTTAAGAGCTCGTTACAATCTTTAAATCTATGGCAGTTTTATTGACGAAGAAAATTTTTGAAGATGTTTGGAGATGCGAAAATATCTTGGAAGAAACTGAGCAATGTTCTTCGAGAGGAGAAGCTCCAAGCTTTAAAATGAGTCCAAATTTATTTCTGTTTCTTACGAAATTACCGTAGGTTAAATGTCAATCATTTTTTCCAGAACCAGAATCTGATAAAACACTTTTGGATCTACCGTATTTGATAGCTTATAATTACACTGCGGATTTTTGTGCAAAATAAAAATTTCCTTCCCGAATGCAACGAACTGGATTAATATTCTTTCCTAATATGTTTGATAGGTTGAAAATAATGTAACAGTATTTTAAAATTCTGCTAATGTTCTTACTGTTTAAATTACACCTATCCATTTTAGTTATAAATGCATAAAGTCGAACGTATACTCATAAGTCGAATTTTTATTTTTCCTGTGTCTGAAAGTGTGCTAGTATCGGCGAAATGTAGATAAAAGCGAATACAGAGATCCGATAATAAAAGATTCTGCAGTTTTATGATGAAAACGATCCAAAGTTAACCTAAAGCATCGTTCTTTAAGCTGAAATACCCGTTTAAGAACCGGAAACCGATAACCGTATTTTTGCCGAGCCATGGTTCACGGAATGGAATCACAGATTTCTATTTATACGAAGTAGAAGATAATATCAATGTCCGATTGTTTATCTCGTAGAAACAACTTCAAGCGTAAGACAAAAGTATAATAGGAATCTTATGTACACATTCGGATGTGTGGTACATGTACGTACAGTATAGTCTTTCATATTTTCATAATTTAAAGCAATGAACATATTAAAAATATTTAAAAAGATCATCAACGTATTAGTTTTAACTGTATAAGATAATTACAAGAAAAACAATGTTCTGGAAAGCTCCCACTTTCTGCGATGGATGTAGAAATTTTCATGTTGCATAAAAATCCGTAGTCTAGTGATCGCTATTTCACAAACTGAACTGTAGGAAGTTTGGAGAAATTCTCCGAAAGATTCACCTTAATCCCTTGCCGTATTTTAACGAGTCACACACGTGCTGAAGATATGCAAAAAGTCTAGCAAGTGTGAATATTACACCTTTCTTTCTAAATTAAATAAAATTTGATTAATTTGTAATCAATATTTAAGCGTCAGAATAAACGCAGCTGTACGAAAGATATCAATTTTATTTTCTCTTCTACATTTTTAGGAACGAAAACGTTTCAATCACTGTGCCTGTAAAGAAAATATTACGGCGAGGGGTTAATGATTTGTGTAAATATATTTTGGAGGAATGGTGTATAAATACGTTATATGGACAAGCAGAAAAATCTATACGGGTTAATGTTTCCAATATCTGCACACTTTTTATTATTAGTGATAAAGGTTTTGTTCGGCTAGGTAGTTAGCTAGCACCTCGAACTTAACTTCTGGTTATCCGTGTACCTTAGCTTTTCCTTACAATTGTTTCTGAAACTTCGTGGATCTAGTGTGAAAACAAATTGCCACGTATCAGTCGAATGTCTTCGCGCGCAGTATTTCCCGAAGGTTCTAATAGAACGGCGGGATGACAGTGCATTCTATACGCTCCATACATGCAGAGTACGTAGTTTGGCCAAACATGCCTGTGACGTAGACGCCGCGTGCATCTTTGCGCGTGTACATATAAACATCTGTGTGTGCGAAAGGAAGCTGAGTCACTCGATTCACCTTCTACGTTCTGAAGCGTCAGAGAAGGAGTCGCAGAAAGGGGGGTTGAAGAAGGGTGGTGGAGGCGGAGGACTACTCTGTTTGCTAATTACTCGGCGTCGGCACATTTGCATCCACGTTCGCACCAGTCCCCGACCGGCGGTGTTAACCTTCTCATTAAACGTAATTGTTTGCAATAATTTGATGCCACCTGTCTCCCTCCTGCTATTACGACTAGCCAACTTCTCCAAGTGTCTCCGTTCCGCCAGCCTGCTTACTGTTGCACTGCCTAACAGACTGTCTTCACAGAGCTCCACGCACTCGAATGCGTCGCGACGCCTCGCGTTCTCGTCGCACGCGTATCCTTGGGATCTGGAGAGGAGAGACTCGGTACAGAGGCTAGAGGGGCAGGTTCTCGCTACGCTTAATGCCCATTCAGAATGCACATGTGACCTTTGGTAAGGCCCATACAGTGGTGAGATATTGTGCAAGATTTCTCGCGTGCGATTTTAGTCTCAGTACAGTAAAATTCTCGATAAAACGAGGTACCTTAAACACTCCGTCAAATATCTGTCCTTTCCCGCTAATACAACTGCCCCAGGGCTCCACTATCCACGTCATCATAACACGTATACAGGGTGTCCCAAAATTCCTCCGATACCCGAAAATGGGAGGTTCCTTGGGTCATTTGAAGTGACATTTTCTTTTACAAAAATGGCATCCGCGGCTTTGTTTAAGAATTATTAACGAAAAACACGGACCAATCAAAGCGCGATCTAGATATGCAATGACACGTTCGGCCAATGGACAGTTAGCGCGTCGGGTCGACTGTGCTAACTCGCGTCTAGGTCGCGCTATGATTGGTCCGTGTTTTTCACAAAGCCGCGGACGCAATTTTTGTAAAGAAAAATGTTGCTTCAAATGACCCAAGGAACCTCCCATTTTCGGGTGTCGGAGGAATTTTGGGACACCCTATAGATACGTTACTGTTTTGGACGCGCATGCAGTGATGCCAGAAGGAGGAACTTGGAGGAACTTGCCCCTTCGGCTGGGCCCCCACTCTAACTTCTACTAGTTCTACTGCGCAAGTGCTACACACGAACGTACCTCTACTCTGCCCGGGTGAGTCACGTTCAGAGGTACGATCGTGCGTAGCGCGTGTGCAGTAGAACTAGTAGAAGTAAAAGTGGGGGGCCCAGCCAGAGGAGCAAGTTCCTCCAGATCAGTGATGCCAGATTCGTGGGAGATTCGTGGGTCTTGGACTTTTTACCCTCCGCTCGCTCAATTAGCTCGACCCCCCACTCTTTTTTTTTGTTAAGGAAGGTGGTAAAGTTTAAAACATCCACCTCCCGGGACATCTAAAAGGTTGCCCCTCTACTCTCCGTTTGCCGGATTAGTTATTTGGGGGACCCGCTTGCCGCATGAACTCCCCAAATATCTATTTCCAGGCCCTCATCCACTCCTGTTCTTTTCTTTACCGACCCCCCACTCTGACGCACCGTCGTCGCCATGTTGCTTCCACTGCGCTAGCACTACACATGACGTTCTCTAATGTACCTCTAACGTACCTCTAATCTGTCCGTGTGAGTGCCTGTTCGATTGCACGCGTGTTACACCCACCAGCGTACCTCTATTATGTCGACGACGGTGCATCAGAGTGGGGGTTCAAGCCAGCTGAGCGAGCGGAGGGGAAAAATCCCAAGACCCACGAATCTGGCATCACTGCTCCAGGTTCCTTCTTCTGGCATCACTGCGCGCATGTGCAAGAAATCTTGGCCCATATCTCAGCACTGGGCCCAACTTATTCCAACGTCTCCCATTTGCTCCACTCAATTCCCGTCGCACACGCACAATGCATCACGTATTAGTCTAGTCATATGAGAGGGGGTGAATTGTATTCCCCTCGATTTTCTCGATCTGGCCCTTAGACCATGTATACCCATAGACGCGGCGAGATAAAACTGCCTCGATACAGGTGTAGGGACATACCGTCTTCGAGCGGCGGGATTCCCCCGAATGTCACGTCGTTAGTAACGGTAACGACGCGATGATTCGTTATCTGTTATCAATGTTATTGATGCGTGTTTCACATTTTATAATATGCGACGTTAATTTATTCTTGTACGATGCGCGAGAAGGAAAAGAGGTGTCTAATCTCAGACGGAGATTTAGACGAGAGAATTTAGTTAATTGTATTCGTTGTTTCAAAATAAATGTTAAACTACTTCGTGTTTACGGACGTATTATTCTTTTCACGCTTGAATCCTACAATAGGATAGTGGAAAGGGAAAAGGAGAGCCTTGCAATCCGTCCTGATTGCAATCTGGCGGCACTGGTGGGAGTGTTTCTTTCCAGTCTCTTCTCTTGAAACTCCAACGATTCATGCGTGCACGTGTTGGCGGTTGTGTTTTTAAACTCGCGCGTTCGTGCGTTCGTAGTTCACGCATGTGTACGTTAATAGAACGAAATCTAGGTACACTCGAAGCGTGAATACCGTACAACTGTCATGCCGTACGCATGTGAGAAGAGATCCTGATTGCCGTCTCTTCTGGAGAAGCGTGTAGTCGTTGTCTGGCTTCAGAGACCGAGGGCTTTTGTTTCCGCGGTATGAGGTCCTCGGCGTGCACGCGGTGTACATGTAATAATAGCGACTTCAGACGTACGCTCTTGGACGTGACAATTACAGATGGCCCGATTAATTGCTCGAGACGTCGCCAGATCGACCCATAATAAAGCTGAATCACTGAATAATGCCGACGTAATTTCTGAGCCCTCCGCGCGAGAGAAATTTATTCACTAACGCCGCGGCTGTCTCGGAAGGTCTCGCCTTTGTCGCTGACGTTACGATGCTTTTCTTAATAATCAACCGCAGAACAACTACGCCATTTGCGACTAGATGCTGGAAACGTGACTGCGTATTGTTTCCGTGGCGGTCTGTCGCTGGATACCGAGAATACTGCTGGTTAGATTCGAACTGTCTAGATTTGTAATGGTTTTACTGTTCTTCCGTTTATGGCAAAGATCAGAATTGGATGAAATTTTGAAAATAGGTTCTTTTTTTACTAAAATAACGATTGCCAGAAGGATTTTTGGCGCGTCGAAAAAAACATTTTTATCATTTTAATGTTGCGCTCTACCTTAGCGACTACTGACTTACCGACTTTGTACTTTATGTTCGTGCTGTGCGCATGCGTCATATGTATATTCTGGAAATTAATGTAAAATGTATAGAAAATTTCAATTGTTAAACCAAGTGAACCAATATCTACAATGAGAAGATTATGCGATTGGAATTAATTTGGATTAGGTTAACCCGAAAGGTTTATTTATTATTTAGTTATATTATTATTTTAAAATTTTCAAGTTTACCTTATGTATGTATTACTTTAAACTAAAGAGGATTCGTTTATAGATGATATGTGTCATTCTTGATGGCGCTGTGAGGTGAACTAGAAGATATTCTATATAAAATGGAAAGTCGGTAAATCGGTAAGGTAGAGCGCGTCATTGAAATGATAACAAAAATTTTTTTTCGATGCGCCAAAAATCCTTCTGGAGTACATTACACGAACCAATTATTACATATTTTCCATTTATTCTTGAGCAAAACTGAATGTTCACAAACAATTTCTTTCCTCAAGCAGATTTTATTACTTACATTTGCGAATTCAACGAGAGTAAAATAAGTACATTACTTGAAATCGATGAAAACGATTTAAGCGGTTCAATATTTGAGCTGTAACTTCTACGTTATGTTATCAAAAAAATTTGCAGCAAATTGGTTCGTTCTTGCCCCAAATTAAATATTGTAAAATATAATACATATTAGCCAGTCGTGGTGTAATTATTAAAGTTAATTTTCACACTAGTTCGAGAATGTATCGTACTCTAAGTAACAATGCAGTATTCAATTCTCACATTTCAACTTTCCAACAATTAATATGTAATTGTTTTCTTGGCATAAATTTGAAACAAATTGAAAATAGTATGATCATATATTTTTACGAGTTTGTAACCTTGAAAATCATAATTTTTGGAAAATCTTTTCTCCATATCGTTTCCTAAATCAATGATTCTAATTGATTATAGGAAATCAGATCGTTTAATACGATTATAAAAAAAGTATAGGACGTACGAATACTTTTTACTCTCACCGTATATCAGTATACTTGTTATATATTTTTACATTGATCCTTTTTTCATCATTGCTACAGTTTGTTTTAACATTTCTTTAAAGTTTGTCTAATTTGTATGAAGTGTTCTATCAACTATTTTTGTTCGATCTAAACAAAGCTTAACAAATATATTCCCAGTTCATTTTCAAAAAATGTGAATTTCAAGAGAAAGATGAATTCATTTTCCTATAGAGGGACTTTCTGCGGTACATATTTAATCTGCACAGATTAATGCAAATACCTTTCGCCAGTTGATACGAAGAAATTTCGTCTATTCGATTCGTTGCTCTCCGTATCCGCATTCGTTTCTCTGCTTCCGATATACGTATGGTCCATTCAAAGTCCACATATATCTCCAGTGTTTGCCGTGCAAAGAGAGTACACCTTGTATCATTTCACAACGCTGAACCAATAAGGATTCGCACGAGATAAATCTTTCGTTTCAACTTCCTTTGAATAGTTCACAACAAACTTTAGCCCGCGGAGAAACACACAGAGAAACTATCGAGACCCATACGCATTTTCAATATTTGCGAATATCAAAACGACTTCTATCGATACAAACCTGTCTGAGTGAAACATTTTCCCTCGATGCTTCAGAAGTGATCAACGCGAATTCTATTTTTCTGATCGAATTACTAATCTTTCGCAATTGAAAACAGTGTACCGAAAATCTTGAACTCTTTTAATCTTTCTACTGGTTTAAATGGCATCTGTTCATTTTTGTTACGAATGCATAAATTCGCAATCTAGTCATCATCCAAAATAACGTTTACTAACAGAAATTGCAGTTTTATAGTTTCCAATTTTTCTATATGAAAGGATTTTTAACTATTAGTGAGATGTGCTTGATTCAACTAAATTGCGGATTTTATGCAGTTATGATAAAATGCAATTTCAAGTATTAGAAAGATTAGAAAAATTCAAGATCATTGGTATATTATTTATCATTTTGTTAATGGCTCCTACTATTTTGAATGCAGTTCGATATTTTGTATGGAAAAGTATTCACCAATATTGTGATATTCAATGTGTATAATTGCAACGCAATGAAAAGTTAAAAATAAATATTTAAATAAATTAAAAATACCTCGGAAAGCAATATTCATGGTTATTTTTGAAAATAAACATGTGAAATTTGCGTAAAATTATGTTTTGATAATAACAAAAAATATATATAAATTTGACGTTTTGTAACAGTTTATAATTTTTTAGCTCCGGAACTGTTTAGTGAATCGTAATAAATGTTGAACGTAATTAATCACATAATTTTTACTATATATAAAAAAACTGGAGTTTCTGGAATCCTAATAAATGTTGAACATAATTAATCACATAATTTTTATTATACATAAAAAAAATTGGCGTTTCTAGTTGCGTTTACCAATTAAATAGGGTTTGAAGTAGAATTTGATGAATTCTCCACAAGAAGACGTGTTAAAATGTGCAAACTTTAAGTCGCCATAAATCTTAAACGGTGCAGTGAATCGAACCCAAACTTTGGTAATTCCATTAATTTAGTAAGAATTACATCTTGTCAAATTTTCATAAATTTTGTTGCGTTTTTATATACCTCAGAAACATCCTTAACTTTTCTATTATCTGTTGCGACTTTAATGCATGTTTCCCGGCGCGAGACTGCGACGAACTTCATTTGTCACGGCAGGTTTAGCGAACGTTTCACTTCAGAAGTCTGGGTTTATGACGCGTTAGTACATAGGATAACCAAGATTCTTCCTCACTGCACATACAGCTGGGCCGAGCGTCACTGATGATTCTATTACACTTGCCCAAGTAAAAACTATGGGGATAAAAGGCTCATCCGCTGCTTTGCCTCTCTACTCTTCCAGTAAAAGTCAGCCCCGTCTTCGTGGAATGTTTACCGGAATATTTTACAAACAATGTACCGTATTTATTACAACTCGTTCGTTCGGGAAGTCGTTTCGTTTTCTCAAGGGAGAATAAAAGCCAACTTTTTACCATTTAGAATAACTTCTATGACATTTCTAATTGAACTCATAGTATAACAATAATGAGAAAATAGAGATTGTCTACATTGATTGCAAGAAATAGAAGTTATATATCGACATCATCGATTTTTAAAATTCTTCAACAATTTAGCATTTTACATACTCAATTTTGTCTAGTAATAAAAACTAAATTTCGACGAATACCATTCAAGATTCTCGTCATGTTTTCGTCGTAATAAACATTGTTTATCTGTATCAAGATTTATTCAAAACGTGCATTATTCAATGGATCCAGAAAGTATTTAATCGTTGCATTGATTGGTCCGCATTTTTCATTATTAACTTCTTAACGAAGCCGTGGAGATTTTCACAAAGGTGAAAAGTTAATTCAAATGACATCAGGCGACGTCGAGTGATTCAGTCTCTAGATTGAACTTAACTTACAACTAATTGTCAATCAATACCATTGCTAGCTCGGTAAATATTTTTCTTCTGGAAAATACATAGCTAAACCGGAGTTAATGCATAATTCATAGTAAATTAAAACTATTAACACATTGCTAGCAGTGGTCTTTCTGAGCATACATGATAGCGAGGTACAACCTAGGGGCTGCAGTAAATTAACTACTCTCCTCAGCATCTGTATGCATACTGATTGAATTAGAATTATAATTGCCTAGTAAAGTGCTGAAACGCACTAATTAGAAATACTGCAAGCTAAGAGAAAGCTTGTTGAATCGATATCCATATCTTAATTTGAAATATCATCTATAGAGAAGAGGAAGTATACAATCTAACTACTGGTATTTACTTTTTAACGCAAGCTTTTATAAAGGTAATTTTTCGAAAATCAGGTATTTAGTATTCGAATACCAATCATTCCTCAAATAGTTGAGTTTCTTCATTTCGTTTTAGTCAAGAGAATGGAAATTTGTACGAAGAAATTAATTTATGCTGTCAACTCTGAAGAAACTCACAGAGCATTGCGCATTTACTTAGCCATCGTAATTACAATTATAAAATACGAAATTCACGAGAACGTTTACGCACTCGACGGCGCTACGTGGACTGTGTTGTATTTCAATTTCAACTCGTTCTTGACATCAAACGCAAAAGTAATTGATTTGCTGCGTAACAATCCAAAAGTAATTAGCTACCACATTCAGCTGAAGCCATTTGACAATTAAGACTACTGATCTCAATATACTATGTTGGCACCGCATAACTATGCATATCGACAATTGCTTCGTATTCGCTGGACGTAATTACATAAATAACAAATGAACAATGATTAGATTATTGCGCCTCTCTAAATACGATTTCAATTAATACCACTAGGAAGCAAATTGAATTTTAATTATGTGGCGGCTAACTCGCCACAATATAGACAGATAGTAAAAGAGAAAAGGAACCTCCCATTTCCGGGAGTTACACTTATTTTGGGACACCCTGTATATGTATATATATATTTACACGTACACATGTTATACATTCATTTTTCAAAATCAAATCATAATAAATTTTGCGATATTAGCGAGGCGACCAAGGTATCCAATCTTCGTACTTGACTGCGGCTAGCATACTCGCGCATGCTCGCAAAAAGCGTCCCATATTTCATCACTGGTTCCGAAATCCCAGCGTCTAAGGCAGGGCCCGCTGGTAAGTCTTACCGATGAGTCCTCTGGCTCTAGCGGGTCTAAGTCTAAGACGAAACGCTCCCCTTTCCTTTTCCTCCTCTTTTACATTTAGGGTGCGTTCATACGGACGCCGACTCCAGGTGCCAAGAACAAAAGTCATAAATTTCGAGCGCGGGTTGACGGCCTGGAAACGTTTCCTTTCGGTACGCACCGCAGCGAGCCGTCAACCAGTGCTCGAGGTTTATGATTTTTGGCACCGGCACCTGGAGCCGGCGCCCGTATGACCACAACCTTAGGGTGCGCTCAGACGTTGGGGGGAGCTTCTCTCCCTCCCGGGATGGGGCCCCATAGGGTCCAAGGGCGAAGGGGGACGGCTGGTTGTGTTCTTCGGAGATCCCAGCCGCCCCCGATTAGCTTAGGGAAGGTTATCATGAGGTTTTTAGTGGGTACTGTGAGCCCTTCTGGCCACGTAAGCCCCACATAACCCCTTGTCTCTCCCAGGAGGCTTGGGGTATGCGTAAAAGCATTTCCCTCATGTAAAAAAAAAGGGTGCGCTCAGACACGGGAGCCATGGGACCGCTCGCTATAGCATAGGGATTTCCCTGGGGAGAGGAGAGACAGGGGACTCCCCTCTCACCATGGGAGATGCCTGTTTCCCATGGCTCTCGGAAACCATGAGACCCAGAGATGCCAAATGGAGGAACCTGGAGGAACTTTCCCCTCTGGCCGGGCCCCCCACTCTTACTTCTACTAGTTCTACTACGCACGCGCCACACACGACGTACCTCTGCTCTGCCCGAGTGAGTCACGTTTAGAGGTACGTTCGTATGTGGCGCGTGCGCAGTAGAACTAGTAGAAGTAAGAGTGGGGGGCCCAGCCGGAGGGGAAAGTTTCTCCAGGTTCCTCCATTTGGCATCTCTGATGGGACCGCTGGCTATAGCATAGGCATCTTCCATGGTGAGAGAGATGTAAAGGCGAGTCCCCTGTCTCCCCTCTTCGCTTGTCGGTCAGTCAGTCCCCACCACGGCCACTCTGACTCTTGAGCCTTAAGGCCAACTCATACGGGCGTAGGATCCAGGCGACGGCGCCGAGAATCGTAAATTTCGAGCGCTGGTTGACAGGTCGGAGCGGACCGATACGTCCCGAACGGTCTCTGGGAGTCCCCTCGGGACCGTTCGGGACCGTTCGGGACGTTACGGACCGCTCCGACCTGTCAATCGACGCTCGAAATTTACGATTCTCGGCGCCGCCGTCGCCTGGATCCTTTTTTTCTTTTTCTTATTTTTTAGCGTGGGGGAAATGCTTTTACGCATACCCCGTACCCCCTGGGAGAGATACGAGGTTATGTGGGGCTATGTGACCAGAAGGACTCACAATACCCACTAAAAACCTCACGACAACCTTCCCTAAGCTATTCGGGGGCGGCTGGGATCTCCAAAGAAGGTTGTGTAAGGTTGCCCACTTACACCCCCCTTCCCTGGGCCGTTCGGTGGGCTTCGCGAGTCTCCAGCTCGCTCCGCCCAACGACCCCCGGTGACTCCACCCCCTCCCCCGACCCAACGATCTTTATGTCCCCCCGGGGGGACAGAGGAAAGGGGGGTCGCCTGGATCCTGCGCCCGTATGAGTTGGCCTTTAGCCTCAGCGGCTAAGGCAGGGATGGGCATTTTTGCCTCAATTGAGGCAAGGCTGCCCATACCACAGCGCCCACTGCCTCCCACCAGCATCCACCGTTACAAAAAACCGATCTACAAAAAAGTTCTTCTGAGCATTGAAACCATAAAATAAATCGAAGGGCAAGGAGTTAGTTTACTTTGTGATTCTCAATTGAGGCAAGGCTGCCCATACCACAGCACCCACTGCCTCCCACCAGCATCTACCGTTACCATGGAGAAAGAACGCGCTTCACCCGTAGCGAGCAGTGCGCAAGTCTCGCGAAGGTTTCGCGCATCGCGGCCGCGAGAAAGCGAGGCGCGCGTTGCATGAAAGAGAGGTTGGTGGGAGAAGCAAGCGTTTGAGGGGCTCCACCCATGCCCATCCCTGGGCTAAGGGAAGAGTCGGAGTGGATGTGGTGGGGACTGACTGGCCGATCAAGCGAAGAGGAGAAGCAGCAACATGTGTTCCACGGGCCAACCGCGCCCACGTCTACCCTATGCTATAGCCAGCGGTCCCATGGCTCCCGTGTCTGAGCGCATCTTAATAGAGCCACCGAGCTGGTGACCGCCACGTAGAACAGAAACGCAACACGGAAAACAACTGGAGGAAACGAGGACTACAACCAAGAAGAGCTCAACAACATTAGGAGGATGGATGCTACTGCAAACCGCCGAGAATACATAATCCCTCTCTTAGTGTGGCCACCCGACGATCTGTCGCGGACTACCAGGTATCCAGAAGGCACGAGACCCGCGGACCTACGACCGACGTCAGCAAATCACAGCGGATTCACGGTGGATCACCTCACTGAATCCACGTCATCTTGGAACAGCCACGCTAGGACAGTAGCATTTGTGGCTCGATAGGCACGAGCACAACTCACTAGCTCGCCCTGGTACGTGTTTACAGTTCGAGTTAAAAACTCGACACACATCAATCGAGTGGGCAACGACCTGCAAGGATCCCATAGTCCTCCCCCGGACTCTGACATGGACCATCGTAGAAAGCAGAGGAAACTCGTCAAGATTATCGTTGGTCACTGGCAATGGGGTAATGTGGCGGCTAACTTCCTACCAGGGACTGAAAACCCTTATATCTGTTCCGGTTCCGAAACAGTTATGAAGAACCGAAATGATTTCATAACTGTTACGAGAATATCGGTTCTGGCTTATATCGAATACGGTTACTGTTCTGGAGAACCGATATTATTTCGGTTCTGGATTCATACTGTATGCACTGGAACCGATATCATAACAGTTCTGTATTCTATATTGTGTTCGGCCATTCGGCCTTATATATTTATTATTCAAGTAGTTATTTGTTTATCTATAATTTAAACAATTTTTAAAGAATTTTTTTTTTTATAACTTGTTTCTATATTCAGTATTTAAAGTATTATTTATGTAATTTATTGGTAAAATAAATAAATTTTTACATTGTATAGAAATTTATTTCTATAGTTATTATTTGAATTATTATTTCAGTGATTTATTGTTGAAATAATTGTTTAAATAATTAAATTTTTACAATGTATACAAATTTATTTCTATAGTTATTATTTGAATTATTATTTCAGTGATTTATTGTTGAAATAATTGTTTAAATAATTAAATTTTTACAATGTATAGAAATTTATTTCTATAGTTATTATTTGAATTATTATTTCAGTGATTTATTGTTGAAATAATTGTTTAAATAAATAAATTTTTACAATGTATAGAAATTTATTTCTATAGTTGTTATTTGAATTATTATTTCAGTAGTTTATTGTTAAAATAATTGTTCACATAAATAAATGTTTACTTAACTTAATATAATTTCAAGCTCTGAAAAGAATTATACAAAAACGCTTAAGAGCGCTAAGCTTGAACGTTTATTAAGAAGAGCATGTAAATTTTAACTGCAACCATCCGCAACTGTTATTTGATGCCTGGATACGCAGTTCCACTTGAATCTTGCATAGCAGCTTGGAATTACAATGTACGTACATGTTTTCTCTGCGTCAGTCAGAGACGCCGAAAACTCCTTGTTATTAGATTTCATATAATTCCTATGAAGAATTCAATCTCAGCTACTTTGCCGCGATTTCTAGACAATAGTATGCATTCTGAGAATTGTTAACACGATTTTCAAATATTTCCCATGATATGACAAAACAATGTTTCCAACGAAAATCGATCAGGATTCACATTTCTACAAATTACCATACAAAAAATTAAAGAAAAATTTGTTTTTTTTTAAATGAAGATCACCTCAATTTTTTAAATATTAATATATATTTTTTATTTCATACTATTCTAACTGGTATCAAGACGAATCCAACAACCTGTAATAGTGAAAAATTGAACTTTGAAATAACGTTTCCCATGGCTTTCAATAGTTTTGGCCACGAAAACGGGTTTTCCAGACCACTGTGCGTCGTTCGATGCATCCGTCTCTTGATTCAAACGTGCAAAAAGGATTTTTGCAAACAGTATGCAAAAATGTACTTCATTAAATGTCTAGAAAAGCTTGCGTAAATTTTACGTGCACTGAACCATTGAAAGAGTACAGGAAACTGTCGATTGCCAAAGGTAAAGACAGATCCGTTACATCACAATATACGGTCGAAAATAGATTGAACGTCGTTGTCGATTTTGTGTAGTGATGTAAGGCTCGCTCGAAATACACGCGGTTCGTTGTAATAAAAGCTGAAAATTCATAACATGTTTGCAGTGACTGGTAATGAATCATTTCGAACGTATTCAGGTCAGCTAGTTCGGCCTTTCCACGAATATTCGTGCATGTAGACATCGGGTTACGCGCAGGGATGCGTTTTCTTGTATACACATTTCTATGTACTAACACGCGTGTATGTACATTGTATCGTCTGTGATAATATGCGCCTGCGAAACGTACGTGTACAAATTGTGGAATATTCGTGGACAAAGTGAAACTTGAATATTTTTCGCATTGTGACGTGATTGTTTTACTTCAGAATCTTGTAAAAGGGAATCTCATGAAACTCAGCGTTGGGTATTAATCGATTAAAATTTTCACACATTTATACAAGGTGTCTCACCTAACTCGAACATCCTAAATACCGTTTCAATTTTTTATAGTAAAACTAATATCAAATAGTCGAAATAGATGGCAAACTTAATGATAAGTAAAAAGTGCTTTCTCAATTTCGTTTTTATCAAAATTCGAAGCTTATCAGTAGATTGTGTATTTTTATGCATTCATAGCAAAATTGAGAAGATGAAATTGAAAATTGTTGAAACATTTTTAAAATTGTTAAAATCGTTAAGGGAAGAAATAAGACAATTTTTATTTTGGATGAAGATCCGCAGTTTACTTATTATACAATATATCTTTTTTAAATGAGATTACATAGTTTTGTTATCACAATATAATAGCTGTGGTTAAGAAAAATCCATTGATTTATAATACTGTGACTTTCAAATGATCTTGAGTACGAACAATTAAAAATAAGTATAACAATGGATCAAAATAGTAAAACGATAACTCTGATCGAAAGAAAAATTATGGTATTATGATAAATGCTTGAAACGATATCAGTTTAAAATATTTTGACAAGGGAACTGTGATAATTCTAAAATTTCTGAAGAAATTTTTTGCTTATCATTAGACAGCAGATCTTTATGCATTTATGAAGAAATTGATGAAATAATAGTAAACAATTAGAAATATTCAAGAATATTCTAACGTTGTTTTCAATGCAGCAAAATCATTAAGGGATGAAATAAATTTTTATTCCACTTCTACTGCCCACGATCGACAATACTTATCATTAATTTTGCCCTTTTGGAACGAATATTTTCACTGTTTGACACTTTTTAAAATTTAAAATATTCAATTTAGGCATGTCACATTGTATGGTATTTTTGAATAATACAATTTTTATTATCTGCGATGTACGATCGGGAAATGTGATGTTAACGTTTTCGAACAAACTTTAAAAACGATAGTGATTATCGCCAGAAATGTTTCCAAGAACGTTTAAAAATTTACCGTAAAATAAACGAGAAATACGATGGCCTCTTTTATCTTCACATTACGTCTATTTTAGTCGTAAAAGTTCTTCATCCTCATCTTACGACAAAGTGAACTTTCCGGTGAAATGGCATAGCGCGATAATAAAGGAAACGTAACGTTAATTCCATTTGGACAATGGAAGAGGCAAATGATTCCTTATTAACGTACATGAAAAGGTGCTTGATTATCGCGTAATAGCAGTTATTATTGAATAGAATTAAGGAAAAATTAAAGCCAACTGCACCCCGTGCTCCGTAACGATGATAAATTGGATGCATAAGAATCGTGAGTCGCGTATCAAAAATTCATAGGTGATCGTGCATATTTTCCGAGCTTATAAAACCTGTCAGTATTTATTAGAAAAACGTTGATTTCCATACAAACTATGATTTATTAACTTCCACTTCTATTATTATGTTTAATATGTAAAATAGTTTATTTTATGGAACCATTAAAGAAGTTACAATCATTCAAGAGAAAATTACGCACCATTATATTTTAATATCACACCTGTAGTCCTACAGCTTTCTGCATTTATCTTCTTAGGTTTACATTAAGACTCTTTTTTTCCTCTTCTCCAATTTAAACATTTGTATGAAAGATCTGTACAGAATAAATATAATGATAAAAAAACATGGGGAATGGTAATATTCTAGGTCAGAAAAAATGTTTAATTTTCGAGTTAAACTTGCTCCGAGTGCATAAAGATCTTTTACACATATTGATCTTTTAAGGAACCATAATTGAACAAGTGGAAAAATTCTCAGATACTAACTTTTGATATTACAAGCATTATACATATCTATACAGAAATCTCCTTTGTAAAACTGTCGACTTTGTACTGAACGTTTGAATGCACTAGAATTTAATGTGCCGTTAGAACTTTAAACCTTTAACTGCGTGGGATTTGGCACGGAACAGAGCTAACTTGACTTTGTAGACACGTACATTTTTTTTGCTGTCAGTAGGAATTGCAACAGTTCTCGTAACAGCCGAAGTTGGACTAACCTTTGTTTTGTGTTTATAATTACAGGGTGAACAGTGAGAGTTGTACAATAGAGAAAGTGCTATCAGATGGCGATAGCAATTTTCGTTATAGCTGGCGTCATTCTAGCTTTTATCCTATCTTTTTCTAAAAAGGTATATAGTGTTTATTTATTGATTCGTGTTAAACTCAAAATTTGTCAACCCTGATTGCTCAAGTTGCACAAAGATCTGTAGTCTAATTATGAGATCAACTGTACATGGCTTTGCAGAAATTTTCGAGAGCCTAGGGATTATCTAAATTGCGATTCTTAATACAGATTTCGTTTAAATTTTACTAATTTAATCATCTTTAATCAACTAAACTTCTTTCAAAGAACACATCTGTTGCAATTGCGTGAACGTGGATTTTAGAATCGCGACCTCCACAGGGTTAATTACGAAGTCCTATTTCGTGGACACAACTTCCACGGACGGCTGCCGTCAAACTTTCTTGCAATAAAAGTAATCTGCACATTTGTGCAGAATGGGGCGCTGCGCACCACGGCTGTAGCGTGTTTCAATTTATGGTAGGCTCGCCTGAGACTTCGTTGGCCACCCGTCACGGATACCTAATCTACTTATCCGCTACGCCACATTTCATTCTTTGGATTGCCTGTAAAAAGTTCATTTGATTTGATCTGCAAACAATTGTACATTAACACTATCAAATTACAAATCCTTTCATTGCAATTACAAATCCTTTCATTACAATTACAAATCCCTTCATTATAATTACAAATCCTTTCGTTATAATTACAAATCCTTTCGTCACAATTACAAATCCTTCCGTTACAATGACAAATTCTTTTTTTACTTGGCTCTAAAAAGTTCATTTGATTTGATGTGCAAACAATTGTACAGCGAACAAATTACAAATTCTTTCACTAAAATTACAGATCCCTTCATTACAATTACATTAATTATAATTATAAATCCTTCGGTTACAATTACAAAACCTTTCGTTACAAATACAAATCCTTCCGTTACAATGACAAATTCTTTTTTTACTTGGCTCTAAAAAGTTCATTTGATTTTATGTGCAAACAATTGTACAGCGAACAAATTACAAATTCTTTCACTAAAATTACAGATCCCTTCATTACAATTACATTAATTATAATTATAAATCCTTCGGTTACAATTACAAATCCTTTCGTTACAAATACAAATCCTTTCGTTACAATGACAAATTCTTTTTTTACTTGGCTCTAAAAAGTTCATTTTATTTGATATACAAACAATTGTACATAGAACAAATTACAAATCCTTTAATTACAATTACAAATTCTTTCATTACAATTACAAATTCTTTCATTACAATTACAAATCCCTTCATTATAATTACAAATCCTTTCAGTAAAAGTACAAATTCTTCTTTTACCTGGTTTTTAAGAGTTCATTTGATTTGTTGTGCAAAAAAATGTACATCAACGCTATAAAATTATAAATCCTTCCGTTACGAAAATCCGAAACGAATACTTCCGCGGTACGGTAACCAAAATATTGATTTGCCCACGTATACCCACTGCTTCGCCGCAAATCGATCTACAGGCGAATAAATGACGGATTAAGATGAAGATAAAAATATTCTCGATATAGTAGGTATAACCATTTGCACGGATAAAACGGTTCATATTCCAACGAAAGGAATCTCTATCGTACGACGTCATGTAGCAGACCGCGATAGAGGTATATCTTAAGAATTACGTAAATCCTAGTATATTGTAACCGGTAGCTAAGAAAGTTTAGTTGGCTCAGCACGTTTTCTCACATCGTTTCGAGGGACTCTATTTCGTACTGTGGTATTCTCACTTTATGCCAAGTAAAGCCCGTGGACTTTGACCGGTAATAAGCAGTCAATTGTAAGGAGAACGTTGTATTAACAGAATGGAACGAACGAAGATTCTGAATACAGTAAATCCTCGAATACTGTCCGAGGACATCAACGTAAACGTTGTACAGTGGTTACAGTACATACAATAAATCAAAAAATAAAGTCTTCTCCAGATGCTGTCCAAAATACGATTTTTGGGCAGTATTCAAGGATTTACTGTACAGTTTAATAAATATGTATGCAATTAATTTCCTTTAAATCGAAATATAATTCTATCTTGTTTGTGTTACTGTACAGCTATTGGAGAACTCATTGGCGTACAATAGATATAAGTTTTCTTCTGTTTTAATAAATTCCGATCCACAAAAAAGTTCTGAGCATTGAAACCATAAAATAAATCGAAGGGCAAGGAGTTAGTTTACTTTGTGATTCTGTGTTGCATGCAAACGAAACACGATTTTTCTTTGATCGAAGTCGAATTAAGTCGATAAACCTTGGCAGCTTTTAAGGTTATTCTTCTAAAGCTTTATCGCAATCCCTCCGCTTTAAACTTGAAATTCAATCTAACAGTGGCCGCCATTCAGTTATCATGCTACAGGTGGTGCCATTCAATTCAGAATTTTCAATACATGTATAGAAATCACAATGCATTCTGCGATGTTAAAGAGACCTATGACGTTTCACATTGTCTTTTGTTAACAGTAGGGTTGCAGTACGACTGGCTCTATTGTATCACGGTTTTGTAAGATCTTCTGCCCTACAAAGTTTGAAACGCGAAGGCAAAGTTGCGTTGCAAGATTGTACGTAACACATGGTTCCATCATTTGTTATGCGAGCGACGAGTAAACTAAATGGGGCATAAGTGCCCGGGCCGTTACCGCCCACCTCCGCAAACGGAAAGAAAAATCTAAGTTTGGCTCTTTCTTCTTCAAGTGAGTCCCGGGAGAGTCAAAAGTGAAGGAACTACTTTGCGATGCAGATGATTTCAAGGTGAACTCACATTTTCGAGCCAATAAGAAATGCGTTTGGAATTTTGCTAATGTTTCTGCAAGCACGCGAACCTGAAAGCCGAGCAGGCTTTCGTGAAAGCGCCACATGAACATGTGCGAGTAAGATAAACGAATTTACTAAAATTTATTCAGACAAATGTGAATTTTGTTATTCTAGATTGTCGAGAATCCTATTATTGTACATTGTTATAGAATTTTGTTATTCTGGATTGTTATAAAATTTTGTTATTCTAGATTGTTATAGAATTTTATTATCCTAGATTGTTTGAGAATCTTATTATTATTCTACATTGTTATAGAATTTTGTTATTCTAGATTGTTGGAGAATCTTATTATTGTAGATTGTTATAGAATTTTGTTATTCTAGATTGTTCGAGAATCTTATTATTGTAGATTGTTATAGAATTTTGTTATTCTAAATTGTTATAAAATTTTGTTATTCTGGATTGTTATAGAATTTTGTTATCCTAGATTGTTCGAGAATCTTATTATTCTACATTGTTATAGAATTTTGTTATTCTAGATTGTAAAAGAGTTTTGTTATTGTGGATTGTTATAGAATTTTATTATTCTAGATTGTTCGAGAATCTTATTATTCTAGATTGTTCGAGAATCTTATTATTCTAGATTGTTCGAGAATCTTATTATTCTACATTGTTATAGAATTTTGTTATTCTAGATTGTTCGAGAATCATATTATTCTACATTGTTATAGAATTTTGTTATTCTAAATTGTTATAGAGTTTTGTTATTCTGGATTGTTATAGAATTTTGTTATCCTAGATTGTTCGAGAATCTTATTATTCTACATTGTTATAGAATTTTGTTATTCTAGATTGTAAAAGAGTTTTGTTATTGTGGATTGTTATAGAATTTTGTTATTGTGGATTGTTATAGAATTTTGTTATCCTAGATTGTTATAGAATTTTGTTATCCTAGATTGTTCGAGAATATGAAATATGAAAACTTCAATATAGAATGGGCAATTTTATGCATCCAGATTTTTTGAAAGAATGATTTTGGAAGAATAAATTCTGGAATAATTAATTGTCATATGTGTTATTAGGTGGGATGTTTATTTATATATATATATATTTATTGTTTCGAAAATGTTTGTTACGTACAGTAGAAGAAAAATTCCTGCTTGTATCACTTTTCTGAAACGCTCATTGTCTAGAAACATTTTTAATAGTATACATTTCACGTAATTAAACATAATTTATATTCAGTGTGTAGAACAAAATAATATTACCTCCGAAGCAGCGAGGGAATGAGTATGAAAGCAGAAGTTTTCATAGTTGTCACAAAACGACATACAACAGTGCCATCCGCGCTCCCTAAATTCACGAATGCTATAATACACAACTGAAAGTTGTATGTGATACTTCGAGCTTCTCTTAACTCTCCAAAATATTTAATTACAGGCATATCCAAGCAACACGTACTACGGTGTTGTTACTTTTCATTTTTACCGCTTCTTATTTTTTTATTGTATCCATTTAGGACACCCTAATATATAATTCTCCTTAAAAAGTACTGTGATTTGGTATGTGATCTTTACTTTAGTAACCTGTCAAAACAGTTATCGTCTTTAAATCTCCAGCTCCTAATGCAACCCATATGGAACATTTAGTAAATGCAGTGTTTGCTTCAACTTTGTTAAACGTTAAACTTCCCCTTATGTGTGCGTGTGTGTCTATAAATTCGTGTCAATCCTGTCTTGTGTATCTTGCTTTATTCGTCTTGCTGCTGCAGGTTAAATTTGCTAGTTTCTCCTTTAATACAGTCTCCTTAACATCGAAGAAAAACGAGCGATTATAACAAAGAATTGATTAATTTACAAACTTTAATATGTAGGATTTTAAGGAACATAATATGCAAAATTGTTACTCCACGATTTCATCTCGTTGGCCGACTGGGGATGGATTTAACGTGTTCAATTAAAATTTCAGTAAAATTCACGTTCCACCAGCCCTTAAAATTTGATTATTTCCAGAAAACTTTTAATAGCGTAAGTATGTGCTGCATAGTGATAGGTATTCGATACTCTCGCTTACAAGTTTCTGGGAGATTAAAACATTCGAGTTTCAAATTGCTTTCATAATTATACGGGAATTAAAAATTCTGGAAAATCTAAAATGTTCGAAAGACTTAACGAATATAATCATTCCGGAAAATTTAAAAATCTCGACTGAATGAACCACATAAAACAAACAGTTGAAGATGAATATGTTCCCGGTAATAACAATTATATTTTTCAGCGAAAAATTGGTATTCTTCTGTTCTATCTTATTCGATGTTTTCTATCCATTTCGTTCCTGATCGAAAATAACCTCTTGCGTTAAAAATTTAGAATTTGACTTTACAATTACTATTTATAATTTGTTAACAAATAATGCCGAATAAACGATATTTTTCTAAGTCTTAAGCGGTTACATTAACTTGAATTAAATAAATGTCGGAAACAATAATATATTTGTGTTCTTCGACTAATTGTAAGACACGCATTATTAGACTGCGGATATTTATGCATTCATGGCTTACGGAAATTTTCAAAAAATGCTAGATTATAAAATTCGATAGAATTCAATACTATTTTTAGTTGTTTCGGAAATTGCATAAACATCTACAGTCTGTTAATTAAAAAAGACTTATAAGTTTCTCTATTTACCTGAAAACTTCAAAATTACGTTTTAGTTTCGGATCTCTGTGACTCGTTGAAAAAATTATTGATTTACGTTTTCTTGTAGTGTCAGTACGACTATCCGAATGATTTGTTACGTTGATCTGCCCTTACAGTCATTTGGCAAAATTATAGCTTTCGTTTGCCATGGCGTAGTCGAAGATGAGTCCGAACAAAAAGATTGGTTAAGGGAAAAGAGCGTGGGAAAGTGCAGAAGGGGTTAGACCGAAATACTCCATTGGAAAGGTGGCCGGTCTGTTAATTACTAATTGCGAGTAAGACGTTATGTTACATCGATCGGTGATGAATGGTTGGAACGAGTTTACGAAAACTTTTTGACGTACAGTGTACCAGGAAAGTATTTCAACGCACTTTAAAACGGTATAACTTTTTTATGATCAGACCCAACGACCTGACATTTCTTGAGAAATCAGTAGAATTGATTTACCAAATCACATGCAGTACAGATTTTGAAAAAATTTTACGTTAATCGATTTTGATGAAATTTTCAGCATGTGTATATTACTAACATATGTAGATGTACAAAATACATATTTTAAATTTTCGTTAAGGGTTCAAATAAAAAAGTCTTAAAAAGTGCATTTTTTATTTTTAATGCAACCTTGTAAATTGTAATTTCTGGGGAATCTTTTTTGAGATCATTTAGAAAATCAATACGATTGCTTACAAAACATGAAGTCGTTTGGTACACATATAAAAGTTATTTGTAACTTTGGTAACACTGTAATTTCTGATATCCTGTTACTACGAGAAATTTAATACAAAGAACGAAACTCTGTATCATGGAAGATGGATTGCAGCTCGAACATCTCATTTATTTTGTAAGAAACAATAAATAATACAGAAATAATAAAAGAAATAGTCTTTCATTGAGATTCTGTTTGCACAAAAGTTTCCATACTAGAAATTTTCTCACTAAAAATTGCTACACCATTATTCAAAATATTGTTTAGATTTTTAAATATGTTGGTACCGAATCACTGAACATGTAACCATATTTTGTGAAGCGTTACGTCACTTTCATATCCATAAAAAGAAAAAATCGTATAGAAGAGAATTATTCTAGGTCGGTGGAAATGTTTAATTTTTTTTAAACGATATGGCGTCACTGCACTTTCGTTTACAGCTAGTAAATCATTAACAAGTTGTGAAACATAATGGAACTTTTATTATTTCATTCATTGAAATCTAGAACCGAATAGGTGTTTAAATAGTAAACACATAGATGGCAGGCGTTGTTGGATAATAAATTGGATATTGGACAGTGAATTTAATTGACCAATAACAAACAACACAGCCAATAACATAGCGCGCTGATTTCCTTCATTTCACATGCACATTGAATAGCAAATGAATTAAATATTGACGTTCAAACCCAATTTCATTACATTATACCTAATACGTGTTAGTCAGATTATATTGGTTCCTATTGGATCACAATATTGACGTGAATTCGTTATGAATTAATCATTTATATCTGACGAAATTCAATAAGTAGAGTTTTGACGCTCGTTTAGAAACTAGTTCAAGTGGTAAAAACAAATTTCAGTTGCAACGTGAAAATAAATTGAAATCGTATAAATAATCTGAACGTGTGCTGTTATGTTTATATGTGACCACTAAAACTATCATTAACTCATTTTCTCCTAAAATGGACCTATACAACTTCCAAAACTAACGACGAATATTACCAAGCATATAAACCAAATATATGTTCTCGGCGCACCGTTTCGATCAATAATAAAAGCAAGACAAAGCAAATTAGCAATAATTAAATTCAACTCAACGTTTCGATCCAGGTGTGCATCATTTTCAAGAGCAATTGCGTCTGAAAATATATATAAACATAATGTACTGGGTATTTCATAAGATGAACAAAACTGTAAACAATCTTTTAAAGAACCATACTTGCTAAGTGTAAAGAAAAGTTTCACAAATACAATTAATAATCGAGTTCCAAATTTTACTTTGGATTACCAAACATATCTCGAAATAGCATGTAGAAACAAATCTACGTTGCAACGTGATCTACATTTATTTGACTACTAAAACTACCCTTAACTAATTATATTAAAAATATTAAATTTATTTTATTATAAATAATAAATAAATATTAAATTAATATTAAAATTATATTAGAAATATTAAATTTCTCTTAAAATGGTCTTATAAATCTTTAAAAAAAAATCGATTAATATTACCAAACATATCTTGAAATAGCATGTAGAAACAAATTTACGTTGCAACGTGATCTACATTTATTTGACTACTAAAACTACCCTTAACTAATTATATTAAAAATATTAAATTTATTTTATCATAAATAATAAATAAATATAATAAATAAATATTAAAATTATATTACAAATATTAAATTTCTCTTAAAATGGTCTTATAAATCTTTAAAAAAAAGCTATTAATATTACCAAACATATCTTGAAATAGCATGTAGAAACAAAAAGACAAATTAAAATCTTGTAAATCCGAACGTGTGCTATCTTTTCGTTCCGGAGTGTAGGAGTTTCCGAATTTAACGACGAAGTGTTTATCCTTTATAAATTATAATTATGATATCGTCACCAGGTTCGATCCTTTTTAGATACAATATTTTAATAATTTTTAATACTTTAATATTAATTTCTTTTTCAGACGCAAAAATTTTGGTCTCTTGATAATGATCCGCATTGGGATCGAAACGTTGAGAAATTTAAATATTTAACTTGCACATTTGTTGTATCTAAGAAGGATCGAACCTGGCGCCGATATCATAATTATAATTTATATTTCAATTTTCCGATCAATAAGAATTTTTCTCTTGTTTATCCTTTGTATGGAAAATGTTACGACCACGCGGCTTTTAAGAATGACAGTGTGGCTGGTCACGCGTCCAAATAATCAGGTAAATAACAAACTGCACGGACCAGTCCTGACAACTGTACCAAGACGTTCATTAGCATAAAACCACGATCAATACAAGGCCCGAGGGTAAGTTGGAAGACAGATTTTCATATTGAAGTAACGGGAAGGCAATATGAAAAACTGTGGCACGGGGATGTACGCTCGCAGCAGGAGGTATTACATTGCGACCCCGTTTCATTTATTTGCTCTCTGAATAGCGAACAGCTGTACGCGTACGGACACAAAATCTGCGTGTGGAGGTGTGCGCCTATACGCCGCATTACACATTGTCTTTTCCCTGGAATAAACATTCAACTAGTGCAAACAAGTGTTTGTAAATATCAGTGTGGTTTTTTCTTTGAGACTTTATTCGAACCGCCATTTTAGCTTAAGACATCATTGGACCGACGCGAACTTTTCGGGTCCACGCGGTATTTACACTTACAGAGAACGTACCAGGATTATTAGAGTTATTAATTAGATCAACAGAATTAATTAAACAAAGTTTTATTATGAAGTCAAATGAAATTACGAGCACGAAGAAAACACACCTTTATGGTTAAATAACAATATATTAATGTTATCGGCGCCCTGGTTCGAACAATTGGAACAATAAGCAAGTTTGCAAAATTGAATGAAATTTAATTCAATTTAATTCAATGAAATTTCATTTAATTCAATTCAAGTTTATGGTTAAATGTTAAACGTCAAGTGAGGATCACTCGAGTTAGAAAGTTGAACAGTACATTAAAAAATCAAATCGATTATAATCGAACAATAGATTAATTTTGTATATTTCAATAAAGAAACTTCGGAAACAGTGGAATCCATATGAAATTCGCAATTCCATTCCGCAATTAATACTTTCAATATTCTATGCATGCTTCACGTTAAAGCAGTTAACCTTTTTGAAGTCGGGGAACAGTTTTGATTACATGAAAAATTTTCGGAACACCGAAATTAACGATCCAACGAACAAACGAAAACATCTCACGTAGCAATAAATATGTTTTGGGAAGTATATTATTAAATGTATTTAATATGCATAAAACTGCATAAATCTTCGTTCGACTCAGCTAAAAATTCAGCCGCATTTCGTTTGTGCTCGTTGTTTACTTTAAGGGAGAAATCAACCCTCATTATTCGTTTAGCTGGGTGCTTATAAATCGAAAACCACAAAAGGTATGAAAGAATGGATGGAACCAAAGTTATCACATCTGTGTGATAAATATTTTTTAAGAATCATTTTTTTAATAAAAGAACGGCGCGAGGAGGAAAAGAGGAAGGAGAAGTTGTACGAAAATTGTAACCCCCAGGGGAACAAATAAAGTTAGACATACTACTCTCTCTAGATGGATTTTGAATTTTTCAATTCCGTTAAAAGTTAATCTCGTCTCACGTTAAAAACTACAATGCATAGTGCAAAATGAAAAAAACAAACACCTCCATCATATTCCTTGTGCGAGATCAATCAATAAGTGACGTGACTGCTAAAATTTGTGCTGTATAGAAAAATATGTTTTACTCTTCAATTACATTAAAATAAAAGAACACGTCTGGAATAATTTTTTTTCAGTTTGAAACTGTTTAGTTTTCGATGTGGAACTAAAGAAATTTATGCATGAATTTATAAAATACGAATAAACAAACTGTCCTATGACATTTCAAGTGGTATAAATCAAATGTGTGTATAATAAATATTTATTTTTCACGTAAAATTGTGCATAAAACATTAACGACAGGACTGCTGAGTTTACTTTGTGCGGCAGTCTGCTGAATATCTGGTGAAAATGTAGATTAATCGAGGTCGTATAAATAGGGTAACTTGAAATTGCAATATTTTTGCCTTTTCAAATATAATTATATATACGACCGCATTTATTGAGAGTTCTGCTACCAACACATCCGATTATATTAAAAAGATGTTTCGGTAGCGAATGCAAAATGAAAATATAATAGCGATAAAGTGCCTTTATAAATTCCCCACTGCAGCATCTTTCACTGTAGCATTACCCGTGTGGAGTGTGGTCAGCCACAGTAGATCGTACTCAATTAAATTCTATATTCAATACGCGATAATTGGAAATCGCAATGTGTCATCAAAATTTTAAACATTTCAAAGAGAACTTTTTCAACTAAAATCGAAATTTTTCGGATTAATTACTTGATACCCTTATGAGAAAGAAAATTTAATTAACGGTAGGCATTATCTGGGAAAAATATTACGCTTGCAACAAAAAAGAATTTTTAGTTAACATTGGGTTGGAAAGAAAGTTCGGAGCGTTTTCAAATTAAGAATCGAAGATAAAATTAAATAAAATGGCAAAAGGTAATAGAACAGTATGGAGAATATGTTATTGGATAAATCTATGAAGAAATATCTGAATATTAACTTTCAATTTTAATTTACAAATACTACGAACTTTCGTTCCAGCCCAATATTTTGAGCAGCTGTAAAATAATTTCTAAAAAAAATGTATTTGCCAGAACGTTTGAATTATGTATAGGGTGTACAAAAAGTAATAGTTGTCAATATAGGAATAGACGAATTGTGTCACATTTTATTTGACCCATCCAGTATATTTATTATATCAGTATGTAGTATAAAAAACTATGAACCATTAAAAAAGTCAATATTATTATATAGTGAGTTTGTTTTAAAAAAAATTTTTAAATCACAGATACCAATATATAATTTTTCCTGTATTAATAATTATATGGAGAAATAACATTCAATTGAGTTTCTATTTCTTGCAAATTGATCCGTATTTCCCATAAAGATCCGCAGTCTAGTTATAACATTATGAAATTTTACTCTATTTTAATCCAATATTAGGTCAGATTTAGGATTATGAATTTCTCCTTTGTTATAGAAATCTAATTACCTCTACCTATTGTATACTATGATGTTTCAGGTTGATATTGCCTCATTTTGTCCAGAAACTTTTAATCATCCATTTAATGTTTCTACAATCCGGTGCACTATGACTTGTTTACGTTAAAATAATATATCAAAATACAATAAACAACATTTTTGATCTATTGGACATACATATGCTTAACGTGTATAATTAGAAAGATGTTGTATATTCTCTCTCATTTTATTCAATGTGTTTTCACATAATAATAAACGAATATATTAAGAATTTCATATAGTAATAAATTAATATATTAAGAATATTAGATAAGTGCAATAATCTATTTTGAAGCCATGAAAATTTGCTTTTTAGAAGTTGTTTTATCCTTACTGTTCAATACATCCTTTATTATTTTTTTTCAAAGTAATTTAACATAACTTGGATGGCAATTTGATTGGTGTCTACAAATAAATTCATTTAAGAATTTTATATAAAAGCACACTTATGATTTCAATAAATCACAACTGGTTCTTTAAAGTCTCCACTACTCGTTGTTAACTGGCTCATGCTAGTCTATTTTAAAACTTGAATTCTCGGAATCGCTAAATCAAAAGACGCCATCAGTTCGCAAGTTTTTATTGCCTGTTTGATTAGAAATACAGCAAGTCTATATTTAAATTTAAAGTTTCATCGAATCTAACATCGGTTCGTAAGTGGCCTGAGCACATTAGTATGCTACTGTGAACATAACGGTTTATCGTACAACGATCAAATTACAAGTTTTCTCGCTGTACGAGTACCCAAATTGCCTTGGTTTCTCTGAGTGATACGAAAAAATGTCTGAGGAGAAAATTGTTCCATTCTGCTACGTCGCAACACTAAAATTCATGCGAGCCGCCCCCTGAATTATGTATACGCCCTGAAATAATTTATGTCGGCTATTATAAAGGAGCTCCACGTGTTTTAGTGCAGGGAAGTTGATGCATGACAACGTAAGGGACAGCATACCTTTCGAAAATGTTTTTAAAAATAGTGCACCCTATTGACAGTATCTTTCTGCAATATTTTCTCAAAGTTTAATTTTCCAATTCGTGAAACTGCTAGATTTAAATGGAAAATTAAAAAGGAATATCTAAGTTACTGGTCCAATTTAGAGGAAATCTTGAAGACTATTATTTTAGACGAAACTGATTTTTGATTCGTATATTTCTGCATTTTTTACAAACAGAAGATTATGTCACAAAATTTTGTTCCACATTTTGAATTTATTTTTTAATGTAGAATCACTCTCTTTTCGATTATAACATCTGTTATCGATCACACTGTATAGTTAACTTGAAATGAAACTTTAAAAAAAATTCATTTTCCTACTTTAAAGTAAAATTAATTAGTATAGTAAAGCTGGAGCATTTAATTCTATAGAATTTATTTATTTTGGATCTACAAATTCTATTACTAATGATATTAGAATTTATTTAGTACCACTTTCTTAAAATTTGTCTAAAAAAATTAAAAATTGCATAATCATTCGCAGTCTAGTAATTATTTTTTGATTGGCTACAAAATTCAATTGCAAAACTGTCAAGTAAGATATTTGTTCCTGAAAAAAGGTCAGCTTCATTGCTTATGTCGTTATGAAGAACATTTACCTGAGACATCTTGTATTTGATTATTTTGTCTTTGATACGACAAAGGGTGTTTTGTAAAAATGAATTTGTAAATATGGCAACCACGTCTTTCTATTGTAGTTTAATCTTTGCAACATATTGGGTAAGTTAAGAATTAAAAGTCGACGATAAAATTAAAATGGCAAAACGTAATAGAACAGAATGGAAAATATGTTATTGAATAAATGTACGAATAAATATCTGAATTTTATATCAATTTTAATTTACAAACGCTACGAACTTTCGTTCCAACCCAACATGTCGAATCAGTTCTTATAATTGGTGCATCTAGTATTTTGAATAAAATTTTATCGAAGCAAAACTCATTTTACAATTCTATTAAAAATTTTACAATTCTATTTAGTGCATCCTGTCCCCTACAAATGAAAATGAAAAAACTTAATTAAAGAGAATTGTTCATACCCCGACCATTGCTCTGAGCTTCGTCAAACTAAAATAACAATGTGTATAATATTAATATATCTGCGAGACCGTGTCTGCCATACGTGTGCGATGCTGATATCGAACGTGTTAATGGTAGTCTACGAGAGTTTCATGAAAAGAAGTAGAGTTTAAAACTATGTGAACACTCTGTGTATAACCCTCTCTTGGGACTCCTGGGGTTAGTAATGTGAAGATATCTTGAAGAAAGTAAGAAAGTAAGTGAGGGAAAGTGGAGGACAGAAAGGTGAGAATGAGGAGGTTAACAAAAGGGATGACCTGGGGGTTGGCGCGACCATTAAAGACGCGTGGTTTATGACTCTATTTTTTATTATGAATTTATGATGGTAACGATATGTCAAGCAAAAGCACGATTCAGTATTTTTACTTTCGAATCCAGATTATTTGTTATTGACCATTGGTAAAAATATTATTATGTATTACAAATGTGATAAAATGGTAACAATATGGATCACTTTCACCTCATGCAAACTTAATCCTTTGGTTAGGATTTTTCCTAATCCTTTGGTTAAGTTTCTATGAGGTGAAAGTGTTATATTGTTCCACATTTCCATGATCCAAGTTTCAAAGGAAAATGCAAATGAAACGTGTTTTTATATGTATTAGGTTCTTTCTTTCTTTATTTAAGTCGTATTTTTCAGTTGGATACAAATACAGGTTCCACAAATATAAATTACAACAAAGTTTGAGAGCTATATTTAATATAATTAATAAACAAAATTTTTTACAAGTCTCAAAAGGACAATGATATAGACAGATATAAAATTATACAGGAGCATGCTACATATTGTAATTAATAACACGATAAGTCGTTTTTTCAATTTTAAGATATCAAACATGTAAGTGAAATTATCATTAATCCACATTAAAGTTACACATTCACCGACAAATTAAAAAAAAGAAAGAATTTCATTCATAGTGTGGGTATCTTATGAAAAAATTCATTTCGCATTTCTGACTCAGTTCTGCACAGATACATTTTTTGCCAACAGCAACACACTGGTTATAAAGAACCAACTAAAATTGGGAAGCTCAGAACTTTGTTAATTACACTCTGCTCTTTCATTTCTTTGTTTGCATTTATTCACCGAAGTCCGACGGATTTAATAAAATGGTCTTTAGCCAAGAACCCTTGCTGTCTTGTTTTTCATAACTTGTAACTGTGTCGTGGTATGCGTAACTGCTTTCCGAATTTCATCGTCGGTGAGTACCGACGAGATTTACTTTAAAGCTTCAACGTTTTTTGACGAAATATAATTAAATAATTTGAATATTTAACGTTTCGTGGTACGGGGTAGGGAAGATAATAATTCTATTATAGAATGTAATAGAAATACGTGTAGGTATAATACAGGGTGTTTAGCGAAACTTCCGTTTATAGCAAAAATCAGAATTCGATGAAATTTTGAAAATGGGTTCATTTTTTACTAAAATGACGATTGCCAGAAGGATTTCTCCCGCTTCGAAAAAAAATTTTTTATCATTTCAATGTTGCGCTCTAGCTTACCGACTACTGACTTACCGACTTTGTAGTATATGTTTCTGCTGTGAGCATGAGCCTGTGTGATGTAAGAGTTTGTCAAATGCTTTTAGAGTTGTATAAGTCGTATAGATTAAGGGGGTAGAGTACCCACGTGACCATGGTATTTTTCAGTGTGACCAACCCCCGCGCGAAAAACCAATTTGGCAACAGTGATGAACATACATGTGCATTGATTTGCATCTATCTAACGCTTCAATTTCGCTATAATTACAGGTTTTTTTCTTTTAAGCATTATCTTCATTGCTATTAATGGATCCGAGTGGCTTCATGCCCTTTACACTTTTGTTGTTATGAAACTACGCTGATAATTCTCCTGACAAAGCGCCATCTCGTCCAAGTAGCTGAACTAAAATTGCTTCTACTCACCCTTCATGAAGGGAATCTGGGAAACAATTGAATGCGATCACGGGAACACACCTCACATCCTCATACGATTTTATATTGAGCTGAGTGAGGGCTCATTTGAAAGAGGAAGGTTAAACGTAGCGCGCGTGGGTCCCTAAATAAGCAGGAAAAATCTTTTTGTGATCGAAAAATACATTAGAAAATCCGGAATTTTTCTTCATTTGTTTTCCCTACTTTGGACAGTCACATTACTTGATATAAACATAATGTAACTGAAGTTGGACCCACGCGCGCTTCGTTTAACCTTCCTCTTTAGAATGAGCCCTCATTGAGCTAAAATATAATCATATGACGACGTGAGGTGTGTTCCCGTAAACCCCTGTTTTCACTTGTTTTCTGGTAATATTCTGGTTAGATTCTAGTAATGTCACGTGGGTACTCTACCCCCTTAAGAATAAGTCATTTAAATTTGTTTTACATTGTAAACAAATGAAAGATTTTGACTCGACACTACAATGGGTGAGAGAACTTGGGGCGAAACTTTCGTTTATTGTACAAATCAGAATTCGATGAAATTTTGAAAATAGGTTCAATCATCTATAAACGACTCCTCTTTAGTTTAAAGTAATACATATATAAAGTAAACTTGAAAATTTTAAAAACTACTCTTGGATTTTCTTGTGCGTGGTCTCCACTCCCACCCCGACCTAACCACAACTCATTCTAATCACATAAATAATAATATAACTAAATAATAAATAAACCTTTCGGGTTTACCTAATCCAAATTAATTCTCATCGCATAATCTTCCCATTGTAGATTTTATTTCCTTTGGTTTAACAATTGAAATGTTCTATACATTTTACATTAATTTCCAGAATATATATATGACGCATGCGCATAGCACGAACATAAAGAAAATCGGTAAATCAGTAGTCGGTAAGCTAGAGCGCAACATTGTAATGATAAAAAATTTTTTTTCGAAACGGGAGAAATCCTTCTGGGAATCGTCATTTTAGGTAAAAAAGAACCTATTTTCAAAATTTCATCGAATTCTGATTTTTGCTATAAACGAAGAACAGCCAGGTGTTTCATCTAACTTGACCAGCTGAAATATATGACCATCTTAAATACATATGCACAGTAGGAATAATAATAGGTATAATATGGTCCTTATGACCAGTAGAATACGATTAAACAAAAAAATGTTGTTTTTTACCTTGATTTTGAAGGTAAAGGTCAATTTTGCGGTGAGGTTTTCAAGTCAATTTCAACTAAATCGAACGTGAAGTTACAATTTCTCAGTGAAAGAAATCAACATTGATCGATAAAAAGAATTGTGGCCATTAATGTAAATGTTTCGTTTACATTCTAATAGGATACATAAAGTAGGAGACGAAGAAGGACATAACGGCTTCATTAGAGCTTCGTTAGGGAAATTTGCATCAGCAGAAAGATAACTAGTAGATTCACGGTTTCCTGAATTGGTCGGATAGAAACCGGAAGAACATCGTGACAACAAAAACTTGCAGTTTCGCTAATTTTCGTACTTTTATTCGCTTTCGTTTGTTTAATGATCGTTATTTTTATTCCACGTTTTTACGCGATTAGCAACTTTCGTAAGAAATACTTTTCTTCATTAACCACGGTGATCAACGGTTTGACGTTTTTGTGCGAATCCCGGCGAATCACTCTCCTCTTGAATACTAATCCGCTCCATCTGTTTGCATCTGTAGTTCACGAAATAGAGAGAGAGGGTGCGCATGTATTACGTACTTCTGGATTCTAAACTACGTTGAATTTTTCTAAACATACAGCAAATTCAAGAACCACATTTCTGATTCTCGAAAAATTGTGATAATTTCCGAACAAATAGTACAATTGTAAGTCTCGACTCATTTTACATTTTACTTGAAGTCTCTGCATTCGCGAACCAATGTTCGTTTAGAACCCATTTTTCTAAAAAAATACTGAAAAATCAAATTTTAATGTTTTTATATCTTTTCTTGTTATTTTCTTTTTTTTATATGCATTTATAAACTAAACGAATTTTATTGTTTGCACTTCAACATTATTATAAAATATTGAAAATATTATGAAATATTGAAAATATTGAAAATATTATGAAATATTGAAAATATTATGAAATATTGAAAATATTATTATAAAATATTGAAAATATTATGAAATATTGAAAATATTATTATAAAATATTGAAAATATTATGAAATATTGAAAATATTATTATAAAATATTGAAAATATTGAAAATATTATGAAATATTGAAAATATTATTATAAAATATTGAAAATATTGAAAATATTATGAAATATTGAAAATATTATGAAATATTGAAAATATTATTATAAAATATTGAAAATATTGAAAATATTATAAAATATTGAAAATATTATTATAAAATATTGAAAATATTATTATATATTAGACGATTTAGTCGCATTTTTGCATGTATCAGCTTTTCCGTACACATCGTCGACTTCCCGTTCGTTCCCATTACTACTCACCGCAAGGGGATTCGGACGCTGCGCCGATACTGGTCAGACCAAGCGTTCGCCGACATACTTCATTTTTCTTGACATTGTTCCACCAAATGGACACTTCTGAGATTTTTTTACAAAGTAGGTTAGTATCATAGCAATATTTTATAATTTTTTGGTAGGTGTCAACCCAGGGGAAGATAGTTAATAAAATTCCCAAAAAATTAATTCATTATTTTCAACTATAAATAATTAGCAACAAATTTTGGAAAAAATCTGGAATGTAGAGTTTATCTATATCTTTTGTTTGCCGTTTATCACATGTCGATATCTTTTCTCGTTTTGTAGCAAATTGCATTTAAGTGCGGGGGAATTTACCCCAATATCACCCTTATCAGTGGGGGTAGATATTTGAAATTTTACACAATGTTTTCTTAGACATAAAACTATGTTTTAAGACAGAAATCAGGAAAATCGACTAAAAAAAATCGTACATCAATTTTTGAGATGCCGTTGTAAAGAGAAAACTTGAACCTGTAAATTTGTGCTAGTTTCGGTCACGAAAAAACGCGGCGGCCATTTTTGCAAGGGAAAATGTCGCTCCGAATGACGCCTTGTATATTCTTTCTAATAGTCGAGAACTTTTGTTGAAGTAAATTGATTCACTGATTTACACTTTCCTTTATATAGTTGCAACAATATTGTCAAATTTTACGGAATGAATATTTGAAATTAAATTTAAATTGCAAATTTAATCTCCTCGCGCGGAGCTCGTGGCACAATATTGCCTTTAATCGAATATTGCTGAGATCTATCAGAATACAGGTCAGACACCGTAATAATGTTCCGCATTTGCGTTGAAGTTCTATAAAGCATCGCGTTGGATGAGAAGAAGAATGTGTGTCGTCATAAATCTCCCGAATGTGGAAGCCACTCGGCCTGAATGGTCATGAAAGAGATTGTAACATAAATATTTACTTTCAAGCGAAAGTTTTCCCTTGGTCCGAAATGTCATTCTGTAGGAGCGGCACAAATGCAATTTCCAGAAACTTTTTCGTAATTTACGTTATGCTTCCTTCTCCACATGAAGCAGTATTCAATACTCGAAGACTCTTCATATTCTTCACATTTGAGTTTGTGATGTATTGAGTTACATGCAAACACTTCGTTAAAGTACCTTCTAATTATTTATCATTTCCATTAACTGTCTAACAATTTCACCTGAATGTAAGTTTATTAGCAGGTGAGCGAAATTTTATTAATCAAGTCTGGATGTATTGGACGTATATGTGTGTTCTTCTACAGAGAATCGATTAAAATATTTTTAATTAAAGAATGGCATTTTTAAAAGAATTTCTAAACGTAGATATTTTCTTTATTTACACTTATTAGACCAGACACAGAATTATTTCAACGCTGTTAAAGATAATTGTTTGTTTTGATGCCAAAAAATTCCTACAAACAACGTAGTCGCGATTATTTTACAGTTTCTGGGTAGTTAAAAAGTAACAACATTTACGATGTTGAGAAAGTACGAGGAAAAGTAACAACATTCGTAATATTTATAAAATATGAACAAAAGTTACTTGTTGATAATTAGTTAATAAAGAAATGAACTTAAGTTGGAAGCTTTATGGAAATTTTAGGCGGTGTGTACGGAAACGACGTCAATAAAACTCGGTCGTGTAACGAATATCAGTGAGGATTGCGTGAAAACTGATAAAAAAGAAGCCGGTCGAGGGGAGAAGCTGTTGGCCGCGAGAATGCGGAGGATAATTTTGTCTTCCTCGAGGCAAGTAAAGAAGCCGAGAAAAGGGAATTCGTCTCCAGACACCAAAGGAATTTTTCACCGGAGCTTCGTGAGATCGTCGCCGCA
Source organism: Lasioglossum villosulum (assembly GCA_963971365.1). Taxonomy (NCBI): domain Eukaryota; kingdom Metazoa; phylum Arthropoda; class Insecta; order Hymenoptera; family Halictidae; genus Lasioglossum; species Lasioglossum villosulum. The sequence goes on along the minus strand of OZ020495.1, from coordinate 44,025,710 downwards.
GCAATCTCCCAAGTACCGCGAGATATAAGGATGTTCCACTTTAATTTTCCTCCGATATCGTCGTTTGTTTTAAGAAGACAAAGTTACTTTATTTTAAAGAGGTCATCCTATAGACGAAATGATATCGTTCTAGACGAACGCTTTCAATACTGTTTTTTTAACGAAGCCGCAGATATTCCTTTGATTAAACAACCGCCGTTCCGTCTCGCGATAAAAATCAGCTTCAATTTTTCACTATTTATAATGGAACTGATCAACTCGAAAGTTCAGTATACAGGGAGAATTTGGGAACTTGGAAAAGAGTTGAGCATTAATTAATTAAATTTTTAATCAAGATTGATTGATTAATGTGTACGATTGAGAAAGGTAATTATTAAAAAATGGACGATTGATGAAGTGATCGTTAATCGTTGATTGAAAAAAGTAATCATCGAAAAATCGGGGACTGGTTTAATAAATTTTTTAACTTAATCCAGGAACAATAACTTCAGACATATAAGCACATCCTATTATAGACCCAATGACAATGTACTTAAACTCAGTTTAAATTTTTTCAGTAAGCATATAGTTTTGATTTCGTATTTCATTTTGAAATTTCAGCGGTTAATTAATTATCCGATTGACGATTACAATTGAAAAGAATGTAATCGTTAACCGCAATTAACCATAAAGAAGAAGTTTAATTGTAAATTGCGATTAACGATCGAAGTAGAAAGTTATTCGTCGATCGTTGTTTAAATTTCTGCCCAAAAATGCATGTATATGGTGCCATTTAAAAATCATCAATAACATTTTCTTCCATTAGAGATAATATAGATACATAAGAATTAATAAGTACTTAGTTGTAGATTAAAATAATTTATTACAATAATTATTGATTCAGCTTGTAAAATAAATAAATATAATTATATTACCTCTAATTATTGAAATAAAAATTATTAGGCAATAGAGAGTTCTTTGAGTAAATAAATAATTTACCATCAAAGTGATTAAATTAAATATTAATAAGATTATTAAATCACCACGAAATAACTCTTAGCTTAGAGTTGAAAGCGACATTAAAAAAGTAAAAAAAAGAAAAAAAAAGTAATATAAATATTTCTCATTTATATTTAATAATATTATACATAATAAAAGTGATAGTAGATATAATTAATAATAAGTGAAAGCGACGTTAAAAAAGTAAAAAAAAATTAAAAAAGTAATATAAATATTTGTCATTTATATTTAATAATATTATATATAATAAAAGTGATAGTAGATATAATTAATGATAAATGAAAGTCGTATAAATTACTGTGAATTTATCAGATGAAAAATCGATAGAATTTTCCCTTACATCTAATAGAAAACCGTGAAGCACCCTGTGCATTGCATCGTTCACTAGAAGAAAACGCCCAATCGCTTCCAATTCTTTGCTTGTACAGCCTGGAAGGCGGAAATGGGGGGAGGGAGGGTGTACGGCCTCGCGGAACTGTTTGTGTAGTCGAAAATTAATCACGCCGATGAAATAACACGGCTGAAAACCTGTTACAGGAGAGAACTTTCCTTTTAAATGCGATGAAATCCATTTTCCAGGGAAACGGCAAGTTGCTTCACAGAAATATTTTACTGAAATTTTCCCGTCGTCGCGCCGTAGTTCCGCGTTTATTTAAAGCTTACTTAGAAATCACGGTACAAAAGTGCCGGCGGTCTGCTACACGACGATCACCAGTGTTGACATTAACGTTGAAGAGCGAAAGAAGCTTACGAGGGAAATGCGTCGCGTGTAATTCGACCGAATTCAACTGCGCTTGATACCCTTGGGATTCAATTAAACCGAATAATTTAATCGAAACGGCACCGTAGATTCGGTAACCGTACATGTAGTAAGTAATGATAATAATTAGATTGCAGATCTTTACGCATTTATGGATTCTAAATATTTTCAAAAAATGCTGGAGTATAAAATTACAGAGAATTCAATACGATTTTTATTTATTTCTGATCTGTAAAAGCTACTACCACTGAAAATAAGGTTTCATTTGTTCCCACTTTCTTGTAATTTGCCTGCAAAAATTAAAAATTGCATAAAAATTCGCAGTCTGATAATAATATAACGGGTGTCTCACCTGATTTCCCAAATTTGGAGTACGTCACTACTATCATATATAGCAAATGTTCTTTTTAAAATAAAACCATATATATTGGGATACACTCATCGAAACAGCACGACATTCTGTATATATACAGAAAGTATTAGCCTATGCGTGTTGAAAAATAATGATTTTAAAGAATGTCCTGATAAAATCAGGTGAGACCCCTGTGTAATATATTCAAATGGACAAAACTGAATTTAGATAATGCTTCAAATGAAGTAAATATGGAGTAGGCATAAATATAAAGGGTGTCTCAGTTGATTTTGTCAGTTAATATAAAAATCGTTAACCGAGGGTTAATCAATGCATTTGGTCAAGTTTTGTTGAGGTTATCTTGTAAACTAAATCTGAAAAATTTAAAGTTGTAGCAAGCAGATTTTCTGGAAATGTGGGTTAGATACATAAACTCAAAATTGGAACCTCGTAACGTTCAATGCAGTTTTGTGTACAAATATAAGGCAGGTGGAAACATTCCAGATAACGTATTAATAAAAAAAATATTGCTTTTAATCATTTTTCTGTAAATATTTATTCCAAAGTAATATGAGTCTTCAACATTTTCAATAATTGAATCTGAAATAAATTGAATTTTTTTAACAGATTCAAAACGTTATTGTACAAAGACACCATTAAATAGGAGATAAATGGTCAAATGTTGGAGGTAGTAGGTACGTGCGGGTCTCTATGCACAAAAATTCAAGATGTCAATACACGATGTCTCCTCTATTAAAATCATTAAAACAAGAAATAATATTCAATTTAGTTTCTATTTCTTGCAGTCTAGTAATAAGAGAAGTAATTATAAATTATTGTATATATATAATATTCAATAAATATACATATATGAATACATTAAAAATAAGAATAGTAATTTTCAAATTATATATATAATATTCAATATATATTGAATACATTAAAAATTACTTTTCCTATTACTAGACTGCGGATCATTATGCAAAATAAAAATTGTCAGCATCGATTGCAGGAAATATATATATATGTGTGTGTGTGTGTGTGTATTATATGTATATATGTGTATATAATTATCTTACAACACAGTTAAAGAGAATGAAAGACTTAAAAGTCAAAGAATTCATGCATAATTGATATTTGCAAGAATTTTATGTATTTGACGCCTATTTTCAATGTTTAAAAAAAGAAGAATAGTGAATTTAATAAAAAGAATAAAAAAAGGATAAAAAGAATAGCAACCAGGATGTTAAAAATTTTTTACTGCATCTCGTGTTTTGAAGGAGTAACATCCCCCAAATATTTATACAAAAATTTAATGATTCTTCCAGAAATATTTGAAAAAGTGTACCGACTCGCAATCTGTTTATTTCTTTGTATTAATCAAGCTACGATCGCAATGTCGGCGAATAAATGACATTCTACATAGATTTTAGGTAATCATGTTTAGTATGTACATGTACACAGTCGGGAATATACCGCAGGTCGCGATATATCTCATGTACAGCGTATGAGCAACGACATCGTGTTGCGAGATATCTCGTTGATCGTCTGAGGGGGTTGAAAATATACAGGGTGGTCCATGTAAATGGAATCGAATCGGTATTTCTGACATTTGCTGGTACATTCTGGCACAAAAAGATAGCATGCATTAAAATTTACACGAGTTTCATGTATTTTCACATTGCAAATACGTTTCTTTACACTACTGCAGTATATGTTTAACCCTCTTGTAGCCAACCAGGTACCCATTTACTGCATTTCTTACAACTTGTTGATGTTCCTCTAAAAATGTATTATTAAATTCTTAAATTATACTGTTAAAATGTGAATTTGTGAAAACATGTTAAACGTAAAAGATTTCAAATGATCTTTTTGGTTGACTATATAAGGGTTAATAACATACATATACTAACCCATGGCAAAAAAGTAATTCGATCAAACATATCAATAATGTACAGCATGGACAAATTAAACATCGTGTTAAGGAAGATGTTTTCAAAAAGAACTTTTTAAAAACCATTATATTAAAATCCACTAAACAGGAGAAAATAATTTTTTTAGACATTAATGACAATAAATAAAAGCGTGTAGCGCTAAACTATATTGACATCTGCGTGGGCGCTTCACGCTGTTATTATTTATATTTATTTATATTTATACTCACTACTATTATTCATAGTCACTAGTGTCTAAAAAATGTATCTTCTCCTTTTCAGTGCATTTTAATGTAAGCGTGGTTTTTAAACAGTTTTTTATAGCTTTTTGTTAATCTTAAAACGTTATCGTGCATCCAATTCTAATCACTACGACATAATTATAGGATTTCACCAAAAAATCAGGTGGCTTCATAGAAATTTCGGTCACTGTATAGCTGAAAAGATAAATCATGTAAGCTTTTCGTCGTGGTTTGTAGAAAAGCTGTTTAGAAAATAACGATTATAACTTTATGATCGCGTTCACATGGTCCGTTTTCGCGCGATTACAGGATCGTCGGTTTCAAAGCTATACGAAAACGGTAGCTCGCAATCAGAGTCAAAGGAACGGTTCTCGCTGTCTATTTGTCCGTTGTTTCCTCGCTGATCGAATGTTCTTTTAATTCAATGTATTATTCAATATACCCGTCGTTCATGAAAAATGCATGTCTTCGTTGAAAACTAGACGAAAGAATTTGTTCAGCTTCTCGCCTGTATGTTTTAGCATCTGTGATCGGGTAAATATAAACACTCGGGGATCCGCGTTCGTAGGAAGTGGCCGAGCAAAGTTGGTACCGGTTGTCGAATACATTCCGGGTCTGCGAAAAATGATGAACGGAAACGTCCGTTTCCGTTCGGCTAATACCGTGGACAAGTAAGGACGCGTCGGATTGACCGAGATAAAAAACCGTCCGGTGTAATCAGAGACGTTATATCTACGTGTAAATACCGGTGGCAGGACGAATCCCCTACTTGTATACGGAACTGGAAATCTACGTTTGCAATCTCCATGTGTTCTCCATGTATACGAGGGACCAGATAGTTTGCAGAAATTCGCGTGTGTGTGTGCGCGCGCCCACACTGGCAAGCTGTATGAAATAGAAATGTGCGTGCCATCCATCAAAGTCTAACGCATATCAGCTGGAACACAGGTGCACGCAAGAAGTACCGCTGCGCTGGAATAGGACAACGGAAAGGCCAGAAGGACAAGAAAATGTAAACGTACCGATGCAAAAGTAGAACGCCAATTCGAAACCGGAATGCTCGAAGGGGAATGGCTAGTAAAAAGCGTTTTACGGATTTACGGTTTACGGAGCTAACTCTGTAATGGTATCTCCGGGGTCTCGTATTACCCTAAGCAAAATTTACTATACTTTTGTCTATGAGAGGACTGTTAATCCTTTCGAACCTCGATCTTTGCAACCTTGCTTATCGCTTCATCCAGAAATACTGGTTTTTGCAGATTTATTATACGTCGTTCTCAGGTACAACACTGATCTTGTTTAAGGTTCTATCTCGTGACGACGCACGCCGAGTTTTACGAAATCGTTCGTAGTTGTTTTTTATTAAAAATGAGAAATTAACAGATCAAAGAACAGTTGAAGCAAATGTTATATCGTATCTTAGAAGAATGTTCAATAATTTACAAGAATATTCAAGAATTTACAAGAATGGTCAAGAATTTACAAGAATATTCAAGAATATTAAAGAATTTACAAGAATATTCAAGAATATTCAAGAATATTCAAGAATATTCAAGAATATTCAAGAATATTCAAGAATATTCAAGAATTTACAAGAATATTCAAGAATATTCAAGAATTTACAAGAATATTCAAGAATATTCAAGAATTTACAAGAATATTCAAGAATATTCAAGAATATTCAAGAATTTACAAGAATATTCAAGAATATTCAAGAATTTACAAGAATATTCAAGAATATTCAAGAATTTACAAGAATATTCAAGAATATTCAAGAATATTCAAGAATTTACAAGAATATTGAAGACTACTCGAGAATATACAAGAATATTGACGAATTTACAAGAATATACAAGAATATTAACGAATTTACAAGAATATTCAAGAATATTGACGAATTTACAAGAATATAAAAGAATATTGACGGTCAACGACCATTGCCTCGCTTCAAAAACAGGTTCTCGTACGATCACCGAAGTTAAACAGCGTTGGACGTGACCGGTACTTGGATGGGTGACCGCATGGGTATAGAGCATATACACCAGGCGGTGGCTGCCTGGGTACCAGTCGCGTGTTGTTGGCAAAAAAAGGTGATTTGGAACCCACCGTAATAAAAAGTAGGTCCCGCAGAAAATTAGGCTGAAATAGCCGAAATTTGGCGATAGAGAGAGTGGAAAGAAGGGGAAATTGGGTACATGGATTTGAAACCCTGAGGGGACCAAATAACATATACATAGTTTGGTACAAGAATATTGACGAATTTACAAGAATATACAAGAATATTGACGAATTTACAAGAATGTGCAAAAATATACAAGAATATTGAAGAATATTCTCAATTATATACAAGAATTTACAAGAATTTTCACGAATATTGACGAATTTCCAAGAATACACAAGAATTTACAAGAATATTCAAGAATATCCAAGAATTTACAAGAATATTCAAGAAGTTACAAGAATATTCAAGACTACTCGAGAATATACAAGAACATTGACGAATTTACAAGAATATTGAATAATATTCTCAATTATATACAAGAATTTACAAGAATATTCACGAATTTACAAGAATATTGACGAATTTCCAAGAGTACACAAGTATTTACAAGAATATTCAAGAATATCCAAGAATTTACAAGAATATTCTTAATTATTCAAGAATATTCAAGAATATTGAATATTGAAGAATTTTCAAGAATAATTTTATATTAGTAAAATGTTTATATTAAATCAATTTTCGGGAAACGAAAATATCGAAAAAGCTACTTCCAAAATAATGTTCAACGATACGATATAACTTCTATTCCAATCACTATTTAATATCACTTGTGGTTTGTGATTCATGGACATTTTCCTTAGAGAATCGAATGTTTGATTTCTCCCTTAAAATAAAAAACGTGCATGCACGGAATACGGTTGAATTCTTAGGAATGTCTAATGGGCCACTTGTCCAAAGTTTCGCTAAAATCAACGTGTCGCGGTGAAACGTGAAGATAGAACCTTATAGATCAGCATGCATTAAATCTGCAGACTGTAAGCAACAGTACTTCTTGATCAAGCGGCTAACAAGGTTGCAACGATCGAGGTTCGGAAGCATTAGCCTGAATTACAGTGAATTTTAATATCGGTCATCGGGTTTCCTTTGTCACTTCCTCCGATCCATGGATTAGCGCGAAGCCCAGGTAAGTGGGATCGATAGTCTGGAGATTGTTACTCTCCGATCAATTCGAAAGTCGGGTTCGGTAGCACTCGCGGTCGGCGAATTAATTCCGAAAACAGGAGAGCCGGCTGCGTTTCGCGGTGGAAACTTGGCTGCATTGAAAGTCCCGTGGCGCGGCGACTGGACAGCAAAAAGGGGGAGACAGGCATGGCAGCCCAGTGTCGCCGAGGCGAAATTTTGCGTCGCGGAATACTCAGGAGCATTGAAATGCTTTCATTTGACGTGCAGCATCCTCAAAGGCTCGCATTATGAGTATCACGATCTTTTCACGGACACAGTAGGAGATATCTCATAGAAATGCTCGCGTCTATTTACCGCGGACAGAGGGACCGTGAAGGAAGGAGCGAGGAAAACGGAATGAGGTGGAGCAGTCTGAAAGAGACCAAGGGAACTAGCCTCTGCAAACGTTGAGTGGATAACCCGGGGGAAACTCGAGAGGTTCGGTCGCCTTTTCCGTAGCGCGTGCCTTCTTGAGACCCGTTAATAGTACTCCTCGAAAGATCTTCCATCTTGCTACTCGATCTTCGCTAGGTGAAAGATGTCCACACTCCGGAAACACTTCTCGTACTTCCTACTGAAGTAGGTCGTGCCGCGCCGGTCTGGAGCAACGGCTCTTTTTTTTCTTTCTTTTTTCTCTACTCGGCACGGATTCCGCCGGAAACGACTGGGCCAAGTTTCGCCCCTCCCCCTGCCCCGAACGCTCATTAAACCTTAATTAGAAACACGGTTAGGTATAAGATTAAGAACACTGCTGGGAATATCGGAAGCTCATAGAATATGCCTGTGTCCCGCGAGACCAATCCCTGGGAAATTTCTTGTTGACTTATGAACCGATTTGGGATTCGATTTACGAATCCTACGGGACCCCTTGAGGACCTTCCCAATCAGCCCCACATTTCCCTGTGTTTTTTATTTGAAAGCCTAAGTGGAACTTTCCATAAAGCTACACATTAGGATTGAGGCGGTGGACTCATTTCCAGGATTGCAAGATTCCAAAAATGGTGTTTCACAGTAGTCAAAAACCCTAGATAAAAGATTGATCTAGGGCGCTATCGCCCTCGAAACTACTATTTTTTCGTTTACGTGGAGTAATTTGCATTATTCGGTAGCATGGTGCTATAAAAACAGCTGATTTCACTAATTATGCTTTTGATGTGATACCGTTAAATGCAACAAGTATAACACATAAAATTAAATAACATGTACATGCGATATTGAACTTGAGGGTTCTTTGCATTTCTCGAGTACTCAAAGTAAAAAAATCTCATGTTAGGAAGATAGTTATGTTTCATAATTACAAGTTATCTTGTTTCATTTCTTCACTGCTATTAATTATTTCATTAAACATTTCATTAAACTTCTGATTTTTGGTTATACCAAACGACTAACATTCTGATAAATATTTACGTACGAATAATGGTAAGACTGCTGTTCTTATTGGTATAGTTAATAGTATCCTTAGACTGCGGATCTTTATGCAAAATAGAAGCAGGGGTAAAAGAAAAAATGATATTTCTTCTTATTATTATATATTATATAAATAACTTCATTGACAATATTACAATATTCTTCGATTTCTGTAATCGTTCACTGTGTCATATTTCACCCAGCCAATTCTTCATAAGTGTACATTTACAACCCAGACCTTTGTAAATAAATAAATTTGAAAAACTTTAGTCGTAATAAACATAGTAGTTACGGGGGTTAATCCGTCAGAGTCATTGGTAGGTATACTTACACCTAGTCGTAGACTTTGATTGATCTACGAGATAATACTTTCACAGGTAATTTTATTCCTTTTCACGAGCTCATTCATCTTTTTATTCATATATCCCCAGTCATTCCCACTTTTGAACCGTTGCCATGTATTTTTGCTGTCCAACTGAGCTTTGTTCAAGAATCCTCTCTGTCTTCATTCTATTTATGAACTCTGTAAACTTCATCCGTACATCCGGATATTCAACATCACGAGACAAAAAGATGAACACAAAACCCTTCTTATGACAGTTTTCATCACATCGTATACTGCAGTTATCAATTTCGAAAAGAACTTTTTTGTGCAAATGCGTATTTCCTATATTGCATGTTTTACATATTTCTCATGAAAGATAAGTAATTAATATATTTCATGTGTTATTATATTTTCTATGTGTTTTGCATACTTTGGTTTTTGTTTCAACAATTTATGAACCATCGATTACAAGTCGTAAAATATGAAAAGTTTCTCTTGTAAATAATAAATATTAGTAATACTATTATTATTATTATATTATAACACGATTTTTTTTTAGAAACGAACAATTGACAATTGACATCAATTATAAATCATAAGTTCTAAATCAATAAATTTCCATACATACTAGAAACAAGAGAAACAAGATTTGATAGAAAAAAGGGTTTTGTCATTGAAGATTTTGGAATAATTCCCTCCCTAACCCTCAGGCGGTGGGGGTAGGGAGGCAATTATAGCATTTTTTAAAATATCAAATACGTCTACTTTTATTTTTCTAATCTGATTTATATTTCTCAAGATATCCCCAATTTTCAACGATTTTTTACCCATTTTGATTTTTGTCCATTACAGCGCCATCTGTGAACCAAAATGCAAAAACTCCTAGAAAAACGGGGTGTTTCCATTTAAATTTTTTATCTTATCTTCTTTATCTTTTTTTATTTTTTAGGAATTTTTTAGCAAGGTGACAAATTTTCCTCTGTTTGCAAACAGATTAAGTAGGTTTCATAAACAATAGAATACATTGTTAATTATATTACACAACGTTCCAAACAAAAATTCAAGGTATTAACATTTTAACTTTGTACCGAAGCCACAAAAAAGCTTGTGAAATCGGCTATTGCATTTGAAATTAAATCACACGGTTAGATTCGTGTAGGTTTTCGCTGATACGTGAAAAGAGCAATTACAAACGACCATTTTTAGTGGCAGGGACAAAATATTAAATTTCCTTTCTCTGTATTTGGAAAATACCAGGCAACTTTTCATTCATAGAACCTCGACGAGAACAAGCGGAGCGCAATAACTAAATCGAAGCTTCGCAAGCTCTGTAGAATAGATTCTTTTGTCAATTACCGACCGCGTAATGAATTCGCTGTGCACGAAGGTGTAAGCAGAGTGGGAAAAAGCAACCGCGTAAATTTTAAATACGTTTCATTCGGACTAGCATCGAGGCGTTTGAACGATCAATTCTTGCTCGTATAATTAATATCAGTGGCGGAACAAATTATAAAATGTTCCTAATAAAAGAAACGACAGAATTGGCACAATGAAGAAATATATTTAATTATAATGGAATAATATTAGCGTGGCATTGAATGTGAATACACGTTATAAAAACAAAGGATACAATAACGACAATCAATAATTCATCGACGCCACAGTGGAAATATTCTGCTGTTTCAATGGCCAAAAATCAATAACTTTCGAACAGATGAAAATAATGTAATATTTATTTTTGCTTTAATAAAGTAGAAGCGTTATTCATTACGTACTTTATTTAAGTGAACTGATGCCCGATTACTATACTGCAGATTTTTCTGCATTTATGAAGAAATTTTGATTAGGTAAAATATAAAACAGTAAAAGATTAGAAAAATCTACGAATATTGTTATGATTAGAGATCTTTATGCCAAATAAAAATATTCTACCTAAATTTCAACAACATCCAGTGACATAGAAATTTGTTTTTCTCTTAATATGTTTAATAGGTTCAAAGTAATACAACAGTACATATTTTCTTTATTATATAGTATAAATTACACCTACTTTTTTCATGTTTTATCCTGGATTTCGTTCCAAGCACTTTTCAAATAAGTCCATAATTGTTTCTCTGATTCTGGATAAGTAATTAAAGTCTAATTGATTTAAAACACGGATTACATTATTGCATCAACTTACATTAGAGTATGGAGTTAATCAGAATGGCTTCTGAAATGAATGATTTATTATTTGGCGACCAAAAAGAATTTTTAAAACGTTATGACTGAACCAAATGTTTCGACACTTGAATTTAAAATATTTTAAAAAGTGAAGTTAATCGATTTGGCCTGTGAACGGTATATGATCTCTGCTCTATTAAAATCATTAAGGGAAGAAATAATATTGAATTCAGAAAATATCCATCGTTCGAATCATGAGTTAGGGTTTTGAGTTCATACGAAAATCCCATAGAAGAAAGCACTTTCATGTTTTCCCGAATTTCCCATTTTCCAGGTAACTTTTCCAATTCTTTTTTCCATAAAAACCTTATTCGGACTATTACGAATATATTTTTTTTAACATTAGCCAAATAGCTCCAGCTGTTCTCAAGTGATACGCTTACCAAGGAACGGCATTTAATTTTTATTTATATAGAAGATAGATAAAGATCCGCAGTTTACTAATTACACTATTATCAAGCCCCATAAAATTGGACTTTGGAGTGTAGCTGCAGTTTTCGATAGCACGTTAGAGGTAATATCTAGGCATGTGCATTTTATTTTCCGTCGCTATCAACAGCAACACCCGCGACGTACATTTTGACCTTCCGTTGTACAAATCCGAGCGTTCGTTTCCTCTATATTGGCTTTTCAAAGGGACAGATCGCGGTTTTCTGTGGCATGGATTTCCTTGCCTTTGTGCCAGCTACCGACTAGTCCTTTCCTTTCGTTGAAAGAAAAGCTAACCGGATTGCACAGTTCTTCAAAGCTGAGTGGTCAGTTGATTGGGGAAACTGATATCGTACACGGAATTCTCATTGTGTAGGGAGCCAGCTCCTTAATAACATAACCGTGAATTTAATTGTCTTTTTAGGGGGGTCAGTGGCCGCAAAAAGGTCGACGACAAATTAATTCTTTGAGAACGGTTGATCGATGCAATGACAAAGAGGAAGTGGAAGCGCGGAAGCCTTACAAATTATGGTGAATCTGCTGAAAGCTGCATCCGTAAAGCTTTATCTACAAAAATGTCGTTCAATGAGATACTACCTATTACGTACTTACGTAAGATCATCACAATCCAGTCTAAAGAGATTTTAAACATCGGGGAATGATTCAAAATATTAGGTCGTGTTATGTGAAATGTTGGATATCAGATCATTTGGGATGTATACGCAAGTGCCAGGCAGTGAATGAGTCTGATCCGTCACGCTGCGAGGTGAAACGCTATTCAAGTTTAGCTGATCGAGCGAGAAACGTGTTTGCGGTGATTTCTTGGTGAGGAACGGAGAAGGGGCTCCAACATTTTTCTAAATGGAAAGTATTTATTTATAACAATAATATATATACAACATAATATTAATATATATGTTTTGTTACTGTAATACTTATCATTAAATACCATAGAATTTAGCAACGCAGCCAAGAACTTGTGGATCAAACTCCGAACCAAGCATATTGTGAACATTGAGTTGCAGTTGTCATTAGAATTCCGCGCACCACTGCCTTGTGCAATATACAAGGGTCATTCAATAAGCAAGTTACATCCCGTCTCTAACTTTTGTTATAAGAGAGAGGTACAACTCTACTGGGTAGGTAGCTATATAAAAGCAGTATTCTGTTGATGTGTTGTAAGTTTCAACTCTATTGTATTAGTCAATCGTGTACCATGCCATAGCAGCTATAGAACGTTACATAACAAATGCAAATTCAAAATTCGTCTTCCTTCGCAATATCCATCAGTAGATCTCCAATCTGTGTGTAAAATAAAAATTTTTGAGCGATCATTTATAGAAATATAAATTAATTTTGAGCGATAGACGTTATCAACAAATAATAGAAAAAATGCTTCTACAGTTGTATCTTCACAGTTGATTGAATCATATTCGGTAACAGATACAGTTGCTTTAGGGTTGCATATTTTGAGTAAAAAGCATTCTCACTAGAATGATTTGTAGCTTCACAGTTGATTGAATCATATTCGGTAACAGATACAGTTGTTTTAGGGTTGCATATTTTCAGTAAAAAGCATTCTCACTAGAATGATTTGTAACTTCACAGTTGATTGAATCATATTTGATAACAGATACAGTTGCTTTAGGGTTGCATATTTTCAGTAAAAAGTATTCTCACTAGAATGATTTTCTCTATTATCTATATTTATATATTATTATATTATATATATTTATATTTTATATATATTTTATATATATTATATATATTTTATAAATATATTATATTTATTTGTATTTCTATTATAATGTATTATATTATTTATATTTATATATAATTAAACTCACTAAAGGAACTCAACCTACCCCGAAAATGAAAGTTGAGGAGAACGAGACTTGATTCGTAGCTCGTACCCACTAAACCCCCACTGCCCAAGGCTGTCGTCCTATCCTCTTATTTTTTAACTTCCCGATTCATAGTTAACTTCCCGATTCATAGAGAAGTTATTGTAATTTTATTTTTATTTCACGTCGCTTTCAACTCTTTTTTTGCTAAGGTTATTTCGGGACGGGACCTACAGTTTTTAAGCTAGACTCCGAACCACCTAGAGGACACCACTATCCTCTCCTTGGCCCAATATACCAGCTCCAGGGGTCCTACTGTTCGCGTTTGCTCCCAAAAGCTGGGGGACGCATCTTATCGGGTTCTACCTAGTCACAGAGGATTTATTCAGTAGACATATTAAATGAAATAGTTCACGAATCTTGAAAGTTGTTCCTCAAGGGAACGGTTGACGTAAGACCCACGATTGTTGGTCTTTTTATATAGAACCAAGATTCTAGTATTGTTATATAGTTATATATATAATACTAATAATAAATATAAATAAATATATATATATTTTACTAGAATATAGTAAAAGAAATTTTACCTTGGGAAAACCGTCCAATTTTGCGCATAACTTATCAAACAGATCTCCACCGATCCAAAGATACAGAATCCAGCTGTGACAGTCTTCACACATAATTTTTGTACACCCTGTACACAGCAGAACACTTTATACATATATTCAGTTTGATTTCGTGCAAGAGGATCATGCGATCGTGCAACATGGAGCAGTGATTAAATAATTGAGCGATTCACACCGGCGTGTCTTTTCGGTTCTTCAAAAATGGAGAACTGAATCTGAGGAAACATGTTGTTGTATAGATTTTTCACTCGTATGGCAAACTCGCACGCCAGGTTGCATAAATAACGACTGACGGTTCTAGAAAGGATTTTGTTTTTCAACTTCGATAACCAGACACGATTCTTCAAACGCAACTGCAGCTATATGCATGCATTATAGTGGTATAGATATTACATCGCTTGAGCGATTTCACCCTCGAGGATATCCTTCCTAGTTTGTACTCGAAGGTTTTCTCTGAAACACTATGTAACACTCGCAGTGTGCAGGCACATGAAAAGCATGTAACGTGCCGTAGGTATTGAATACCGTAGATAAAAGCTCGCTCACTCATAGGTGATATATACAAAAATATTAGCGATATCAGAAGTGTTGCGCTTGACAGTTCATGCTTCTTTTCTCCTCTTTACCTATGCAGTTGTTGGGTATGCATCCACTTGTCGTTTTCCGGGGCAACGGCGCGAGAGCATCTCCAACCGAGTTCTCTTCCTCGTTCCACTTAACATGGGGTACTTCATTTTTCTATCTTCTCAACACTTCACCTACCGGAAGCCTATTTACCAAGATTTTCAATAATTCTGCTGTTTCAAACGAAAGCATAGCAATTTTCTTTTCCATTACAATTGTAACCCCCTGTAGTGGCGCAACTAAGATTTAATCTGGGAGGGAGAGGCGAGTTGAACAAAATGACCTTTTTATTTTGCAAAAATATCTGTTAACGATATCCAACGCTATTATTAAACAATTTAACATGCTAAACATTTTCTGCTCCAAGTGTGGGGCCTGTAGAATTTGCTACTTCTATATAGCTAAGCTTGAGTTAATGTGAACTAATTTTAACCGAAGTTAACTAGAATTAACTAGGTATAGTTAATCTTAACTAATTTTCTTAGAATTTTGAAAATAGGTTCTTTTTTTACTAAAATGACGCTCTTGGGAATCAAATTGGCCATGATCCATGGCGATTCTGAGGCAGCAGTGAAAATTTTGTTGTACCATTGAATATTGTGAATATACTATTGTCTACACGATTGAATATGTTGATATCTAATCAATTACTAGACAATTAAAAATCATGTACAATGGAAGTATTCTAGATCCGAAATGTTCAATTCTCAGTATCTACAAATATTGGTACAATTTAAGAGGGTATGTATTTGTATTTAAAGCTATCAATATTTCACATAATTTTTCAGCTAAGAAATAGTTAGGTTATTATAAATCAAGTATTAGGGAATTTTTTATATTATACTTGTTCGGCTATATTTCAAAATGGTACAGTGTAATTCTCAAGCAATTATCATTATTGTCTGTTAACTATTCACATTAATCGTATGCAGATTGTATTGATACATTTTTTATTGATATTGAAAGAAATTTCGTTTTCTTAAGAGAAAATCAATACCAATTTTGTTCTGTGGTCTCTTGCGATTGTTGAGGCAACTTAAAGATCCCATGCTTGTAGAATTTTTGTTTTTTCATTAGCAAAATATTGAGTTATTATTTATTCATCAAAAATTGTGAAAAAATGAAAAAAAATAGAAATCTATGGTACATCCTCTCTTTTAACAGCGCACAACTTTTTCTTTCGTGTTTCATATTTTTACCCTTGCGGCAATGAAGAAGCAAACGGTGCTGGAAACGCGTACTTTAATTTTGCATATTTGATGTGATGATAAAAACATACTTGCAAGATTAACCTTACAAGGTAGGAAATTACGTCCGAAATTTCAGCTGACAAGATATACCACGATTTTATGATTTAAAATAAGGTTAGTAATAACAAATTTCTACACGAAAAATGAAATGACTTTCTGGACGACCCAATATATTTATAATATTAAAACTGAAAAAACTGAATTTAGTGGATACCACCTTTTTGACCTTGAAATGACCTTGATATGATATGTAAAGGTCAACCCGACGTAAACAACGCACAATCTTTGTTGAAACACGTGAGTTTTAAACTTCCACATTTCATCCGCTTCAACATGATTGTTCTTGCTCAAGGTCAAAAAGGTGGTATCCACTAAATTCAGTTTTTTATTGTCTATCATGCTATCGCAAAAAGAATATACTGTTCCATTTTAAAAAAACATCGGTGACATTGCAATTTCACTTAAAAACACGACATAAAAACTTTTTTCTTCATTATTATATTGCCCCCCTGCAATAGCGTCACTTTGTCCTCTGAAGTTTTCTGATAGGACTGTAAATACGAAAGACATTTAGGTGTTATCATTTATGTGGGACACCCTGTATATATAATAATAGTTCCGTGTCTGAGCCCGACAGTATAAATCGGCCTTAGTCACTGTCTCGCGCTTCTGCCAATGCTTTACGATTTTCAATTGGCAGCCCGCCTTCCCATAAAGTTGTCTTCCCACAAATTTTCACGAAGTCAACTTTTGTTATTTCCCCGAAACGTCCGAGCAATATCCTGCATCCCAAGTTGACTTTCCACCATGAATTTCGCAAAGTATCCAAACCATCCTGGAAATGAGAAGATATAACTGGGAGAATTATTAAACCACTGGCTGAAGATAATGGAAAATTTAACAAAGGCCTTTCAAAGGTATCCGCATTCCGCGTCTTCAGGTTATTGGCGATATCATCTATTCCGAACATCTCCTTCGTTGGACCAGACGGTTGGCCAGACTGGTTACCCCGATTTCATGACATATATCCGCTTTATTCTGACCAGCAGTTTTCCTCTTCTTGAAAAATAATGGTCCCATTCCTTTCTGAAATTCCAGATAATGAGAGATATCTCTCTCTCTTTCTCTCCCTCTCTGCCTCTCTCTCCTCTTCTTCTATCACGCTATCTGACTCTTTTCCTGCAGCCATATTTTTCCATTTTTACTCAATTTTCAACATTTACCAGATTAATGACTATTACACTGCTCGAAGAGATAATCATCATGTACCTTATAAAATCACGAAAGCGAGACAACTACAAAAGGGCATAGGAATGGAACTGTTGTTACCAGAATTTTCAGACGAGTTTAGTCTCGAATCTGATCAAGTTATATTGAAAATTGAGAAAATAGAATTAGACTTTTCGGAGAATCTTGATTTCCCATTTTCGAAAATTTTTCGAGCGTCTGACTTGTTGACTTATACTACTGAATTTCATACCACCTCCTTCGATATCATATTCTCCTAATACAAAGTTCAATTTTTCCAGATTTTCGAAAATTTTCGCAAATTCTCGACCGTCTGACTCGACGTTGACTTGTACTACTGAATTTTCAAGCGTCTGACTCGTCGACTTATACTACTGAAAATCTGGATACTTCCTCGGCTATCATGTTCTCCTAATACAAAGTTCAATTTTCCAGATTTTCGAAAATTTTCGCCAATTCTCGACCGTCTGACTCGACGTTGACGTGTACTACTGAATTTTCGAGCGTCTGACTTGTCGTCGACT
This sequence comes from Lasioglossum villosulum, assembly GCA_963971365.1. Taxonomy (NCBI): domain Eukaryota; kingdom Metazoa; phylum Arthropoda; class Insecta; order Hymenoptera; family Halictidae; genus Lasioglossum; species Lasioglossum villosulum. Next base: position 44,007,700 of record OZ020495.1, on the reverse strand, counting down.
TATACTACTGAAAATCTGGATACATCCTCGGCTATCATGTTCTCCTAATACAAAGTTCAATTTTCCAGATTTTCGAAAATTTTCACCAATTCTCGACCGTCTGACTCGACGTTGACTTGTACTTCTGAATTTCTGAACGTCTGACTTGTCGTTGACTTATACTACTGAATTTCATACCACCTCCTTCGATATCATATTCTCCTAATAGGAAGTTCAATTTTCGAGATTTTTGAAAATTTTCGCCAATTCTCGACCGTCTGACTCGACGTTGACTTGTACTACCAGATTAATGACTATTACACTGCTCGAAGAGATAATCATCACGTACCTTATAAAATCACAAAAGCGAGACAACTACAAAAGGGCATAGGAATGGAACTGTTATCAGAATTTTCAGACGAGTTTAGTCTCGAATCTGATCAAGTTATATTGAAAATTGAGAAAATAGAACTAGACTTCGCAATTTTGGCAGCTGTCGACGATTTAAGTTTTCCAGAATTCATCAAACTGGAAACGTTTGTAGGAATGAATCTTTCTCACATCTGTAAATACGATAAAAAGGACAGTGTCGCACAAAGCTGCACCGCGGATGACCCAGTTTACTGATTACTGTTCCAAAGTGCATAAAACTTTCGCGAAACTGCATTTGCAAACGATTTTACAGTTACACAGCTTACAAAAATGGCTAACAAATTCCAACTTTCAATTCTCATTACAACTATAATGTCTATTTTAACACTAACCGTACCGGGTGCAAAATGTATCGCATGTATATTGTTTTATAAAAATTACAAGACAGTATTTATTTCGATTCTTCACAATTTTTATAATAATACGTCCTGGAATAAAGAAATTTATTGAACAATTTCTAATGGAGAGGCATACACAGTTCTTTATAATTTAAATAATTGAGCCGTTTATTTTGAAAATGTTCCAAGTCCATTTAAGTTAAAATTGAGATAGTTGAGGATCGCATTTCAATGAAATTAAAAATATACGTATTGGATACCAATGTGTCGAACTCCTCAAGCGTATCTAAGTGAGCTAAATTTGCAATTTCTATTAAAATAAAAGCAATTATTCGGTGAACAATATGTGTCTTCTTACCAAAAATAGATTTACGCCACTTTTAAAATTATATAATAAAATTATATAATAAAACTATATTTGTCATAAAATTTGGAACAGCCCAAGTCCATTCGATAATTTAAAACGCTTCAAATAGATAAAACAATATTCAATGTATTTTATTTTTCATTATAAAACTTGAAAACACCATTTATGCAATTCAGAAGATCTTCTAACTATAGAAATTACTTATTGTTTCTCGGTTAGAATTCTTTACTCTTTTAAAAATTTGATATGAAATCCTTTTGTTTTATTTCATTTCAAATAAAGTTATTACCTTCCCGACAGTTCTCGATAACATAATAATCTTGGGGAACATACAGTAAATTATGTTTCTTTTATGAAATTTCTATCTACATTCGGTAAAAACGAATGTCTTGATACTAAGAATTTATGGTCTACGATTTTCACATTATGTTCAACAGTTTGGATCATTTTTAGCCACGTTAAAGCTACATTAATATTTCTACTGGGGGCCAGAGGTCTAGACGTCTGCTGGAGGCTACTACCTGAACATCGAACAAGTGACAGACGGACTTAGGCCACTTTCGAAATAAAAATTTGTATCATTCTAATATCCAGTTAATTTCCTTTTCACAAAATATATTAGTTACAATCTGCTCCAGAATGAAAAGACAACGTAGACGCGTAAACATTAAAATTGCTATAAAAGATGAAGGAAAATTTCAAAAGTCCAACTGTGCTGCTTTGCGGTACCATGCCGAAAAGAACACAGTGGCTCGAGTAGTGACAGCAGCAATTTGCCTTGATCGGCGAACAACAAACACATACGCGCATCGTCAGCAGCAAACCCTTACATATGTACGTTTTCTTTTATTCAAGAAGCGTTTCTAAACGTTGAAATTTGAACCGGTGTATTGCAAAGTTTCCTCTGAAAAGCACTGTACATTTACGGTGAAAGTGCCGCATTATACTGGAAATTTCGCCGATTCTGGAATCGTGTCAGAACGGAACCGTGTTGCAGGAATGCCGTGTTACCCGAGAGTTACCTACCTGTATAACATCGAATATTAGTTTCTGCATCGTTTGTAGCTTACTTCTTGTCTGGAACAATGGTACGTGGTCATTTGGTCTGGCAAGAGGTACCGTGCTTCCTTCGTCAGAATAGGAAACAATATATCACGAATGACGATTGTTTCCAGCTGTATTATGTATGACGTTTCGTTGGCTGCCCTCCTTTAACGTGCCCGCTCTCTTAGCCATTCTTGGTCACCGGTGGCTATTCCATGACAAACGACCACCGATCGCCCGTCCCTTCCTTTATATCATTCAACATCGTCCACGGTAACCGACAACGAAAGCAAAGATGTCTCTCTACATGCTCATTGGCTGCAGTGATACTCACCATTATTCAATCTAAGGAGTTTTGCTTCTTCCTTCAATACGTGATATCATTCTATGTGCGACGCACACTGCGATATCACTAGGCTGCGGATCTCTATGCGTTCATAGCAGAATTGAGTAGATGAAATTGATAATTGTTGGACTCGACAAATTGAAAACGTCGATGTAGATGAAACCTTCATCGATCGAAGCACAAATGCTTTATTAAAATCATTACGGAAAGGAATAACATTCGATTTGAGTTTCCATTTCTTGTAATTGATTTAGACAATTTTTATTTTCGATGAAGATCCGCAGTCTAATTATTAAATTTAAGCTGCAATTAGTTCTTAGTGTGTACAAAGTGTTTAGTTCATTTTTACCAATAATATTTATTACAACAAATTTCTGTTTCGCTTCGGTTTGTTGCAATCATATTTTATGTCATATTTTATGCAACCTCTGATTGTTGGACAGCGTTATGCAAAATAATCATAATAAATAATTTATAAAATAATAGTAATAAATAAATAATTTAATGCAACAAATTTAAGTGAAATAGAAAATTGTTTTTTATCTTAACTTGATTAACAGGTTGATTATAACGTAAGATAAGCTTTTAATAATTTACTGGTTTTTGCCATGAATGCATAAAATCCGCTGTCTACTGATTTTGATGCGTTCTATAGCTTTTTGTTTTTGTGGAAAGAAGCAGAAACAGAAATGATTAACATACCTGGATAGATTAATACTTTCACTATGTTTGTTTCTCGCTTGAAATCACTAAATGATTTACGTTACTTGTACATATATGTTATTTATATAATCTGATTGTGATATTTCAATTACTACAACGTAAACGAATGGAAATTTTAATATGTTACAGTGTGTAAAAGTAGAAAATTCAGATCAAACGTTTCAGCATTTCCGGTAGTCAGATAAAAAAATTGGAACAATATTACTTTTAACACAATTTTTTTTAAAATAAATTGAACAGAGTTTGCAGAAATAAAATGTTACTTTACATTTTGTATTTTCAGATTGCAGATAATCACAAATCTCTGCATTCTTTCTCATAGTAGAATTTAATTAATTAACTTCTGTTTGAATATGAAAAGATTAAAGAACTTAGAGTTTCTGCTAACAAACGGCAATCTTTTCCAGATGAGAAAGTTTTCGATTGAAAAACCGCTCGAAGCTAGCAGCTCAGCAATGCTGGTAATATTATTACATATTTAATTACGAGTTCTGCAATTATTCAGTACTTTGTTACTAGTATGTTTTCCGATTAAACGAATAAAAATACGAACGTATAAAGTTCGCGCGTGTTTTAAAACATACATGAATTAAGGATCTCTGAATATACGGGTACCCGTGTACTAAAAATTGCACGAATTGCATCACAGGTGCGGTCAATACAGCTTGTGCGCGTGCATTTTCGTGCGTATCGTAAAAGTATATTACAAATTGATCATTTGCACTCCGAGCTACTTTAACTCGAAGTTTCTTCCGACCAAGAATAATTCCATTTTACATGATTTTTTTCGTTTTTTGAATATGATATTCATATATACTAACTCATACAACGCTTAACTGTTTCGTAATTGGTTAGATGCCAAATATATTTAATAATGTAAATAACATTTTAACTAATGATACAGGAACTTTTTCTGATGCCTCTTTCTCAGAATCACCACTCGAGTACGAACGGTTAAAGATAGTGTGAAACAAATGAGAAACCTCTTCAAATTGATGAACGTGTCCGAGATCTTTCGATGTCTCTTTCCCATTAATTATGCATGTGTAATGTGTACAGAACTTTAGAAGATCGTCGCCATTTTCCTCGGAACTACCTTGCACGGTGCAACAACATTCTGGCCGACCTTGACAACACACTTCAAGATCATTGAACCCGCAGAGAAGGGGAAGCACGTCGACAAGTTCACCCGACATTTTAGAACACTCGATTTTTAATAATGTAATTATTTTTTACTTCATAAATTGACGGCTCAGAATGGAAATACCCCCAAGTACAAAATTTCTTTACATTTTTCTCATTACGTTTTTGTGGGACTTTCACCAAATATATTTCTGACATTCTTCTGATTAAAACGACGATAAATACGATATAATTTTAACTATATTTTGTGTTTTATAGGAGACACAAAAGAAGACAGTGACAATAGTGCTTCATGGATGTGTGGAAATTTATCGATACGAGAGTCGCCCTAATGTGTTACCAGGAGTTTATATGCCTTTCTGATTCAACCGGACGCTCATACGGATCTACGTCACCGCATACCAACCACGGACCTCGTTTCTCCTCTAACCATGACACAAAGTTAATATTGTACTCTTTGTTCGAAATAAATATAGAATGTATTGGTAACAACAGTTTATGTGTTCTTTAATCACCACCCTGTATACGTATGTAGGATAGTAGAATCAATACAGGATAATAGAAAACATATAAATAGTCCAAAAATTAAGCTATGTATTCGGAGAATCTTGATTTCCGATTTTTGAAAATTTTTCGAGCGTCTGACTAGTTGTTGACTTATACTACTGAAAATCTGGATACCTCCTCGGCTATCATGTTCTCCTAATACAAAGTTGAATTTTCGAGATTTTCGAAAATTTTCGCCAATTTTCAGCCGTCTGACTCGACGTTGACTTGTACTACTGAATTTTCGAAATTTTTCGAGCGTCTGACTTGTCGTTGACTTATACTACTGAAAATCTGCATACCTCCTCGGCTATCATGTTCTCCTAATACAAAGTCGAAAATTGGCGAAAATTTTCAAAAACCTCGAAAATTGAACTCTGTATTAGGAAAACATGATAGCCGAGGAGGTATCCAGATTTTCAGTAGTATAAGTCAACGACAAGTCAGACGCTCGAAAAATTTCGAAAATTCAGTAGTACAAGTCAACGTCGAGTCAGACGGTCGAAAATTGGTGAAAAATTTCAGAAATTTCGAAAATTGAACTTCCTATTAGGAGAACATGATAGCCGAGGAGGTATCCAGATTTTCAGTAGTATAAGTCAACGTCAAGTCAGACGCTCGAAAAATTTCGAAAATTCAGTGGTACAACTCAACCACAAGTCAGACGGTCGAAAATTGGTGAAAATTTTCAGAAATCTCGAAAATTGAACTTCCTATTAGGAGAACATGATAGCCGAGGAGGTATCCAGATTTTCAGTAGTATAAGTCAACGTCAAGTCAGACGCTCGAAAAATTTCGAAAATTCAGTGGTACAACTCAACCACAAGTCAGACGGTCGAAAATTGGTGAAAATTTTCAGAAATCTCGAAAATTGAACTTCCTATTAGGAGAACATGATAGCCGAGGAGGTATCCAGATTTTCAGTAGTATAAGTCAACGACAAGTCAGAGGCTCGAAAATTCAGTAGTACAAGTCAACGTCGAGTCAGACGGTCGAAAATTGGTGAAAAATTTCAGAAATCTCGAAAATTGAACTCTGTATTAGGAGAACATGATAGCCGAGGAGGTATCCGGAATTTCAGTAGTATAAGTCGACGACAAGTCAGACATTAAATAAGTTTTATCTTTCAAAGTATTACTATTTTTGCAACTCCAAATCAGTAGAATAATGTCAACTTACTCAGGCAAGATTCCTGTGGAAATGACGGTATAGTAAACTCTACAATATGGCGGACGTTCGGGAAAAATTTGTCGGTTCAATAAATAATATACGCTGATAGGCTTTTTATTATATCATCTTTATTTATTCATTGTAAATTCATACATAAAATGTTTGTATTTCAGTAATATATCACTTATATTCTAAACAATTATAACACGAATGAAGACTGGGCCAGAGTATCTCGGTGCATCGTCAAACTTCTACTGCAATAGTGCAATACCGTGGACTGCAGTCACAGGCGAGGTGCAGACAATTAAATTAGTAGATGATCAGTCCACTGCTATACTGCAACCCCTCGCTTGTGATGTGGCAGCCGATGGATAAACCTACTATCACCATTTGTCGCAAATGCTCGAGGCGCTATATGTATAATCAGTTCCGTCAGATCGGGCAATTGAGGGGAATACAGTCACCCTCTCTCTAACATCACCGAGTAGGTCACGTGACATTGTGGCACATGTACGACAGAGATGAACCAAGTCACGTGACAGGATCGGAGAGGAAGCATGAGAATAGGCGAATAACCCGGGTAATAGTCGAATGGTAGAATGAGAGAATGTAGAACAATGGCGTCGTAGAAGGGTGAGAAAGAGTGGGAGAGAATTCTTTATTTGGCGACACTGTGCAACAGACATAGAATTTAATTGCTCGATTCAAATAGTATGATCTGAGAAAATCAGTTTAATAGGATAGTGGGGCCCAGTTGCTGTTCGTACTGTAATGACTGGACTCTGTTGATCTCAATGTATTTATATTAGGTTGTTGCAATTGAAATGACCGTTCTTCACATTTGAGACTTGCCGCCTTTGTAGTTTGGTTTTGCCACGTCAGATAGCGTTGAAGTTGTAAAATTTGAAAAGTACATATCTCGTACATGAATTTTCGAACATAAAATTATTGCTATTGTACAGTGTACATGATTCAAAATCGATTTTCGTTCACCATGGAAAAAAGGAAATTCTGACTACCATTTACTGATTACCATTTTTTCAAGCATCTAAATGGCTGTACTACTAAGGATATCTATACGTTCTTTTTTTCAGAAGTCATTTTAATTATTTTTCTAATTGTTTTGATTTTAGAAGCTTTAGTATTAGAATTATTAAAGGAAGAAGTAACATTTAATTTGGTTTCTGTTCCTTCCAATCGATGCAGACAGTTTTTATATTGCATTAAGATCCGTCGTCTAAATATTATGTAGAGAATCCACACAAATTTGGCAAATTGGAAGGTTTAATAGATTTAGTGATCATGTAAAGTGATATGTTACAGGTCTTTATGAAATACACTTGATGTGTGTAATTGAAACGATGATCATTGTCTAAATTGACATTCGGAAATATTAATATATTGTGCAATATTCAGAAACGGATCGGCGGGAACATGTGACTGATTGTAACAGTCTAATTGCAGATTTCCTCCTATTCATATTATTGGAGGCATTTTGAATTACCAGCAACTGTCGAAACGTATAAATACCTACATAACATATATGCTACGACCGCTTGTACATTTTGTATTACGTAATTATTGAAATTGCGAAGATGCTTTCCATTAGAAATTGAATGATAAAATTTATTTAATACTTTATCAACACTATCAGTACCGAATATGAAACGTGTCTGTCATTATATAATTGGGTGTGCTACTTATATCAAAGTAGACTGCGGATTTTGACCAAAATAAAAATTATTTGCGCCACTTGCAAGACACTGGAGTCAGATAGACGTTTAATTTTTACTTTAATCATTCTGATAAGTTGAAAGCATTAGATCATTGTAACTTTCTCACTGTTTTAAATGACGCCTACTCGTTTCTCGCATAAATGCATAAAATCTGCAGTCTAATAATAAGCGAATAAAACCAGAAACAAATAGATTTAGAAATACATATAGACAAATAAGAAAAGAAATGAAAAACATTGGCTCGTGTGAAAACCACACATTCTATTCAAAGAATTCCAAAAAACGAATGTTACATGTCTTCGTGAAAAATTGAGCATTGAATAAAACTTACTAAAATCGGCGACCCTACAGATGTGACCTCTCCTTGTTAGATCTTGGAGAGACAAAAATTTTGTGATTAGTAGATTTAAAATTGAATTATCCCCCTAGATAACGAATAGGAGAGGCAAACGCGATGGTATGCAAGAATGGAGATAAGCTATGTGACCGAAGAAAGTGAATACGAGCTTACCATAAATTGTAATGGTGCTCCATTGTCCGCAAATGTGCAGATTATTTTTCCGACAGAGTTTTCGGTTGGTCGAAAATTCACTCTATTACATAATGTCATTATAGTTTCTCTTAAATATTATGCGTAGTTTTAAGGACATCGAAAAATATCTACGATGACACTGTCCAACACCAAATTCGACACCACAGCCTTTGCGCGATTCTTATTAAAATACGTGTTCTACTAAAGATATTTATTAAAATCGTATCTTATGAAAGGATCTTCATAATTTCATTAATTGTGAAATAAAAAATCTAGAAGCGAAGGTTGCATGCAAAAATAAAAAAGAATTTCTTTGGATTTGTTTATTAGAGTCCTTAAAAGATTTCGATAAAATTTTCAGTATGCGTATAACTACTATAATCTACAAAACATGAATTTTAAATTTTCATTACGGGCCCAAATAAAAAGGTTTTCAAAATATGCTTTCTTGATTTCTGCATGCAACCTTGTAAATAATAATTTCTTGGAAAATCTTTTTTGCATATTATTTCATAAACCAATGCTTCTAATTAATTATTAAAAATCAGGTCGTTTGATACAATTATCAAAAAGTTATTCCATTTTTAAAAGTGTACGAATACTTTTTATTCTTTTTATTATTTTGATTGTATATACAAAATTGAATCGAACAATGTTTAATATTAAATCCCTTGTAAGGTGTTTGATTTATTATGGAAAAAATGATTTGACTGCGTCGAACGTGTACACTCTAATTGAAACTTTTGAAATACATAATTACAAACCGAAATGGATTTATTAGACTATTTATATAAACAGAGATCACAGCGTAACGATATTAAACAGTACATTAGCTAGTAGAGATAGCTATTAACGAATATGGATGCGTGATCAGTTAAGCATGTACTAAATGAATTGATCATGAAAGTAGATACCTGATGGGATTGAAGGATTTCATCATTTCACTCCCAACTCGAGTAATATTCAACGTATGTTCATTTTAATGAAATATTATTACATATTGGTTAGTTTAATTACAATACGAATCTATTAAAGAAAATTAGCGTTTATTCTGGTATTTACTTTTCATTTACTCTTGAATATACAATCCGCCCAAGTTGAAATATAAATAAAGCCTGACGGTTTTTCTCAGTTGTTGAAAATATATCATAATAAATATATCATATTTATAAAATATATCATAATAAAAATATATGATAATAAAAGAGTTTTCACCCTCAAGGAGGTAGGCTACCCACGTGACATTACTAGAAAATTACTAGATTTTACCAATTATAATTTATATTATAATAAATGTTTAATGTTCTCTGCGCTACGTTTCGATCAATTATTACTTAGAAATCAAAAACCAATTTTGCAGATAATCAAATAATCATCAACGTATCAAGTAATCATCAATATATATGTTTACTTGATACGTATATCATCAATATATATGTTATACAGTTTTAAAAATATACTATTAAGATGCTTGAATATAATAACAAAAATTGTTTGTAAATCTTGTTCATAAAACCAACTTACTTGTTTTTGATGTGATTCAATACTTTAATTTGGACATAGTAATACACGTGTTGTACGTGCGTCGTGAATGCTTGTTGTCAAGACACTGAATATGTTCGACGATCTTGGTTATACCAATCAATATTGGGCAGTAAATTTGAACAACATAATACGTCTTTTAACTAATTTATGTTAAAAGACGCGAATTCAATTATTTACATTCAATTGTTATTAGAAAAATTATATATAACTAATTGTATGTAATATAAGATTGTCTAGTAATTCGAGAATATAAACAGGTTATTCTGATTGGATATAATTTACATTATACAAAGACTGCTTAAATTTACTGTTTTCCAATATTCAACAAATATTTGAAAATAAGATTGAGCTTATAATTATTCACAGCACCGCACGGAAAATATCTACGGAATACTAATTTGATCTTCGACAGTTTGTTGTTCTGTACCGGCTCTAGTGTCTCCGTTGGAATTTGTAGAATTGTAAATGCAGCCAGCAACCGGTAAAGGGATTAGCAGGATCGTCGGCAACGTACCCCGTCATAAACCGATATTCCGAATGCCTTGTCGGGTTCCCGAATGGTACCCCTAAATGTCACGGCCGAGTGCCACGTGGACAATTTTCGGTGCATTCCGTTAGCCTGTGACAATTTATGGTTACGAGTGTTTCCAGAACGCGCGTATCGCTTTCACACCGTATCGTGTTGCGTTCACGTTTTAATCCTACATTTCTTTGATCTACACTCTACACATAACAACTCGGAGAATTTAGCTGACACATCAGTTTAGTTTAAATACTTTTCCACAGTTGCTGCGACGCGAGGACACAAAATGGTGGGATATAGTTATACTAAATTTCATCATAATATATTTTACGATTGCTTCTCAAGTTAAGTTCTACAGTTCTACACCATTCTACAGTGGACGAAATTTCTATGAAAACATCATAATTTACAAATTAATTAAAACATCATGGGATATAGTTATACTAAATTTCATCATCATATATTTTACGATTGCTTCAAGTTAAGTTCTACAGTTCTACACCATTCTACAGTGTACGAAATTTCTATAAAAACAACATAATTTACAAATTAATTAAAACATCATGGGATATAGTTATACTAAATTTCATCATAATATATTTTACGATTGCTTCAAGTTAAGTTCTACAGTTCTACACCATTATACAGTGGACGAAATTTCTATAAAAACATCATAATTTACAAATTAATTAAAACATCATGGGATATAGTTATACTAAATTTCATCATAATATATTTTACGATTGCTTCAAATTAAGTTCTACAGTTCTATACCATTCTACAGTGGACGAAATTTCTATAAAAACATCATAATTTACAAATTCATTAAAACATCATGGGATATAGTTATACTAAATTTCATCATAATATATTTTACGATTGCTTCAAGTTAAGTTCTACACCATTCTACAGTGGACGAAATTTCTATAAAAACATCATAATTTACAAATTAATTAAAACATCATAATTCAACAAATTTGAGAGTTCTGAGTTTGTAAACAAAAATACTTGAATGCTGATCATGGAAAGTACGAAAGGGTCTAGCAGACTAAGAATAGTGAATCGGCCCCCCTGGATTTTTATTCAAATTGTGTGGAAAACATTGGTTTTAGGTTGAAAGATAACCCCCCCAAATTTCAAATCGCTAACCCTTCATATAAGGATTATATGAGGGTAAATACCCTTAATTATATCATTTTTTTCTCGGTTGTTAATTAAGATATTCAGATTAAAAAAATACGAAAATACTCGTACTTACGACCTTCATATCATATATTTTTTCCACAATTGTGATCATATAACAAATGAAATTACGCCATTATAATGTAGGAATACTATTAGTGGAAGATTTTAGTAGTGATTATACGTATTTAGTATTGATTCTAAGATATTCAGGCTACGACTATCACTTACACTCATTCGGTTTCTTAATTGGGTCTCCCACAATCGCTCAATCCTAAACTCAAAATCATTATAATGGTGTAATTTAATTTGTTTTTCAATATTTAACTATGCTCCACCCCTCCGACCATCTTGAAAATTTTGTATATATTAGATAGCTAACAGAACATTGTTGTTGAATTTATTGACAGTGGTCACTCGAAGGGTTGTTTGCAATTTCCACCCCTAAAAAATTTAATAATTTTATTCTACCCTTAATAATATGATCACAATTGTGAAAAAAATATATGATATGAAGGTCGTAAGTACGAGTATTTTCGTATTTTTTTTATCCGAATATCTTAATTAACAACCGAGAAAAAAAAGATATAATTAAGGGTATTTACCCTCATATAATCCTTATATGAAGGGTTAGCGACTTGAAATTTTGGGGGGTTATCTTTCAACCTAAAACCAATGTTTTCCACACAATTTCAATAAAAATCCAGGGGGGCCGATTCACTATTCTTAGTTTGCTAGACCCTTTGTATAAGAACGATAAGTTCTACTCAGTTATGCATCATCATTGCTACGAGAAACATTGTCCATACCTCAGACAAATACAAAAATGCATTAAATTATTTTATACGTTAAATACAATGAAAAATACATGAAAGATCCGCAGTCTATTGATAAGAATAGAGTAGAAATTACTACTTATCTGACTTCAGATATAACACACCGACTGATGGAAAATTGTATTAAAATCAAATAAATCTATCGCGAGTCGTAGTTTGCCGACCACCGTCCTACGTAAAAAAAGTGATTGGCTTCATATGCAATGACCCGTACCGTACGTTGGAAATGTCGAATTATTTCGATGGTTACAACGAAATTAAGTAAACATGCTTTCAAACATGACAGAATGTAAACCGTTATCGGCCGAAACATATTCACGATGAAATTTTACTTGTACGACACGTGCGTACGTTACAGCGTTTTCGGCGCTCGTTAAATATTATTCCGTCGCATCGAGGATTAAAAGACTTATAATAATTGATGTGTGTCACAAAATTATAACACAATGCATTATTTGACAGATTCATATTGGACCGTAAAATCCGCGTTCTGAAGCGTTTAAATCGAAGTCGTCATTTTGCTGCGAGCAGAAACAACGTACAAGAGGGAAAACAATATACAAACGGCAGAGCAGGAATCAGGAAAATTGGAACGGGGAATAAAAGTTACAGCGAAAGGGTGGAAATGAATTTAACCAGAAATATAGATAAGCGAGTGAAACCTCAAGGAAATAAAAAAAAACACACACACACAAAATCGATTCAACGCGGTCTATCAAACAGATTGTAATAAGTTTCGCGTTCCCACAAAAATGTCCTTGTCGATGTAAACGCTGACAGGTTATCGTATCAAACTCACGCTTTCGTTTTTTCACCGACGTAAAAGCGTGCGGACAAAGAACGCATCGGGATAAAACGCGACACATCCATTGTTATAATCTCGCTTTAATTGCATTTTCTACCTCAATGAATAGCCCGGATGCTGCTTTGTTCTCATTTCGTGGTATTACGCGGCCCGCGGATGCACACATTCGTGTCCACGTCGTTAATGCCGCCTGTTTTCATACAAAACACAGTATTTTTCGGTTACCATCCAGACAGGCTTATCATAATTCATTCTGCGGGCTGGTATATTATTACGAAATTGTTGCTGGATCGGCTAGAAAGTTGTTGTTGCACCGTGCAACGTAATTCGAATGAAAATGCCTACGATTTTTTAAAGTTCTATACACTTTATACATGCATAAGTTAATGGAAAAGAGACATCGAAAGACCTCGGAGACATTCATCAATTTGAAGAGGTTTCTCATTTGTTTCATACTATTCTTTAAGCCGCAGCACTCGAGTGGCGATTTTCAGGCACCACTGAAAATTACTGTACAAAGTGTTCGTACACTTTTTAAAATGGAATAACCCTTTTATAATTGTACCACACGACCTGATTTTCAATAATTAATTGGAACCATTTGTTTATGAAATGATATGCAAAAAAGATTTTCCAAAAAATTATTATTTACAAGGTTACATGCAGAAATAAAAATGGAATATTTTAAAATCTGTTTATTTGGCCCGTAATGAAAATTTGAAATTCATGTTTTGTAGATTATAGTAGTTATACACATACTGAAAATTTTATCGAAATCGTTTGACGCAGGAAAAAACGACACGCTTCGAATGATTCTGTGGATTTTAAGCAGAAACTGATCAAAAATCGTGTAAAACTACGATTTCCACCATTTTTAACCGCTTGCACCTTCCTGTGCATGTTAATCGATTTCGATGAAATTTTTAGCAAGTGTGTAACAAACATAGTTGCAACTGCAATTTTACTTGCAACCGTGTAAACTGTAATTTTTGGAAAATCTTTTTTGCAGATCATTTAGTGAACCAGTACTTCTAATTAATGATTAAAAATCAGATTTTTTGTGACAATTACAAAAAAGTTATTCTATTTTAAAAAGTGTACGAACATGCATGCATTTTCAAATATGTCTGTATCTAATCAATTACTAAACGTTTAAGTATTGCATGAAGTATTATATCAATTATGTCACCACTTCAGTGTTAAGGGTTAAAACTATGTAATTTTCACTATACTAGACAGTTGCTTTTAGTATATTAACACGAGATTGCTTGTTTGACTGTTAAATGTAATTGTTTCCAATCTTTTCAACGTTAATGTAAATTTAGTTATGCCTAATATCGATATGCAAGAATACGATTACAGGTATCGGAGTGAAAGTGGAATAGCATCTCATTCCTCAACCGAGTACAACATTTTTTGCATTGCAGAAAGCAGGCCATCTGCCCCGTAATTGATATGGCTCAAAGAACCACAGAGATAATAATCACATTGTTATCCAGTAACTGGAAAACTTTCCTGTCGATTTTTGCGCATTTCTTTAGCACTCCGACTCTTCATCATCTAAAAGATGATTACAGCCTCCTCGTAGCTCGGAACGAAGAACTTGCTGTCGAGAGTTGTTCCTCTCACGGTGCAGCTTAAAGGAAATGTCCGTCAGTTAGTGGCTGCGTTTAACGTTCTTTCACGTGGTTTAGCACTCCGTCCATCGTCTTCACTTTTTCAAAGACTTCTGCTCTCTGAAAGGATTGATAAATTCTTAGACGAGTTTCACTCATTGTCAGCTTACGAGTTAATATACAATACAATAGACTTCAAATCGTCATAATGATTCAGCTACAGAAGTTCGTGCGAATGATCGTTTTTAACTCATAGGAGAACCTTCAAACTGTACTTTAAAAACGCAATAATGATTCGATTGATTTATATACATAATTATCTACCGTTGTTATCGTAGCTTTCAAGTGTAAGCAGCACCTTTTTACAGTGATTACGTTAACACTCTATGAAAAGTAATTAATGAGAAATTTAAGTGAAATAATTATGAGTTTATTATAAAGCGAACCATATTCGCGGTATGTATTAATGATAACTAACCAGAAATGTTGATTGATCAGCTGCCCAATTAAAAAAATTGGTAACGAAGGTAAAATGCAAGACGTAAAAGATTTTCCAAATGTCGTTTTAATGATAATACCGGAAACAGTAATTGGGCACTAATTAAAATACTTTTCTGTAAAATTGATGACCACAGGAGAATATACGAGCGAATTTTAAAGGACTACAAGTTACTGTCCATAATATTTCGCTGTCGTACTTATTTGTTAATTTATAACAAATATCACTGTAAGTATTCGTAACACAATATATAATTGCATCTTCCTTTGTTAAATATTATCTATATAGCATCTATATAATGTATAGTATGTATTATAATTAATATATATCATAATATATTATAGTTAATCTCTAGTATAGTAATCGTTGTAATATATAGTATCTACATGGTATCTTTCTTTTCTAAATTTACTATTCAATTATTGAATTCAGTATCCGTATCATCGCTTGAACTGCTACTTAACCGGAGAAGAGACAATTGTATCTATAAGTGCAGACAAATTTTATGATTAGACTACGGATTTTTATGCAACATATAAATTGTTTGCATTAATTACAAGATACTGAAGCCGAATAGAATATTCAGTTCTTATATTAATTGTTTTAAACAGTTTCGGAAATAATATAACAATGTATATAAATTCTTTAACTATCTTAAATAAGGTCGGTAATATTATAAAAGATTTTTGAATGATTTACCATTCAAGGGTTAATTACTATGTGCTGGAGTCGAAATATTTATCTATAACATAAGAATATCAAACAGTTGGCAATTTAGTTTAAGAAATTAATTAAAATTAAACTGCACGAACGTCTTTTCTTGATGATCAAAGTACCGTCTTGTTGTTAGGAAAGTTTCATCAAATGGGCGATGGTTAATACGACATAAAATCAGTCTAGTCACGCAATATCTCTTCTTCGCGAGTACGAGTTCCAAAAATATGGGACACAGGCGCCGGGATGGGGAGAAAAATGATTCGAATTCGAAGCATGAATCCATCTCAAATCCCTTTTCATCCGAGTAGAGTACCTATCTAGTGTTTCGTTCTTCTCTCCCCTGGATGGTCAGTAGAAAGATCAAAAGAATTGTAATAATAATAGAATCGTTCTTCGAAGTGATCAAAGTGTCAGATTTTTTCTGAAGCGTGATAAAGCATCAAGCTATTTATTAAATGTATATAATCGATTGTAACATTTATAATTCTCATCCGTGTCCAATGAAAGTGAAAGTAAAAATGTGTGAAATGTGCTTGGCGTGGTCGTATTTAATTGACTTGTTTATTACTAAACAGCAGATTTCACGCATTTATGTCAAAATGAGTAGATGCATTATAATTTACAATAGTAAAAACATTAGAAGAATTTAAAAATATTGTTATACTATTTTCAATCTATTAAACATATTAGGAAAGAAAATCAATTTCTACTTCACTCCAGTTTGTTGCAATTCAGGTAGAAAATTTTTATTTTGCTTGAAGATCCGTTGTTTATTTATCACACATTAAATTATCGAATAATTACTAATAATATTATACTCCATTCAGAGCAATAGAATGCAGGGTAGACATATTTCAATGAAATGTGTTTCACAAGGAAAATCGTATCTGAAGTATTATTTCCAGTGCAACAATTTTAAAACAATTTCATTCGGTATGTCAAATTACTAACTTGCCATAGTATACCTGCAGAACCAACTTATTACCAATAAAAAAAGTTCATTTCTGATGTAACAAAAAATTCAAGAATAATATTACTTCCTTCAAAAGACAAACTCTCACGATGAACAATAAATTTTAATAAAAACACACTTTTCTCAGACCATTCGAATAATTAATAATTTATAATAATAATTCACTCCAGTTTGTTGCAATTCAGGTAGAAAATTTTGAAAATAGTATGACAATATATTTAAATTCTTCTAATGTTTTTACTATTGTAAATTTTGTTGCATCTACTCATTTTGACATAAGTGCGTGAAATCTGCTGTCTTGGCAATTTAGTTTAAGAAATTAATTAAAATTAAACTGCACGAACTTCTTTCCTTGATGATCCAAGGTAACAAGTAAAGTATTTATTAGAAAGTTATGCGAACGAAAGTTTATTATAAATCGTGATCTACAAAAAAGGAACATGTGAAATATTTTAGTTTCGATAACAATCAAGCGTTCATACCATTCTCACGCAATTATGTGAACGCAAAATGGACCACGAAAGCCTTCTGTACTTCTTGCAGTGTACTGCGCGCCGTGCAGCAGTGATTAGTATCCGTCACATCCGCGGCCACAGTAGCTTCTCCAGCTGTTGAAGGAACAACGAGCAACATCTACCACGCTATAAATACTCGAAACACTGAAAAAGTTTACGACACCTCGTAGAAAAAGTACGCAAATAGTTTTTCCATCCTGGAATAAGATAATTCATTGCGTTTATCAACCTCTTTCGAGCGATGTACAAGATTGCTGCTGATTCAGAAGCAACGTCTAGAATTTTTTAGACATCGTGTATGGGCCTGTGCCACGATTGAGTGAAACATCATTTTCGAGTTATTTATTAGCCTGCTTGGCCCTTAGAAATAGTTACGGACTTGGGTGCGGTTGAAAGTTAACGCTTTACCTACCGGAAGCCAGTTAGTACGATTTTCAATAATTGTGCTGTGCCGAAAGGAAGCATAGAAATTGTCTTTTACATTGCAATCTTAAATGAAACTATTAGATGACGCTATTGAAGGTGACTTGTTAGTTCACAATAAAAATTGCTGTAGATATTGGAGACTCTATTAAAAAGTGTTATGATTAGACTACGGATTTTTATGCAACATATAAATTGTTTACATTAATTACAAGATACTGAAGCCGAATAGAATATTCAGATCTTATATTAATCGTTTTAAACAGTTTTGGAAATAATATAACAAAGTATATAAATTCTTTAACTATCTTAAATAAGGTGATTAAGATTATAAAAGATTTTTAAATGATTTACCACCCAAGGGTTAATTACTATGTGCTGGATAGCAAATATTAAATTAAAATGTGTTTAGCCATGTACCATAGATTTTTCAAAATTATGGAATAAATCGTATTAGACTGATATTTAAGTTTAATTTTTTTGAAAACGAAGCCCTCCACGTAATTTTGTTGTTCTTGATTTTCGTATTATTTCCAGCCATAGAATCGACTTGCCTAATTTGATCCATGAATTATGAGACACCCTATATGTTTTTATCTCATTAAGGGCGAAACAACACCTTTCTTTTCATCCACTATTAAAAACATTTTAACAAACGTGGTCTTAAGACTAAAAATAGATTCACATCAGAATGAACGATTGAAGTATACAGTGGGTAAAAAAAGTATTGGCACACTCTTAAAAAGACGATAACTTTTTAAATATTGTATTATACGATTTGAATTTTTTTGGGAAGCTAGAGCAATTAGTTTGCCACAGGATGCGAAAAAAATGTTGTCAAAAATTGCAATTCATCGGAATTGTAGCAAAAATACTAAAAGTTGCATTTTACAACTTTTTTATGTGGGCCAATATGGAAAATTTTAAAAACGCGTTTTGTAGACCTGTGTCAATTAAACATATTCTGAAAATTTCGTCAAAATCGGTCCACGTTGCAATGAGCTATAAACGTTTAAATATGTTAAAAATTGCAGATTTTATAACTGCAGATTCTTACATCTTTCAATGCCTGTCGTTTTTTTCGCGTCAAACGATTTCGATGAAACTTTACCAGTGCATATAACTGACACAGATCTACAAAATGCATTTTTAAAATGTTCAATATTGGCCCACATAAAAAAGTTGTAAAATGCAACTTATAGTATTTTTGCTATAATTCCGATGAATTGCAATTTTTGACAAAATTTTTTATCACATCCTGTAGCAAACTAATTGCTCCATCTTCCCAAAAAGTTCAAATCGTATAATACGATATTTAAAAAGTTATCGCCTTTTTAAGAGTGTGCCAATACTTTATTTACCCACTGTACATATATTGTTGTTGTAGAATTTGATCGAACCTGTGCGTCGATAACATTATTCCAATTGTCTAAACAGTTCACGATCGCTAAAATAAATTCATGATTTACTGCTACAAAAGTATTCTGAACTATAGAACGTTACAAACCATCGTTTTAGATACATGAAACTTTCTGTGCTGAATCTAGAGCTTTTTCGCGAATACTCAATTCCTGCAAAAATTGCTTTGGTCTATTAGCAGATTTCCAGCGGATAAAGCGATAATTGGAAATAAAGGGGATGGAAACAATGATTTCAAGCGGCGAATCCTTTGTTTGAATAACGGCGCGCGGTGGTATTATTTCGCATGATATTAAAATCGTTGAACTCCGAAATAACGAGATACGAGCGTATCGTAAACCCTGCCTGTGGCAACCACCAATATCAACTGTCTGGAAAATAAACGTATTCGTCCGTCCTGACGTATGTTGCAGCCTTTATCTTAATGGTTCCCCGGAGTCCATTCGGAAGGTAAACGTAATCCCCGCGCGTTCGTTCAGTTTCACGAATATCCGGTTTATTCTAATACTTCTCGACTCCCTTCGATTCCGAGTACTCGAAGAATGCATAAAATATAAACCGTACCAACATTTCCGCGATACTATTCAGTGGCAGTCAACTATCCACATAGCTGACTGCCAAATGAGAACACGGTTGAATGTCGACCATAAATTTTCGAACGATTCGAACGACGTTGAAACTTGTACGATGCCGTTGAAATATTTATCGATCTTATAAACTTCGCAATTTAAACCGGAATTTATACTCTTCAAAGTTCGCGACGCTTCAAAGATCCCCAGAATTAACCACACTGTTCCCGGCTCCTGATTTAAAGGTAACCCGACCAATTATTGTTGCCGTGCATTAACGATGAGGACGCACTTCGGAACAGGCATTGCCTGCCGGCATACTAATTTCAGAGGAATTAGTAAGTAGAGTACCGAAACCCTCATCCGGTATCCCAAGACACGCTATCCGTACTTTGTTGTACAAATGATCTCTTATGCGAATTGTGTGTTCCGTCGCGTCGGAATCATCCACATGGACTTCTTTCGATTATTATTTATGGTCCGTTCGTGCCTAAAAACCGTCTTTGAGGATTAAGTAAACAAGGGTCATTCGACGACCAGTCGAGGCATCTGGCCTAATGTTTAGCTTCCTTCTGCACTTAAAATACAAAGTGTCATAAATTTAGTCCTTCGGAAGGATCGCCCGTGTCACGACCCGATAAGACAAGACGCCGAACCCCGCGATATCACCAGGCCCAAGTCCACGACTGACTCAACGATTGATACTCTGAACCATCAAATAGTCCCAAAACCTTTGTACCCCAAAAGAAGATTGTCCATTAGGATATAAGGCCCCAAAAATCCGATATCAGGCAGTCGACGGTTACCTCTGCTACGGCACGTCTCGCCGATTCAACTTTTAAATGAAGTCATTTGTGTTCCTGAAAACGTCTAAATAGTCATTCGCGAAAGTGAAATACGTCGATCTTCACGAAGTCTCCTATTTCACCGTAACACCCGCGACCGTTAACCATACCGTGTCAAATTACCTTCCAAGGGCCTCATTCAGTGCTACAGGAAGGAGGTCCTAACAGTTAAAAGTGTACCGATTGGGAAATGCAACTTTCTGCAGGAACCAATCAGTGCATCTTATTTCCTTTTCGAGAAGCCTGGCAAACATCGCGTTGAGACCGCGTTCATCAGTTTAGTCTCGTCAGTCTTTCGGTTCATTTCAATCGGTTTACGGCAGTTTGTTGTCCAGCGATCAGGACACGCGTCGAACGGGATCGCATCTTCATCAGATCCGCGAGCGTACGATATTGTCGCTATTCAATTCCTCTTTAGAATATATAATCTGCGCGCGTATAAGGCAGGACCTGCTAGATCAGCCTTACTGATGAGACTACTAGCAGGTCCGGGACGAAACGCTTCATTTAACGTATATTTTATTGTCTTGCGAATCGATAATGTCTTTTGCGTCTTCATGTCATTTGTAACATTTGAACTACTGGCCCAATATTAAATTGGCGAGCACAGATCCGGAAAACGTCGCGCTCATCACACAGCGACGACAAAACATTGTGTATGTCCCTAACTTTGTTATTCAAACGAATGTAAGGGAGCAACAGTGTCTGTTGGGCAACATCATTGACTGTGAATGGTAGTGATTGACTAATTAACGCAATATGGATTTGCATGGACATCATGCTGCGCAATAATTGTTGCGCGATATGGTTGATCGTGTATAGACCCCTTCACTCATCAAGAATGTTTAGGGTATGTGTTAGGAAAAAGGCATCAGATGCTCTACTCTCGTTGGGAAAAACTATTATGTTGTTGCAAATGAAATGGCCGTTTCGAATCTTTCACATAAACTTTAATTTTACAAGCTTTATTCATATTCCATTAATCGAAATAATTTCCATTGACATCAATACACTTCTTCCATAGTGATACAAGTGCTTGAATGCCTTTCTGGTAGAAATCTGATAAACGTGAGGCAATAAAGTTATCGAATGCAGTTTTTACAGCACATTCTTCTTTGAATATTTTTCCATTCAAAAATTTAGACCATTTTGAAAATCGATTTTGAATCATGTACACTGTACAATATCAATAATCTTATACTCGCAAATTCATGTACAAGATATGTACTTTTCAAATTGTACAACTTCAACGTCATCTGTCGTTGCAAAACCAAACTACAAAGGCGGCAAGTCTCAAATGTGAAAAACGGTCATTTCAATTGCAACAAACTAATAGTATAAATACAAAAACGAATCCCTAGCAGTAAAACTGCTCGTGATTTAGATAGATTATGTTTATATCTAATAATATGAGTGTCCAAAGTAGGGGGAAAAAATTGATAAAAATTCCGCAGATTCTAATGTAGTTTTCTAATACAAAACGATTTTTTCGACTTAAATCATGAGCAGAGCTGGCTATGATGAACCTTCCTCTTTACAATGAGCCCTCACACAGCTCATAACATGCTAATATGAGGACAAAAAATGTTTTCCCGTGATCGCATTCAATTATTCCCCAGATTCCGTTCATGAAGAGCAAGTAGAACCAATTTTAGTTCAGCTACTCAAACGAGATAGCGCTTAAACAGGAGAATTATCAGCGTAGATTCGTAACAACAGAAATATAAAGGGCTTGATGCCACTCGGATCCATTAATAGAAATAAAGATATTGATAAAAAGAAAAAAATCTGTATTGATAGCGAAATTGAACCGTTAGATTGATACAAATGTATGTTCATCACTGTTGCCAAACTGTTTTTCAGCGTGGAGGTTGGTTACACTGATAAATACCCAGATCAGAGGGTCTGGTACCCCCTTAAGGGAGTAGGGTACCCACGTGACATCACTAGAATCTAACCGGAATCTAACTAGATTTTGGGCCAAAATGGGGGTTTACGGGAACACACCTCACGTCGTCATACGATTATATTTTGAGCTGAATGAGGGCTCATTCTAAAGGGGAAGGTTAAATCAAGCGCGCGTGGGTCCAACTTCAGTTACATTATGTTTATATCCAGTAATATGACTGTCCAAAGTAGGGAAAACAAATGAAGAAAAATTTCGGTTATTCTAATGTATTTTTCGATCACAAAAAGATTTTTCCTGCTAATTTTGGGACCCACGCGCGCTTCATTTAACCTTCCTCTTACAAATGAGCCCTCACTCAGCTCAGTACATAATCGTATGAGGACGTGAGGTGTGTTCCCGTGATCGCATTCAATTGTTCCCCAGATTCCGTGTATGAAGGGTGAATAGAAGCAATTTTAGTTCAGCTACTTGGACGAGATGGCGCTTAGTCAGAAGAATTATCAGTGTAGATTCGTAACAACAGAAATATAAAGGACTTGAAGCCACTCGGATCCATTAATACAGTAATTTCTCAATCGTAGTCCTCGGTCGCCTCTGCAATCGTAGTCCAGTGCCTACCCATTCCACCGCCTGTCAACGCTGCGCCGGGCAGCAGGACGGCGATGTTTGATGTCGGCTCGGGTATATCGGTGTGAACACCACTACATTGACTCGAGTGAATCGAATTTTCAAACTACTTAATTTTCATTATTTTTTTATGAGATTTTACAGGCTTATTCCTGGCATTTTTCTGATTAAAATCATACCAAACACGATATAATTTGGCCAATATTTAGTGGTTTAATCGACGATGAAAGTTTCGAACGCAACGAAGAAGAGCGTATTGGAAAGAAAGAGACGCGAACAGTAGCCGCCGCCGGCACAGTTCAAAGGCCCGCGTGTTCTCGCAATGAATTGGCAATGACAGAATTGTTTAATTTCCATGATTGTTTTATGGGACTTTCACTACCTTATTTCTGGCATTTTTCTGATTAAAACAAGACCAAACACGATATAATTTGGCCAATATTTAGTGGTTTCATTGACGGTATGGAGTAACTGTAGGGAATGGAAGACAGCGAGTGAAAAAAAATAAAAACTAAATATTGGCCAAATTATATCGTGTTTGGTATGAATTTAATCAGAGAAATGCCACGAATATGTTGGTGAAAGTTCCATAATGATATCATCGAAAATAAAGAAGCTAAGGTCTTGGTGTTTTATTGTGATGACGCACGGGCCTTTGAACTGTGCCGGCGACGGGGACACGCTTCGGCCACGCGATCCTATTTCATTCTGTCCTTCTCTACGTTCGGCTTGTCGTTTGAAGTCTCAGCGCGGTAGGGTAGACGCAGTCATAAATCAAAAAATAGCCACCCTACTTGATCGTAGTCCGTTCATAACACGGGTGTTGGGACTACGATTGAGAAATTACTGTAGCAATAAAGATAATGATGAAAAGAAAAGAACCTGTAATTATAGCGAAATTGAAGCGTTAGATTGATACAAATCTATGTTCATCACTGTTGCCAAATTGGTTTTTCGCGCAGAGGTTGGTCACAATGAAAAATACCATAGTCACGTGGGACCCCTACCCCCTTAATCAGGTGGCCTGTTTCAAGCGCCTCACCCTGTACAACTAAGCATTTCTTCTGAAGTCATTCTGACCGGTTTCGGTAGAAGAATAGCTATATTTTAATTGCCGGTAAATCTAGCGTGAAACCAGTCCGGTGCTGTGAAGTAATCGTTAAACTATCCATGAATCTTTTAGGAACCGCGGAGCTACGTTCTAGAATCGTCGCGATCTCGGTAAAAGCTTGAAAGATTGGCATGTGAGGAAGAAATTTCGATACTGTAATGGAAGATGCAGGAGGTGGCGTGTTACGTGAGTGAAGTCGATGGGCCAGCAACAGCTGCTAGCAATCGTCTGCAGGAATTGGAGTGAGGTGGTCTGCTGTGGCCACCCGAAGCCACTCCCAGGAGTCCCGCAAGAGGTTGAACCGATATGAAATTTGATAACCTCGATCCCCGTCAAGTTAGTCCTGAAGCGTGTCCCCTTTTCTACCCTTCCGACTTGCTTGCTACGTGCCACCCCCTGCACTCCTCTCTCTATTCGCCTCATCTATCTCTTGCGGTTTGTTTCTCCGTTCCGACCGTAAACTTTCCCTATTTCTCTCTCACTCTCTGTCGCCTCTCTCTCTCCTCTCTCTCTCTCTTCTAGTCCAGTGTGAAACAGACGTTACCATCAAAATCAATTTCGATAAGTAACCTACGGTCAATTCTTAAGAGATGCGCTCGCTGCCCGGACGTGTAGTCATTTTCCAGCTGACCCTTTGTTCCTCCAGATAGAATGACTTTGCAATTTGCTATCGCGTTTTACGTAGGCTATGGTTGCCGAAGGACGATGGGACGAATTCGTCTTTGATGCCGCAACTGATAGTGATTAATGGAAGCCTGCCGTGTCCCGAGCTGCTGGAGAGATTTAAGTGATATAATCTGACTTTGATTAAATCCGTGGCTCGTCGAGATGATGTTCGTCGGAAATAACGCGGAATTTTGTACAGCTGACGAATATTAAAATGAGTGTAGAGTACTGCGAATATTTATCAGCTCGGGCACGTTTTCGGTTTCGTTCTCAAACTTTCCAAGAAATTATTATTTACAAGGTTACATTCAGAAATAAAAATGGAATATTTTAAAATCTTTCTATTTGGGCCTACAATTAAAATTTGAAATTTATGTAGATTATAGTAGTTATACACATACTGAAAATTTTATCAAAATCTTTTGACTCAGGAAAAAACGACACGCATCGAAAGATGTATTGAACATTTGGATTTTAAGCAGAAACTGATCAAAAATCCTGTAAAACTACGATTTCCATTTTTAACCCCTTGCAGCTCCTGTGTATGTTAACCGATTTCGATGAAATTTTCAGCATGTGTGTAACAAACATATAACATATAAAAATTAAAAGAAATGCTTTTTTATTTTTGCTTGCAACCTGGTAAATTGTAATTTTTAGAAAATCTTTTTTACAGATCAATTAATAGTACACCAATGATTCTAATTGATAAAGGAAATAATTCTTATCGATCGAAAATTGAAATATAAAATATGTTAATGATATCGGCGCCAGGTTCGATCATTTCAAGAGGAACAACAAATATGCAATTTAAATATTTAAGTTTCTCAACGTTTCGATCCCAATGTGGATCATTATCAAGAGACAAAATTTTTTGCGTCTGAAAAAGAAAATTAGTAATATAAATTTTCGAAATTAAATATACTGTTTTCATATAACACATGTTTTCTTTTTCTGGTTTACCAATTTTGGTAAATTACATGGCTGTGTTATATGAAAACAGTATATTTAATTTCGAAAATTTATATTACTAATTTTCTTTTTCAGACGCAAAAATTTTGTCTCTTGATAATGATCCACATTGGGATCGAAACGTTGAGAAACTTAAATATTTAAATTCCATATTTGTTGTTCCTCTCGAAATGATCGAACCTGGCGCCGATATCATTAACATATTTTATATTCTAATTGATGATAAAAAATCAGGTCGTTGGATACAATTATAAAAAACTTATTCTATTTTAAAAGGTATACGAACACATTCTACACCCACTGTGTATTTAATAAATAGCAGAAAAGCAAAAACTTTCTGGTTGCGCAAGGAAAAGTGTAGTCCAAAGATATTTCAGGTAAAAACGTTAGGTGACTCACCCTGTATACACATAAGTGGCTATATTTAGGTGGACCACCCTGTACACCTTTCAACCACGCAGTGTTGTGCAGTAAAAGGTGCAGATTCGTTTCTGCGGTATAAAGTCTCGATCTTAAATTTCCCCTGCGTCTATATTATGAACGTAAATCCTAGTTAGTTATGATCCATAAGAGCCCCTCCACGCAGGAATGCGCGGATGCAATACGCGAATGCAATACGCGTATGCACTACGCGTATGCAATCCGCCACTGCTGCAATTCGCACACGCAATATACCGTTATCATTTGTATTTGTATCGATTACGTGTGATGATCGTTCGTTCCTACATATCAATATACAGCTGTTACGTATACCGAAGTGCACGTATAAGTGTATAGTATACAAAAACAAACGAGGTACGTGTACCTCATACGCGTATCAGGGTCGCAATTCAATGCACTCACACATTGCAAACGCGTATCCTCGTGTGAAAAGGCTTTAATGGATGAGAGGATCATTTACCCGCAATATAAAATGGCGTAACGTGATAAGAACTGAAAATATAACTTGTATTACCGCGCGATTGAATTACACGACAAAGCTTTATGCCCCATAGCTGACCACACGAATACGTAATTAAGCGAAACTATTTATCTATCGATCGTGCATCTTGTCTGAATGGATTTCAGTCGTCACGATCATTAGTGCACAGCGGATTATATACATTTATATTTGATTATTATTATTATATTATTATTATTAATTATTATAATATTATAATATTTGATTATTATTATTATTATATTAGATTATATACATTTATATACATTCATATTATTATATACATTTATATTGATTATATACATTTGTAACGACAATGAGTAGGTGTAATTTGAAACAGTGAAAACATTAGATGAATTTAAACACACTGTTGTATTATTTTTATATTTTGTTTGATTTTTATACATTAATTATGTGAAAGAAACGAGGGGTCAAATCACCCATTTTAGGTTTCTGCATTTGACAATTATTGAGATTGTAAAGATACTTTCATGGGAATTAATCGAATACATTTTTTGATTCCAGTGTAAAATAGTAAAAATCGCACAAAATATAAGTAAATTTAATCCTGTTATTTTTATGTTACCATACACATTAGTCGCTTTAGTTGGTCGGTAGGATTAGTGTTAAAATACAAGGTTAAACTATAACATTGTTCACTTTGAACATTTCCGTTATTTGCAATAATGTAGAAAAAAGATGCAATTGTTTGCATTCGTTGTTTTCCACAATTACTTCTATTAAAAACATTTCCATCGTATTCCATACACCTGGTAAGTAACATTACGCATTGTTTCTAAGTACCATGCACCAGGCAAGGTCCGTATATCGATATCGTGGTAGTATGTATCAAGTTGCACTGAAATCACAGGTTCCGTCGGCGCTGTTTTGTCTGACAACAGCATTAACCGACAGTAACATCGATATATATATATGTTCTTAACTGTAAATAAATCTATCATATCTTGACAAATGAAGAATATAAATACGAATCGACAAGCCACGAACAATTGATATTATTAATGTTGTTGATCAATTGAAGGATGATTTGATGCTGTTTCCGGCTCAATAAAATTATTAAAAGAGGAAATACAGGTTCCTTTAGCTTCTGTACCTTCCAGTTGACAATTTTTATTTTGCACGAAGATTCGCAGTCTATCCATAATGAAAGGTTAATTCTTTTCGATCGCAAATTTAGATAATTAAATTTTTAAATGTTATCGGCGCCAGGTTCGATCATTTTCAGAAAAACAACAAATGTGCAATTATTACATGTGGATCCACAAGTAAACATGTAATAATTGCACATTTGTTGTTTTTCTGAAAATGATCGAACCTGGCGCCGATAACATTTAAAAATTTAATTATTCGCAGTCTAATTATAATCAACGTCATTGCGCAGTATCAAATGAAGCAACTAATGTTTTCTCTATTTCTGATTACTAGACTTCGGATTTAAATAAATTTCACTGTATCCACAAAAAATTACGTTATTCACAGTTACGCATTAAATAATTGTTAGCATTCACTTAAGGGTTCATGAATGAAGTTGTAAATAATACATTCATATTCTGAAATCCAGTAATATTTTTTACTGTTTCATATTTTACCTGCCAATTTTTATTATAATAGCATAAAATCTAGTTGTAACTAGATATATTACAACTAGACTAGTTGTAATATAAAGTTGGCAACTCGTGCAAGTGGCTCTGATAATTTAATCAAAATCATATCCGTATCACGAAGAAATCAAGCCATTCAACAGTTTGTGTAATTATTATACAGAAAGCCAAAGGGTCTTCCAACGTGTATCTACTCTCGCTGCGCATCCCACTCTCCAAGGCTTAGCGATCTAAGCAGAAGTTCCAGGCAGAATTTAGTTTGCCTTACCTGTACATCCTTTGAGTCCAGGGTTGAGACATCTCGCAACATAATGTCGTTTATGCGACACTTTAGACGTAGCATCTCGCGATGCAGAATCGTCTGTGCGACGCGCGACGGTCTAAGTGCTTGGTCCGGCTGCACTAAAAAGAACAAAATCTAAATAGCAGTCGTTGTAAAGTTGACAAAACAATTATACAAGAAGCTGAAGGGTCTTCGAACGCGTATCTACTCTCGCTGCGCACCACACTCTCCAAGGCTTAGCGATCTAAGCAGAAGTTCCAGGCAGAATTTAGTTTGCCTTACCTGCACATCCTTCGAGTCCATGGTTGAGACATCTCGCGACGTAATGTCGTTTACGCGACACTTTAGACGTAGCATTTCGCGACGGTCCAAGTGCTCAATTTGACTCCACTAAAATGAAAAATGGAAATAGTATTGGTTATAAAGTCGACAAGAAATTTATCTTACTCATTTTGCATTTGTTCAATCGATATTTCGGTAACAGAAATGTTGCTGCAGCATATCACGTGTTCGTGCAATTTTAGGAATCCAAGAAGAAATTTTTTAATGCATTTCTAAAACTCAAAAATTAAACATGCATTGAATAATGTTTTCAGTCAGTTTGATAGACACGAGCATACTATACAACTTTCGTTTCAACTTTTTCTTAAATGTCATTTGTTGTTCTTGAGATACGTCACGTGAAAGAAAATATTGAAACTTTTGTATGATTTCACCCTTTCAAGGGTTACAGGGTTGTACAGTAAGAGGCACTGTGAGACAATGCTACAGAGTCACAATCCCGAACTCCAGGTGCCTCGGTCTTCGAACAGTGTAAAAAACTTGTTTATTTTTTATTATTTTATTATGCGACTTTCTATGAAATGCAATAAACAAATTCGAAACAAAAATTTGTTCATGAGAAATGACGATCACCTTTCAAGACATCATTATCTTCACCAGTATCAACGACTTAGGACCTTACGATTACTTCAAGATCATAGTATACTAGGTCGTTGAACTCTCGTCTTGACGTGAGCAATAATATTATGTACTGAAAAATACCTAGTGCTATTTAAAAAAATGGTGGTCGACTTCGTTTTTTATATTTTTTAGCGTTAATTTCTCATTCTTCCTAAGTGGACTGTATATCTCGGAAGAATACTCTAGCAGTTAACTATGTTAGATACTGCGCAACCACTGCACCTTTGGTCGCCATTTTGGTGATGGAAGAAAATTGTAAATAGGTCAATTTAGAAGAAAAAGGAGAGAGAGAGCGAACAGGTGCGTTGCATTTTCTATTAAGCTCGCTAGAAGATTGTTCGGTGGTGCCATTTTCACCGACTCTTCCTAGAGCGTGGGAATGTACAAATGCACGTGGGGTTTTTCCGAAAATCTGTTTCGAGACACAAGGGAAGCTATAATAAATATCAGTTTGTTTGGGCTATTTCCAGGGTGTTTATTACCACTTCAGCCAAGTAATAAAACATTAAATGGCTACGTACCAATTACAGTCGACCCTTGGCAACAGTTCTCAAGACTATTTAGATCCAGTATATCGAACATTATTCACTTTCTAACACTGAAAATCTACTAATCCTCAGAAAACAGGCACTAGTGCCTGTAAAGTCCATTCAGACAGTTGTTCACAAATTTTGTTTAACCCACTGTAATGTCTCGATGTATGTAAAAACTTCGGGACCGAACTGTTACTTACATCGTGTAGAACATCATTCACTTTCTAACACTGAAAATCTACTGATCCTCGGAAAACAGGCACTAGTGACTGTCAAGTCCATTCAGACAGTTGTTCACAAATTTTGTTTAACCCACTGTAATGTCTCGATGTATGTAAAAACTTCGGGACCGAACTGTTACTTACATCGTGTAGAAACACGATTTTTTGTACACACAGTAAACCAAGAAAGTAATTGAACGCACTTTGAAACAGTATAACATTTTTATAATTGTACCAAACCCTGATGATTGTAAGAAATTAGAAGCATTAGTTTATTGAATGATCTGCAAAAAAGATTTTAACATTCAACATCGACAAAATCATATTTTTTCGTCGTTCAAATACTTTCGTGGTTCACTGTGAGTTGACAATCATAGTTAGATCTTGGATATTTATGCATTTATAGGAAAATTGAGTATATGAAAATCAAAGTTGTTGAAAAATTTTAAAAATTGAAGATGTTAATATATAATTTCTCCTCTATTAAGATCATTATTTCTCTCTCTTATTGATCCTCCGTTAAGATCGCATTCTTGCAATCGGTGTAGAAAATTTTTATTGTGCACAAAGATCCGCAGTCTAATCATGACATTGGTGTTTCCAAAAAAAAAAACAGTTTCCGAATTTATACAGTGTCCCAACCTTTACGGCAGTCCCTTGCTGTCCTATTTCGAAGGTTTCGACTCGCATCGGCGCTATTTTCAGGAGTGTCGGACGTTCCAAAGACGAAACAAATATTGCTATACTTCCCGCACGTCACGTGGGATTCACGGCGAAAAATTTCCAATAATATTTTCCTAGTTTCATTTGGTGGAAAAGGAACGGTCGAACGTTTACCGTAAAGTGTTACGTTTACACAGCACTACACCCCATTTTCCGGTCTCGTCATCGCAAACCAGTCTCCTCGCATTTTGCGCGAATGGTTCGATGGTTCGATGGGGTTAGGAAAGAGGCGGCGGTAGCAGAACCGAAACGTGATTTACGATGCAACAAGGATACAGGCGTGGCCAAATATCAGTGTAAACAGCACTGATGCGACGGAAAATTAGATTTACGCTCTCCGCGGAAGCTGTAAATAAATATGTCACTTAAAGCGCCCGTGTAATCTAAATTAAATGCGCTGTAGGCAGGGGGAGCCTTGAAATGGTTGAAATGCCATCCGCGTTTGTGTCGGTGAACGTCGAAGTATCATTTACACGAGAATGAGTCAAGGGTTGTGTCAATAGGAATGAGGATTTAGAGTAATGAAAGAGAACAGTGGACTGGTGCGCGCTGAAAAATTTGCGCTGTTTAATTGTTCCGAGGTAGAGTTCTTCTTTGCGATTTTCAATGGCTCGGGATGCTTCTCGTCGGAAGAGGCTAAAAATACGCTCTTTCATCTAAGGGACAAGAAATCATAATCGCGCGTTAAAGTTTTGACCTTTAAACCGATGTGGGCAGTCCGGTATAATGCGATTATGCACTACTTTTACTAAGCATCGGTCTCCTAAAAAATTAATTTCGCGAATCATCGAAGCCAGCAAGGAATATAACTCTTAATTACAACTAGACTGCAAACTGAAAATTTTCTACGTTAATTGCAGGATGCAGGAACCATATTACAAATTCTTCGTATGTTTAATAATTGTAATAAATTGAAAGTAACACATGGATGTTCTTAAATCGTCTTAATGTTTTTACTGTTTTAAATATCATTCAACCATTTTTGAACTAAATGCATAAAATTAGCAGTATAATTATAAGACATCTTTGGAGCGAAGTAATATATTCAAAAATATTTTTTGCATTTATGACAGCAATGAGTAAGCGTAAATTAAAAGAGTTAAAATATTAGCAGAATTCAAATATACTGCTATATTATTATACTTACAACCTGTTAAACATATTAAGAAAGATGAAATCAGGTAGAAAATTTTGATTTTGTATTAAGATCCCCTGTACAGTGATTATTTATTGCAATGCACGGATTTTAATAAATCTTTGCAGCGAAGTATTTAAAAATATTAGACACCTGCTTTTTTTGAAGTAATAGATTAGTACCCACTTTTTCAACGTTTTATTGTTAACAATATTTTATTTACTACAAGAGATTGAACACTGTTTCTAAGAAATCTTTGAAGAAGATAATGCATTTACAAATATTGCATACCTGCTTTTATAATGATTTTAATCAATCTTTCGAGTGAGGTAATGATATTATGTACCTGCTTTAAAATGGAATATATTTAGATTTTAAAT
Organism: Lasioglossum villosulum; assembly: GCA_963971365.1. Classification (NCBI taxonomy): domain Eukaryota; kingdom Metazoa; phylum Arthropoda; class Insecta; order Hymenoptera; family Halictidae; genus Lasioglossum; species Lasioglossum villosulum. The sequence goes on along the minus strand of OZ020495.1, from coordinate 43,974,792 downwards.
TCATATATCAACCATTAGCTTAAAAACGAAAGTACTGTTTTTAGATGGTAGATTCATGTAATTAAAAACAGAAATTATATATAAAATACTTAATTATTTTGAAGCCGCGGAGAACATTTTTGGGACACCCTCTATAAAAATGCATTTGTTGTTTGTAGGAACAGATGAAACAGTTGTGAACACAACAACTCTCCTTAATATATTCGGATTTAGGCATTGCATACATTCCACGTTCCCAGAACGTGGTAATGCTGAACCTTCCATGCAAATTGCCTAAACATTCGTGTTCACTAAGATTCCGACGTGACTACGAGCATGCCATTCAAATGCAATTATGTGATCTTTCGATAGGTAGTTGGAAAGAGAAATCATTAATGGTCTTGAAGCAGTTACGACTAAATTTCGGATGTTTATGCAAAATAAAAAGTTTCTGCATTAATAATTCAATTCTTTATTAATAATTTTCATATGGTGAAAATGATATATTAATACTGTTTTAAATTGCACTTGCTCATTTTTGTTAGAAATGCATAAAATCCGCAGTCTAGTTATAAATTTACATTACACACTTAAATAAAATACTTTTATAATATACAAAGTATGAATTTAGTAGTAATAATATATATAATAGTTATATAAGTTTATAAATAAATTATTATAAAATTTAAATGGTAGAATTTTATTTCCAGCGGCAGTAGCTTTTACGGATCCGAAATAAATAAAAATTGCACTAAATCCTGTTGATTTTTATATTCTACCCTGTTTTGAAAATTATCGAAAGCTATAAATGAATAAAGATCCGCAGACAAGTTATGGAAATCGTGACCAACATGTCACAATATATTATCTTAATAATAATACCCTATTGATTTCTTCTTTCTATCGACACAGCTTGCGTGTTTAGTTTCAAAAAGAATTCAGTAAAACCGGAGGAAAGTATTTTTTGTTATTTGACGAGTAATCGATAACGAATTTTATATATTATATATATTTTTATATATTAATATATATTATATATATATATATATACATATTCTATTTTAAAAGATTCCTCAGAATATATATCCTACTCTTTTTCACTCGATAATTAAATTGTCCGTTTCAAGTTTCTGGAATTCCCGGGTATTCGAAATGTATTGACAACTGATTTAACGTATCCATTGTCTCCGTGAAACGAAATCCCTGCCATTTTTCCAATCGCTTGCGATTAATCGATTTAACCATATTGAATTGAGCAAAAATTTTTAAAATAAAGGAGGCAGATACGGTCTCCGATATAATAATGAAAAATGTAATATCGAACATTGATTCCGTAAAATTAACAGTAATAAATCAATCATATAATTTTATCAAAATATGTGCACACTAAAATGTGATCTGTAAACGTATATTTTCCCAAATGTTTTAAACAATTCGATTTTGATTTTAGGTTATTGCGATTGCTGTAACAATGGCACAGACAACGAGGCAAGACCTGGGAATACTAAGCACACAATCGAATAATACAACCACTTAACGCGTATAAATCTAGAATCGATTTGAAAACAATGAACAATCATTTTACATTTCAATTATAAGTTATAGACCCCGTCTGCAAGAAAAAGAAGTTACATAGAAATCGATTTCGTCTTTTTGTACATTTAATGAATTCTAAATAATTAGCAATATTAAATTCTTATAGTTTTGTGTATTCACCTAATCATTTTGATCATGAATGCATAAAATCCACGCTGTCTAATAATGAAAGAACTCAATCATCATTTTTTAATGATACGGTTGAGTTCTTGCTTCTTCTTCGTCTGCTCGAGCCATGGCTTCTTTCACATTATTTACCCTTGTGATGAGTAGCATAACACGCAATACAGAAACTTGGACAATTCCTATTTTCCATAAAATTTGTCTATTTACAACAAACGCAAAAAATGTTTGGTTTTCATAAAAACCGACATTTGGCAGATAATTAAACAATACATATTCCGTGCTAACTCTAATAATTTTTAATTAACTTCTAATAATTTTCTCGTACGATCACCGAAGTTAAACAGCGTTGGACGTGACCGGTGATTGGATGGGTGACCGCGTGGGTATAGAGCATAGACCACCAGAGATGGTGGCTGCCCGGGTACCGGTCGCGTGTTGTTGGCAAAAAAAAGGTGGTTGGGAACCCACCGTAATAAAAAGTAGGTCCCGCTGAAAATTAGGCTGAAATTTGGCGTTAGAGAGAGTGGAAAGAAAGGAGATTGTAAATGGATTTGAAACCCTGAGGGGACCAAATATCATATACAGTAATTTCTCGATCTATGACCAGAAAACGGGGGTTTTAAATGTCATAGATCGTAAAGGGTATACCATTTTTTTCTCGGAATCGATCGCGCCGTGACTTCAAAAGAGTGCCGAACATAGAGAAGGACAGAATGTTTAAATGCCCACGTCTCTTTCTTTCCAACACACTGTCCTTCCTTGTAAGTAAAACTTTCATCGTCGATTAAACCACTAAATACAGTTGGAATTATATCGTGTTTGGTATCGTCGTAATCAGAAAAACACCAGAAACAAGATAGTGAAAGACCTATAACAAAATAATGAAAATTAAGGGCCTTGAAAATTCGATTGATTTGAGTCAATGTGTGGTGCTCACACCGATATACCCAAGCGGAGATCAATCATCGCCGCTCTGTGACTCAGCACGGCGTTGCCCAGCAGTGGAATGGGTAAGCTCTTGTCATAGATCGTAAAGGCATTCCCGGTCACAGATCGCGAGATTACTGTACATACACTGTACAACGTCGCAAGAACGATACAACATTTCTGAAACTACAGAAACTGTGTATAAACCGTGTTCCAGACGTGTTTCGTTGATCTTTACGTAAGAAATTATCCTGTTCATAGTTCCACTGGGCTCTGCTGTAGGGAGGCTGGGTTCGTAAACACAGGACACAGCCTGAAACGGTTAAAATAAGAGATAAACAAATTAACTCGTGCCAGATTCAATCCTTTATTTACCCAGACAGCGAATCAAACAGCAATTCCCTCAATGAGTATTCAGGCCGGATATCACAATTTCCATAATCCCGTCTAAACGTAAACGAACGCTTCTGATTCCGACGTCGTGGGTGAACGTTCCTGATAGGCCAGCAAAATTAGATTCGCGCCTGGGAGCAACACTGCCGCGACAGCCTGCATATTGGATTTCGCGTCGTCCTTGGACACGACGAATTATTCCTTCTCGAACTCGCTTTCTGTCTCGTTTCCCGTGGGCAGGGAAATAAGATTGTCGTGTGCTACACGGGAAAAACGTCTCCTCCCCGAAAAACAACTAATTCGTCGAAAATTAGCGGATAAAATGCGTCGCCGTGTTGCGTAGAATTGCACGCGGACCCGGAAGCGGAGCTTTTGATCTGTCGCAGAAATGCGCGAAATTGGATTCATGACGCATAGAAGGGAGGGCACGTGCGCCACGCGAATATTGGATTTTCCTGCGTCGTTATACGGCTGACGAGTTGCTTCTGTTCGCCGATCACTGTCGACAGAGCAAACGATGATACCCAATTGGGCGTACTCGTAAGTGGCAATCGCGTCGACGTCACGTACGATTGCAACGTGTCTCCCTTGTGAACAGTCGACGGGAACGGTAGAATGAAAACAGCAAAGTCAGACACGGGGAATGAAAAAAGGGACCGGTCTCAACTGTCGTTTTGTTGATTGGAGCATTTTACTCTTGCCCCGCGCTTTCTCTCTCTCTCTCTCACCACGGTTTTCAAGTCCCGATATTATGACAAAAGCGACTGACACGCGCGGGTTCCGTGCGTTATTCGCCGACAGGCGGCCGCGAATACTTTCATTAACCGACGTGCCGCCATCGCACCAATGAAAATTGAGGTTCACCGAATATTTAGAACTCGATCGCCTGCCGATTATTCCTCTCTGATCATGACAATGAGATCCCATAGTAAAAAATATGGATTTCCATTTGAAAAAACAAAGTTGACTTTGGGGACCTAGCACAGTGGTCCGGATTAGAAAATCGTGTGACATTTTGCCGAAACATGAACTTTCTCGTATCGACTTGTACAAAGTTTGCAATTACATCTGTTTTGTCGAAAATAAAGAAATTAATACAATAAAAGAAAAATTGTATTCGTAACGAACACTTAAACTTTGACATTTTGAAAACAGTATGTTTCGCAGAAGAAAGATGGTTATCTTCATCTGGATGACCTGGCTAAGCTGTTTAATATTTTGTCTCTGTTCTTCTTTTAAAATGAAGAGCATTCCTTTACGATAAGAATTTACACTGACAATTAAAAATTAATTTAAATAATGTATTTAAAAAATAATGCACAGTGTACGCACAGAAGTTGTCAAAATTCCTCATCTTTGATAAAGAATATCTTTTCAGTTCCAAATAGTACCACATTATTACAAATTGTCCTATTTTCAGTACACTTTCCTTTATATAGTTATGCACGATTTAGTTCCCAAATCGTCCCTCCACGCAACTTATAAGTGTTCAAAGCGTATCATAGGTTTAACTAAATCACCCAATAAAGTAAGCAAAATGTTAATAAAAATAATTAAACAAACACTAAACATATTTAATTATTTATCATTAACAAGTGATTATTTTTTCATATTTTTCGGTGAACATTTATTCCCTATAACTATTACAAAAGTTATGCAAAAGTGTCACTAAATTTATTGATTCAATAATTCAATGAAAAAATAGTTCGTATACTTGTATTTAAACAATCTTATTTTTAATAAAAAAATATCTATGAAAATTAATTAAAAAATATTGTTTAACAAATGCAAAAAATATTTAATTACCTGTAGTTAAAAATTACTATTTTTTTAAATATTTTTAGTGAAAATTTCAGTGCTGTATCTCTAATGTTTCGAAAGTTATAACAAAATGTCACTGAAATTCTCCAATCGAACCATTGTGCGTAGGGGTCTTTTGATTAATTAACAATATTTTTTTATGAACACTTTAATGGGAAATTTTTCGTCATATTCCTGACACTTTTCTTTAAATGTTCACTAAATTAATTTCCCTGCGATGTTCCCTAGATTTTGGTATATGTACAATATCAAAATATCTTTGATTTTTACTTGTAAAACCATCGATTATCAAAAAACTTTTCCGACCAAGTAGCCCTCCGAAAAAAGGTAGTGTTGCTTACGAGCATCTACAGCCACCATTTTGGATCCAAAATGTTTAAAAAAATTCACAAACCGTGTATGGTTTTAATTCAAAAATTCCCGAAAATCATTTTTTCTCCGATCTCTAGAGTGTAAAGTTAAATATATCTAATTAGTTGGTTCAGACTGTCGACTAATGCTGTCATTATACTTTCTACATCGGAAATATACCTGGCAATAATACCTATCCGTCGATACAAAAATTTTTGGGCAATCCTGATCCCATGTATAGTTAAAAAAGAAAATGGTCCTTTCACGATTATGGTCTAAAATATTTTTAAAGTGCACAGCTTCAATTACTCTGCACCATTGTACATCAGACGTTCAAAAATAAAACTGCAACGTGTCCGAGGCTTGACGGGAAAAGATCGGTTTCACAAAAAGAAAGTACTGTAATATCTATCCGGGGATCCTGCACCGCGTCATACTTGTATCCTTATCCACTTAACTTAGCGAGCACCTGACGGTAACGTCGCAAAAAGTGCCATACCCTTTTTACCTGGCTGGTAAAAATTACTCTTTAATGGCGACGGCATCGGTTAGCCTTGCAGCGGAAGCTTAAAATCATCTTTATACCTGTGATGTGTTGGACAGACTCGACTCTCGTGCAGACATCGTCGTTTCATCGCGCGCCCGCATGAACCACCGATTCAGATTTCCTTTGCTTTTGACGGAAACTTCTCTTCAATATGGGAAAAACGTAAAAGCATACGTGGAAGCCACGGAAAGAAGAGAATTTTTAATTGACCAATGGAATGAGCGGCTCGTCGAAAAATTGTCACATTTCGGACCAGAATGTTTCACGTCCTTTTATTCCATACACATTAAGCACGTTCGCTTATTGTGTTCACTAAACGTCCATTAAACAAACAATACTTACAATGAACCACGAAAGTATTTGAACGCACTTCAAAACAGTATAACTTCTATATGATCGGACCAAACGATCTAGCTTTTTTCAACAATTAGAAGAATTGATTTACCAAATGACATGCAAAAAAGATGTCCAAGACATTGCAATTGCTAAGAATTACATGAGCAAGTAAAAGTGCCATTTATACCTTTTTATTAGAGCTTGTAATAAAAATTTGAAATATGCTATTTGTAGATGTATGTTAGAACTAAACTAAAGATAAACATAAACAATGAACGATGAGATAAACGACATTTGTTGCTTACCATAATATTTGCTCTCCTGAAATTTGTGTTTCTCGAACCTTTTCTTCCCTGACTCACCTGTTCAGTGACCATTCAAAATTGCTGTACCATTATTCAAAATATTGTTTACCTGTTCGTATTTATTAGCTTGGCAACTAAATTCGAGACCTTTAGTTGTATCATTATAACCTCGTTCAATGACCATTCCTTTTGAACTGTATATCATTAAAAAGCTTTGAATATTGCGATTAATTTGATACAAAATACTCGTACTTAAAAAAAATATATAATGACTTTGAGAAAATGTGGAGGTCGCAAATTTAATTGCCATTGTAACACAATCTTCCCTTTCGGTTGTACCGCTAATTATCGACCAATATACAGGGTGTCATTTGGGTCATTTGAAGCGACATTTTCCTTTACAAAAATGGCGTCTGCAGCTTCGTTTAGGAGTTATTAACGAAAAACACGGACCAATTAAAACCGCGACCTAGACGCGAGTTAGCATAGTAAACCCGACGCGCCCACTGTCAATTGGCCGAACGGGCCATCGAATGTCTAAATCGCGTTCTGATTGGTCCGTGTTTTCGTTAATAACTCCTAAACAAAGCCGTGGACGCCATTTTTGTAAAGGAAAATGTCGCTTCAAATGACCTAAGGACCATCCCATTTTCCTACACTAGTTTTGGGACACCGTGTATAATCCAATTCCAAAATTCGCTAAACGAGACGAGAAACAATGCCAGTCTACCAAAAAGGTAATTAACGACGGTGTGTATAATTGAAGTGATAAATTCTATTGGACGGATGTAAATTTCCCTCAGAAAACAGGGAATTCGATTTAATAAGATTTCAGTCGGCTGCCGCGATGGGTGAGCCCTCCTTAAGCACCGTGTCCGTGTGTTAACAGTCAGGTTTAGTAGCTCTCTTAATTCTGTCGCAACCCAGCTTACCGGTGGCCATTTCCCAAACAACGAATCTCACCGGAATTATCGTTCCATTCGATAGTGTCACTGGGAAACCGTGGGATCTTGACTGGGCCAGCACTAATTGCTTGTTTCGCTATGCTTTTCCATCCGCCTGCGTCGCTTTTTAACCGGATTTAATGTTTCCGAGACTGTATTCCCGACGGCGTGATTTCACGGAATACGAAAGTATCGCTCTGTTTCCCATCGTAACCGCCATTTTCCCTGCACGAGGCATCACGAAACCACGGGTTGATTGATCTAGAGGAACACCCACACGATCAATATGGTGTAGTGGATCCAGAAAGTACTAGAACACCGAAGTTTCGATTCTCAAGGAGTTGTCAATATTTTGACTACGTTAATAAAAATGATCATTATTAACTTCGTTAATAAAAATAGAGCGATTGTAGCGTCGCTGTGTGTTGTGCGCGACGTGTGCCGGATCTGTGCCCACCAAATTAATCTTGGGCCAGTAGTTCGAATGTTATCGAAAACGCAAAAGACAATATAAATCAATTATATGTTCTCGGCGCACAGTTTCGATCAAAAATAATAAGATTTAAGTAATAAGATTTTGAATTGTATCGCACATAGTAGAAACAACAACAACCTTCAAAAATTCAACAACAAACTGTTATTTGCATCTGAAACAGAAATCACTAAGCAATTTTTAAAAGACAATGGTAATCTGTTACTTCTCAAATCTGACAAAGATAATACCAATGTCTTACTGAATAAAGAGCAATATATTTTGGAAGTCACAAACATGCTCAATGATAGAAACACATACATACAATTTTTGATTAAAAATATTTTTGTCCACTTTTCACACAACAAGTATGTATACGAAATTTATTTTTTGAATAATAGTTGTGATATCAAAAATAATTTTTCTTTTTGTTTGTTTTCAAAAGTGTCTCTTTGAAAAAGATCCACATCGGGATCGAAACGTTAGAAACATGTTTAAATAATTGCACATATGTTGTTTTCTAAAAATGATCGAACCCAGCGCCGATATCATTCAATTTATTATAGAAATGATAGGAAGTTGTGGGCAACAAAAATTGAAAAATAATTCGGAGTGCAAAGGTTTGGAAAAAAGTACGATCAAAGCACGATGCCGCAGTAATCGGTGCGGTTACCCTACTTTTTTCGTGCGTCACCGTATCTGCGAATTGGTAAAAACGAAGAAGATCCGTTGATAGGAGCCGTTCGTGCGCTGCGGCGTACGTGTGGTTAGGCGAAAAGGAAGGGAAGATGTGGTCGAAGGGTGGAAAAGGGTGCAGATTGGGAGGAAGAAACCGTGGCGGGGGAGAGTCGCATTTGTTAATTAGGTTGAGCAGGAGGCGTGACGTCGTAATTATTGCAACGCAGCTCTACCTAGCATGCTCGCCTGCTTGCCTACAGGTCTGCTTGCCTGCCACAACAAAGTTATTAATTGCTTCCTACCATTCCAGCCTAGACAAACCCTCGCGTTCACGGCTACCATAACCCGCCAACGCACATTCACCCACGTATACAATATATGTGCGTATACGTGTATAACGGCATCGCTGTTCGTCATGATATTCTATCGTTTCCACGGTTGCTTCGTTCTAGGTCAAACGATTATTTTTCCGTTTTTAATGCCGAAGGAGTTACGATTCGATGCTGTTTCTGTTACCGGTATTGATTGCTTCGACAATTGGTCTCAAGAATTGAAATCAATGGTTCCAAACTATTCATCCGAAACAGACTACACTTTAACAGTGCATCACCATCCGTCACGCTGCAACATCGATGTGGTATTCGAACCTCTGTCCTGGCCAAACTATGGATACTCTATCCAACGAGACGAGGCAGTGATGCACCAGCTGGCGTCCTTTGCTAACTATCTGAGAAGGTTAACTTCAACTTCGTCGCAGTCAAGTGGCTACGTTAACGTTTACTGTCTCGTCTCGTTTGTATAGTTGCAGTGTTGCCGACACGTTGGCGTGCAGTGGCCCACTCCAATATTCGGACTCATTGAAGAAGACGATAATTGTTTTCATATCTGACCGAATTACTTGAATTTTTCCTAGAAGTTAGGTTCTTGACAACGAAACTCGTGACGACGATCGGAACCGTTGTTAATGAGCGTGGAACGACGATCGGAACCGCTGTTGGCGAAAATCGAAACCGTTTTGTCGTAGGAAATCGAAATCGTTGTGGTAGACGACGGTCGGTGCCGTTGTTGACGAGAATTGAAACCGTTTTGGTTTCCTTAAGTCTGGAACACTTCTTTGAATCGTAACTAGACAGTGGAGTTAATACGTTCATGACAAAAATGTGTAGGTGACATTTGAAACAGTGAAAACATTACAAAAATTTTAAAATATCTTCACATTATTTTCAACCTGTTAAATATATTAAGAAAGGAGATACATTTCCGGTTCACTCCAGATTGTTGCAATTTAAATAGAACATTATTAGTTTGCATAAAAATCCACTCTCCAATCGTAAATATAGAAGAAAAGAATAATTAAAGTTTTTTAAGGAATTTAGATAGAGTGTTGAGTAATTGTTCAGCTTGAAATTGTAAAAACCCAATCGAGTTTCGTGATACGTATAACAGCACAGTATCTTTTCGTTCGAATTTGCTGGCAAATTTATAAGACCACGGCAATTATCATTCATTCGAGAATTTCCCCGTTCTCCTCGCATAGCCGGAAAACTTTGGTAAACATGTTTGCTCAAGCACGTTTAGTATAATTAAAGAAAACAGAATTTTGAATCTTATTCGGACGCTCTCGCAAATTTATGCTTGCGAGAACATCTACCGAATTTCGCATTGACTTTTTAATATGTCTACTTAAAATCGCAACTTTAGTTTGATTATCGGAATTGTTCGTTTCATCCAGTATTATTTTTGAAAGATCTTGGACCGCAATTTCATTGGTACAATTCTGTTCGTTACTTTATATTGTCAATATAATAATGTAAATATTATTAGACATTAGCAAATAGAATAACTCGCAAATTTATGCTTGCAAAAACATCTATCGAATTTCGCATTGACTTTTTAATGTGTCTACTTAAAATCGCAACTTTAGTTTGATTATCGGAATTGTTCGTTTCATCCAGTATTATTTTTGAAAGTTCTTGGACCGCAATTTCATTGGTACAATTCTGTTCGTTATTTTATATTGTCAATATAATAATGTAAATATTATTAGACATTAACAAATAGAATGACTCTCGCAAATTTATGCTTGCAACAACATCTACCGAATTTCGCATTGACTTTTTCATATGTCTACTTAAAATCGCAACTTTAGTTTGATTATCCGAATTGTTTATTTCATCCAGTATTATTTTTGAAAGCTCTAGGACCGCAATTTCATTGGTACAATTCTGTTGGTTACTTTATATTGTCAATATAATAATGTAAATATTATTAGACATTAACAAATAGAATGACTCTTGCAAATTTATGCTTGCAAGAACATCTATCGAATTCAGCATTGACTTTTTAATATGTCTACTTAAAATCGCAACTTTAGTTTGATTATCGGAATTGTTCGTTTCATCCAGTATTATTTTTGAAAGCTCTTGGTCCGCAATTTCATTGGTACAATTCTGTTCGTTACTTTATATTGTCAATATAATAATGTAAATATTATTAGACATTAACAAATAGAACGACTCTTGCAAATTACTTAAGCCCTCTTGAAATTACGTCTTTAGTTTGATTATCGGAATTATTCGTTTCATCCAGTATTATTTTTGAAAGTTCTTGGACCGCTATTTTACTAAAAATGCAGTTCATTTTTTATCCAAGGATGTTTTAACGTCGTTTTACTTATCTGGGGAACGGTGTTGATGCTGCTATCTTCTTTTTCCAGCAACTTGCATTCGACATTGATCGAAATATTGTTGCCTATCTCGCGCAAGTATCATTTTGATAACAACTTCTTATACGCGTAGAACTGCCAGCGCGATGCAAACGATCATCGTTTTTTGTGTTGTTGTTATGCGGCCCACTATATCACTACCACCATCTTCACCACCGCCACCGTGTTTTATATTCCGATGAATCTCGCGTTTAACGATTCGACCGTTTTCAGATTGCCAGGAGAACGTACGGTATTTTGACGACTTTTATTTTATTACACGCACCGGTGCACGGTGACAGAACGTGCACGCAAAACGTAGTCAATCGCATTGTGCGTTCCGAGCGTGTTTTCAAAACCGAATGTCTAATATACAGTGGACCCAAAAAGTATTTCAACGTGAAATATCTGATTCTCAAGAAACTGTTGTCGACCAGGCATGTTATAACAACATGGAATTCTGATTTAATAAAATACGATCAATTTGATAAAGTTTTATTTCCATTTAATGTCTTCATATTTCATTCTCTTTGGACATAGAACATCGTGCTTAATGGTATGTGTTATTAATGATTATTAGACTGTAGATCTTTATGCAAAATAAAAATGTTCTGCATTGATTGCGAGCAAGCAGGAGTAAAATAAAAATTGATTTCATCCATTAATGACTTTGTTAGAATTTATCTAACTAATTCTTATCATTGTACTATGTGCTTAAGTCAATTCAGTAATTTTTTATGAAAGCGTTTTTATAATATCTATAACTATGCATCAGAAAATCTATTACATGAAAGTACATTCTATCTTTGCGTATTCCTATTACATGAAAAGGAAATAGTTGTTCAAAATGTCGAAATCAATAACATATTTAAGTTTCATCAAAATCGGAAGTGCGGAGGTTTGGTACGACTGGACAAGCTCAACAAAGCTCCCCCACCAATGATGATCAATGAAAAACCAATGATACATACCTAAACACATTTTAATGGAACCTTCAATAGCAACAGTAATTTTAAATTTGTATAATTTTGAAAAATCTATGATACATGCCTAAACATTTTCTAATAGAACCTTCAATAGCAACAGTAATTTTAAATTTGTATAATTTTGAAAAATCTATGATACATGCCTAAACACTTTTTAATAGAACCTTCAATAGCAACAGTAATTTTAAATTTGTATAATTTTGAAAAATCTATGATACATGCCTAAACACTTTTTAATAGAACCTTCAATAGCAACAGTAATTTTAAATTTGTATAATTTTGAAAAATCTATGATACATACCTAAACATTTTCTAATAGAACCTTCAATAGCAACAGTAATTTTAAATTTCTATAATTTTGAAAAATCTATGATACATGCCTAAACACTTTTTAATAGAACCTTCAATAGCAACAGTAATTTTAAATTTGTATAATTTTGAAAAATCTATGATACATACCTAAACATTTTCTAATAGAACCTTCAATAGCAACAGTAATTTTAAATTTCTATAATTTTGAAAAATCTATGATACATGCCTAAACACTTTTTAATAGAACCTTCAATAGCAACAGTAATTTTAAATTTGAATAATTTTGAAAAATCTATGATACGTGCCTAAACACTTTTTAATAGAACCTTCAATAGCAACAGTAATTTTAAATTTGTATAATTTTGAAAAATCTATGATACATACCTAAACATTTTCTAATAGAACCTTCAATAGCAACAGTAATTTTAAATTTCTATAATTTTGAAAAATCTATGATACATGCCTAAACACTTTTTAATAGAACCTTCAATAGCAACAGTAATTTTAAATTTGAATAATTTTGAAAAATCTATGATACGTGCCTAAACACTTTTAATAGAACCTTCAATAGCAATAGTTATTTTAAATTTGTATAATTTGTATAATTTTGAAAAATTTATTATACATACCTAAACACTTTTTAATAGAACCTTCAATAGCAACAGTAATTTTAAATTTGAATAATTTTGAAAAATCTATGATACGTGCCCAAACACTTTTTAATAGAACCTTCAATATTAACAGTAATTTTAAATTTGTATAATTTTGAAAAATTTATGATACGTGCCTAAACACTTTTTAATAGAGCCTTCAATAGCAACAGTAATTTCATTGTGAACTAACAATTCACCATCAGCACTGTCATCTGACAGTTTGATTTAAGATTGCAATGTAAAGAAAATTCCTATGCTTTCTTTTGAACAGCACAATTATTGAAAATCCTGTTAGTAGGCTTGGGGTAGCTAAAGTGTTAACAATTGTTCAACACAAACATTCTATATCAAATTCAATAAATCTGTTCCATGAAATTGCACTCTATATAAAATTTTATCAAAATTGGAAAGACTGCCTTATAAATAATTACGAGTTGTGGTACAAGCTGAACAAAGCTACGCGTGCCTACTCAAAATGCTAGTAATCTTGGGTGATCTGTTGAAGGGGACAATTGATTCCCTTCGTCACGATGGAAACGTTTGACGTGCCGAGAGCAGGAAACGGTTGTAAAACGTAACAGATCTGGTCTTTGGAATTAATGAACGTCGAGGATACGTCACGCAATGAGGATCAAGTTTTCGCACGACTGATCCGTGGATCATACCGTTCGCGAATGACACCGTTCTTCCCCTTACTTTATGAACAGCTGGCACATAATGTTCTTACGCCGTTAAAAGCATTTTCATTAAATTCTTTCGGTGGTAAAATTGCGATAGGCAGATCATACAGCTGTAAAGTGGAGCTAGGGAAGAAAGGAGAGCCGAGCGTATGGAAGAACTTTCCCAAGTAAGTACTTGAAGCACTTGCCGCTTCGAGATTCGTCGATCTCTCCTCGACTAGGTAAATCTGTCCGCTAAAGAATCTTTCATCTTCTCGCTCATTTTCCGCGCTGCTCGCGGAGTTTAATCAAGATTTAGTTCGAGCAACCAGACTTCGTGGAAAAGGGAGTATGATTTTAATGCTGTTGAGATCCTGTCACAGCATCTTAACGGGAACTACCATTATTACCGGTGCTATGGACAACGAAGAAGTTCCGAGGAAATCTTAGAATGTCCAGTAAGGCTACAGAAGTTTTCGTTACGGGTAAAACGCCCGGCGAATCTATTAAAACGATCCGTAGCTGTTTTTCCACGATTATTTTCACGGTGGATTTCACTGCCTTTGTTGCTCGAACCATTGTTCTCAAGGCTGGACATCGCAAAAGAACTTGAACTGAAAGATAAAGGAGACTAAATAAAAATTTTCTCCATGCAACTAACGGAAAACGCAGAGATATTCATTTTTTCAAATGATAATTTTAATTGTCTCCAAGTACCAAACCAATGATTTCTCACATGTTTGCAATAAATTATTTTACTTAGCTTGTTGGACATTTTTTATTTCATTTTTCATGTGTTAATCTCTTTAAGAGATTTTCAAGTTTGTACAGTCATTTTCTGAATATAAACATGTTCGATATTACATAACACACCTGCAAATATGTAAAGAAACGTCGAAACAATTTATTTTTATTTTTTTTATTTACGATGCAGAATATAAAAAAGTTTTGAAATAAATTAAGAACGATGGTTCTAACAATGTCTAATTACTGAATCATTATAAAACTCGTATCTCTAAAATTTTTACACGAAATGTAGGACACAACTAATATAATAATATAATATAAACATGGTGCTCTGAAAAGTTCAATAGAATATCATGAATTTTATGCTTCCCGACTTCTTAAAAATTGATTTTGCAACCAAAAATTGTGAAATAATTCATTGTCGTGTGTGCTATTAGATAGAATGTTTATGAATTTTTTTGTAATTTTTTCTGAAAAGTTCAATATAATATCACAAATTTTATGCTTCCCGACTTCTTAAAAATTGATTTTGCAACGAATAATTGTGAAATAATTCATTGTCATGTGTGCTATTAGATAAAATGTTAATGAATTTTTTTGTAATTTTTTCTGAAAAGTTCAATATAATATCACAAATTTTATGCTTCCCGACTTCTTAAAAATTGATTTTGCAACCAAAAATTGTGAAATAATTCATTGTCATGTGTGCTAGTACATAGAATGTTAATGAATTTTTTTGTAATTTTTTGTTTAGCAGAATAGAAGATAGCCACTTGAAATTTATCACAGTTAATTTGCTTTGGGGGCACATTTCAGTATCTAATCCGTACATATCCCTTATTTCAAATATATAATTTCTTTCTCCCTCTCATATAATTGATTAAAACAATTTTTTAAACGGAAAATGTATGCTAAATACTTTTTATAACGTCCCTCGTACCTCAAACAGTAATCATATGTCCACTTGTTGCTACGTTCTTCTTGAAGTTAATATCCAACGAATTCAACTCGTGTGTTATCAGTTTTCGTACTTTTACGTATTGTAATAAAAGTTCGGTATTTCACATCAGTACAGACCAATTTAATCGTGCGTTTGATTACAGAAAGTTCGCTGGAATGTGTCCATATCGAAGGCTTTTGCTATTAAACTTTCCTTCAGTTTCGCAACTCAATTATTTTCCAGTTCCACACATTAGCGAAC
Organism: Lasioglossum villosulum; assembly: GCA_963971365.1. Lineage (NCBI taxonomy): Eukaryota > Metazoa > Arthropoda > Insecta > Hymenoptera > Halictidae > Lasioglossum > Lasioglossum villosulum. The sequence continues at coordinate 43,959,055 of OZ020495.1, read as the reverse complement.
ATGTTCGCAGACCTTTTTAGAAGGATTTTTCTTTATTTTCTATAAATCAGAGCGGAACAGATTCAGCCAATAACGGGAATTCCAATACACGCTTCATGGTAGATGGAATTTCCCTGATCATAAGTCAACTACAATACATTTAATCTCCTACGATCGTACGCTGAATGCAGCATTATTCCTTTGGCGACATGAAGCATAAGATATAGATCGATATTCGCATGAATAGAAAATACTTGACACACGTTCTTCGTCGAGAGCATTGAAAGCTAGAAACTCGTCTTACCTTTCGCGGATATAGCTCTTCGGATCGACGTATCTATTGATTAATGTTGCATTATTTTGTGGTTGTAATAATATTTGACTACAGCAACAGTGCGGAATTAGTAACATTATTCGAGGGATAAAGGTATGACAACACTATGCATTGAGTAGACTGCGGATCTTTATGCATTTACGACTGTTGAAAATTTAAAAAAAGAAAATGGTAGAATATAAAATTCGGTAGAGTTTAGAGTATTTAAAAGAAGGTTTTCTTTAATTCAATTTTGTTAAAATTCGTCTAGAAAAATTACAAATTGCATAAACATCCGCAGTCTAGTAATGAGAAACATCAAAAACCGATGACGCACACATTACTGCAGAACGTAAAATACTATACTGTAAAGCCTCGATCTAAGAAAAACCCTTGGGTTCGTCCTATTTCTTAGATCGTGTAGCTCTAGTAACTACGTTATTTTAACACTAAACTTACCACGAGGGGTAAAATAATCTTACTAGCCATAAAATTGTTGGCACAATTTGGTTTAGTATTGTTGTAATTATATTTTTAAATAGTATTTCGTACTTATTGTAAAGTTTCAAAGAGTTGCAGAGAGAGAGACGCTTTTTCCACTCAATTATTTTTATAATTGATCTCTTCAAGTTAAAGCTTTTATTTTATATGAATATTTCTTGATCTTATAATACGAAAATTTGTTTAAAAAATCTCCACACGTACTAGATCTCAATGTTGATTTTTAAGAATCACCAGAACTTTTTCGAGCCCCGGGTTTCTTTTTATTTTTAGATAAAATGATTCGTGTATCTGCATTTTAGTTAGTCATCGATGAAAAAGTTTACCATAAAAAATGATCATACTCTTCGATCATCTATTTCTGGAATTGAGTTTAATGCACGATAGGCAGACCGATAAACGCATACATATGGAACGCTACGTCATCGCTGATTCCTGCGGGTTTACAGCGCTTTGCGTTGTAATTTAATAAATTTGATATCGGGATAAATTGCAGGTACCATTTCGAGTTCGGCATTAACCATAATACTCCAATCACATTTCCGAAGTATTTGCATCCACGTGAGTCAGATCTAACAGTATATTTCTCAAAGGAAAATCGGTGGAAAAGAGATTATTTTGTTTCTAATGCATTAATAGTAACTAGTGTATACTGAAATCTATATTCAGAAATTCACGTGAAAAATTATTCATAAATTACTATTGTGCAACATTTGTTTATCAGTAATACTTACGACTAACAAATTTTTGCGATTAATTAAGACGTAAATAAAATAAACATTAATTACTTGTATAAATGATTTATTATTCTTTAAAACGATTAAGTTTTCATTTTCTTATGTTTTGATTCGACACATTTCGAGTTCGTTGAATTTAGTTTAGAAAATTAATATTCACGGAGTGTTACCAAACGCTATTGTTAATTTTAAATGTTTGACTGAAGTGAAATAAATGTGTTTCGTCAAAGTGGCAATTATTAATATAGCAAAATTGTGATTATATCACGAAATGGATACATTAATGCTATTTTAGTATTCATTTATTTACTATAGCTTCGTTTTATTTACGATGTCATTACCAGGAAAATTAATTTTGGTGTAACACTATTTTCCACACAACTTACATAAACAGCAGTAGCATTAATTAGTAATAAAAGCATGTTCAGATTAATAATTTTGAGTGCCTATTATGAATGCAAACAGGTTAAGTGCTCGCATGTAATATAAAACATAATATTTACTCGGATATCAGGTTATAAAATAAACTGTTATGCGAATTGTGAAAATATTATTTTTTACGTAACATTTTAGTAAACTTACCTTTGCACTACGAATTATTGTTCAATTTTCTTGCCAACAACTACCTACTTTTTAAGTGTTTCATTCGAAGTTTACTTCAAATGGCAGTTCCTTCAGTGCCACTTATATTTTAAGCAAAATTTTACTTTACACTTTGCTTTCACATTCTTTATTTTTTAATGATTGCAATTACAAAGATGCTTTCATTAAAAAATTATTCAATAGATTTCTTTATTCAAGAAGTACTAGTATAAAAATTGTGACAAATAAATTCAAGCTTGTAATATTTATAAAAAAATATAAATCTGACAGATTTTGTACCCTTTACTTTAGTATTAAATATAGCCCTCAAACTTTGTTGTAATCTATATTTGTATAATATAAATATAATAAATAAAGGAAGAACATTTTCAAACAAAGAACGTTTCATTTACATTTTTCGGGTCACACTCGACAAAGAAGTGCAAAGGGTAAAGAAAGAAAATTAATTTTGTGTTTCACTGCAGTTTGTTGCAATTTAGGTGAAAAATGTTTATTTCGCATAAAGATCCGCTGTCTAGTTAGCGGAAGTTTCGGCAGACTTATCGAGTAAACTGTGTTATATACATGTTCCCAGTGAGATAATTTCCGACGAAATGAAAATCCGAAGGTGTTATGTGAATTTCACTGGGAGCGAAGAGGAGGGGATGGGGACGGTTCATCGAACGTAAAATACTCTTGACGGAACTCATTTTCCGGGGAAGCCCGGCAAACAGCAGTTCCTCGCGAGAACAGAGCCTCGCTTGCTTCAGGTCTGAGTGATTACATTGTAAAATCGGAAGCGGAGTTTTTCCGGGCCGATCAGGAAGTTCCTGCTGCCGGTACTGCTCTATCTCGCCGCATAAATTTCTATTTCCCGCTGGAAGTTCCAGTTTATTCCGCATGATGGAGAAGGCGTCAATGGCACTTCGACGTTACGATAGACGATGAGAGCAATAAGACCACCGGCTCTCGACGATTGCTTCATTTCCGTAAAGAGGCAGCCTATCTGCGCTTCCGTTTCCATCGGAGCCCGTCGAGTCTGTTGTACATCGATCCTACCGGGCTGCAACACACTCTTTCACCCTAAGCTAAAATCGTTTTTCCAGGATCTGACAGTTCCCCTTACTCGTTGGAGCCCCCGCTGCCAGGACTGCACTCAGTTCGGTTTCGTTTTCACAGCTCGGTGTGCATAGTTCCCTTTCACACCGGGCTGAACAGATGACGAATTGCCAAATCTTTCGCGAAGCAGATGCAGCTGTGTCGTATAGTTTAATAAAGAGATGAGTCGCAGAGCGAGATCAGCTTATTCTCTATTTCTCACTGTGATATCCTGAAGCTGAGAGATATCTATATACAGTAATGTTCAACTGTAAGACACATCTCTGTTCAGTGTCGTGAACTTTTGTTTCGTTAAGGGGGAGGAGAAATGCATTTAGGCACACTCGGCCTGACGATGACAGTCGGCCTGTCAGGAGGACCCTACTACAGTAGTCCCTCAAATGCTGTCCAACATGCGTGCTCTGGACAGACAACGTTTGCACTCAAGACTTGCTTTTCTGACTTGCTTTAAATAGAAAAATCCCAGAAATATGTTTTTGAAAGTCCCATGAAAGAATAATGAAAATTAAGAAGTTTGAACATTTAATTGATTGTGTCAATGTAGTGGTATTCACACGGATATACCCGCGCCGACACAATCGTCGCCATCCTGCAGCACGGCACAGCGTTGACAGGCAGTGGAATGAGTAGGCCTAGACCAGAGTGGTTAGACGAGTCTGACCTTGGAACTCGTCTGGCCACTCTGGCCTTGGAACTCGTCTGGCCACTCTGGCCTAGACAACTTTCGGAATCTCGACCCTGGACAGTATTTGCGTCTTTACTGTACTACCCAGTAAACCTCCTCCCCAGGATCATCCTGGGCCCTTTCTTCCTTCATCTAGGGGCCCGAGATATCGCAGTTCGCTCTTCTAGGGCGCCCGTTCTTCGCACTTCTGCCGATTTTCCTCGGCTTCAGGCTTTCCCCACACCTGTTTTTGTCTTATTCTGTGTTGTGACCTAGATGTGAGCAGGACACCTTTTTGTGGCTTCAAAGACGTAGAACGTAGCGTCGAACGTAGAAAAGGACAGCGAAGCTCGAGAGGCCTTGGACGCCGAGAAGAGTAAACATAGCTAATCCAATAACGAAACTTCTTTATTTTTCATTATTTTTTATGGGACTTTGTCCAACATATTCGTGGCATTTTTCTAATAAAAATGATACCAAATATGATATAATTCAAATTATATTTTCTTGTGTAATGAGCGATGAATGCATCGGACGCGAGGAAGAACAGCGTATGGGAAATGCTGTTCTTTTCTGTGCCGAAAACTTTCATCGTCCATTACTGGATTGCGAATCTTTATGCATTTATAGCAAAATTGGGTAAATGAAATTTGAAGTTGTTAGACGATTTTTTAAATTGAAGTTGTCAATATATGAATTCGGCTTTTTTATATTATTAAGGGAAGAAGTAATATTCAATTTGTTTTTTATTTCTTGCAATCTACGTAGACAATTTTTATTTTGCATGAAAATCCGCAGTCATTACATAAGTAAATATCATTGAAAGTATATCATATTTGTGTGTCAAAGTCCCTTAAAAAAATATTGAAAAATAGAAGAGATGTTTAAGTGACCTAATTTACACGGACCACCCTGTATACGATATGATGATATTTTTTGAAGTATTCAATGAGTCCTGTGTACAAAATTAGTTATCATAACAATTTCAAATTTTGTGAATGTAGATAAAACATTTAATACCACACCAATATCGATATATCTGTCTAAAATAATCGTTCACGGAGGAAAGTATTCAATTCTGCAAAAATTGAAAGACAAATATATCAAGTAATACATGCAACAATTCTATCCGTCTGTAACAGATATCCAGCTTTTTAATCGTGACGCATTGTTATGGATATGGTCAAGTATGATACAAAATACTGTTATATGTTGGACGTTTCGTTTACCTCATTCGTCAATATTATTATATTTTATCGATCATTCAGTATTATTAATATTTTTGTTGCTGCAGTGGAACATTACACTCGTGAAAATTTCATTCATTTAATAAGAAATAATTCCCTTTAGCACACATTTATTTATACTATTTTCAGTATTTCACTGTAAATAATCAAGTGTAATGAAAAGTATTCTTGCTTTTAACATTTCTTCTTTCGTGTTGATTCTGTAGTATTAACCCTTTGCACACGGACCTATTTTAACTGGAAAATTAAACGTTTCTCTTTTTACCTAGAAAAATTCCATTCTTTATGTGTTCTTTCCTTTGCAGGAGTATGAAATTGATATAATATAATTTTCGAGGTTTTCAAAAAGTTTTTGAACGTCCAGTTGTACTACTGAATTTTTGAGCCATTTCTTCCATATCATATTCTCCTAATGCAAAAGCCAATTTTCAATATTGTTATCTTGATTTTGTAATCCTTTTTTTACCATCAACAACCAGTAAGTTAAATAATCACCACATTTTCTTTCATTCACAGTGGTTGGCGTTGAAATAAATGTGATTTAAAAGTAAAATTATACATCTGAATTAAAATTGAACATGGGATTTTAACGCTAAACGAAATGCAAACGTGCCGAGATATAAAAGCAACGAGCACGTGTTACCTTATAAAAATAACAAGAATTAATTTAATTTTATACTTTGCGCGGTTCTTATTATAACATGTGCTGTAATAAAGATATGTATTAAATCATTTCTCATGAAAGCATCATTATAATTCCATTAATTGTGAAATAAAAAATCTAGAACTCGTCGGACATTTCATGTGCAACAAGCAAATACAAGTTGGAACTCCCTGACTTAGATGAAGTCTGTGTTTGCACAACGTTACAGTGTGCATATTGAAATAATAAAAATGATTTAATGAGAAACGATTGCCCAGATATTTTTAGTAGAGCACGTATTACGATAGAAGCTGCACAACTTTTAAATAAAATCAATATTGTCATTTTCATAAGGGAACATGTACCAGTTACTTTTAAGGCGCGGTAGGTTTAGTGTTGACTGAAAAAGATAAATTTCCAGTGTAATATGAGTGGTCTGAGACTAATCACAGCAGGGTACGTTTGAATAAGTGATTGGGTCGGACTATACATAGATGGCGCGAAGTGGTATCGAGATTCGTTTGAAATATAAGATAATGATGAAAATGAAGTGGCCAAACAATAGTCGAGTATTCCAAGATCCTGCGAGCGATCCTTGGTACACAGACCAGTCGTGCTCGTTAAATTTAAGACCCTGTTTGTCACCGCGCATCGCTTGCAGTTTCCATACAATGCGCTGGTCTCTGAACAAGATAATTGTTATATACAAAACACCTTTGAATGCGGCGCATACATCAGGCAGGGAGAGAGAGAGAGAGAATCGCTGAAACTTCCCGACTAGTCCGCAGTCCGATTCAAAGGTACCCGAAGTATTCTTCCAGAGTACTGCAAACGCTTTAATGGACAAAGCTGGCGCCAACTTTTTCCTCCGGGCTGCAGCCCTGTTATTTTTATTCCCGTGACATGATTTGACTATTAATTCGCCTCTCAGAGTCCCGCAGCGCGAGAAAAAACAACGAGTCAATGCCGTTAATACAATCAACCCTTTCTCATTGTTCCCGCGAAACCTCGGTTTTCGGACAAATATTCGTTTATATGAAAAAACCAGGAAATTACGATAAGCACAATGCGGATTTTATGCGATCCTGGCAACATCCTGGCAACAAGGTCAGTAAGAAGACCATTTACAGCCATACTTTTAATGTACAATAAAAATTACTATTTCAACACGTTTCGAGGTATTCAAAACCATTTTTTAAATAAAAAGTTTAAAACATTTGTATACCAAATCATGTGAAAATAGTAAGTATAATCAGTAGATTACAATAAATATGTTATGGTATCAATTTAGCATAGCGGAATATACATTTTCTGCAGAAATATGGAATAATATTTTTATTTACTTTTAATGTACAATAAAAATTACTATTTCAACACGTTTCGAGGTATTCAAAACCATTTTTTAAATAAAAATTTTAAAACATTTATATACCAAATGATACGAAAATATTAAGTATAAACATATAGATTACAATAAATATGTTACAATATGGAATAATATTTTTATTCAAAGTGTCCAGAATTAATTCCACCAGTGTATTTAGGTGGTTTGTTTCTCGTAAATCGCTCGGTATAGATGTGTTTATTTTTCATAGATATTTCACGTATTTCATGTATTTTTGCATATGCGGTCATTAAGTATTCCATTCCACAATGCTATCTTCCAACGTACGACGTTGTAAAATGTATAGAGCCGTGCAAAAATTATGGTCTTATGACTGCAACAAAATGGCATAAATTATGGAACGTCTTGTGGTGCTTGCATATTAATCGACTACGGTTTTATTTTACAATATGGCGGTAAGCTGCAGTATAAAGTGCGGGCAGTGAAGAACTATTTATGGCGTATAATTCACTAGTTACGGCTTGGCCACTACGAAAACTTCGCTTGAATATAAGCAGGCATATTTGGAATAATTCAAGATGAAGAAGGAAACGAACGAATGCTGGAAACGGAGACGAATTATTCGAAGAATTCCAAACAGGATGGTTCAGAATACCAAAAGAAATTATTAGAAAGTTATTCGATGGTATTCGCAAAAGAATTTCTGTCATTGTTGAAGTAAGGGAGCTAAATGTTTTAAATTAATTAAATATTCTCTCATCCAAGTTGGCTCGCCCAAAAGCTAATGTCAATAATTATATTTTTCAGTATAAAAAATTCTGTCTGCCATACACTTGTATGAAATGTGCAAAGGCATAATTCGATCATTTGAATCATCGAATTGCAAGAATCATTACGTTCGATTTTACTTTCTAGGATTTAAATTTCGTTTCCCACAATGTTGCTTTGAAAGTAATTTAAATTATAATTAATTATTCTGTAATTGTGAGAAAGATATAAACAATACTTCAGATAATGAAGATGGGTGGGTTAGTAATATTTTGAACTGGTGCAAAACCAGAAATAAAATATTGCAACTAGACTGCAGATTTTATGCATTTATGATCAAAATGAGTAGGTGCAATTCAAACCGATAAAAAGATGAACAGAGTCCGACAGTGTCGAAATGCTATTTGATCATATAAAAATTATTAATGAACAATATAAATTTTTACTTAGCTCCTGTAGATTGCAGTCGATGTATAAGAACGTTATTTTTTATAAAGATCCGCAGTCTAATTATAACTAATAAATTAAATTCAACATGATAAAAATATTGCTAGCTTCTTAATTCAAATGAGAGACGGTTTTGGAACTTCCTAAAAAAGATGGTTTCATTGGTTCAAGTTTGCTTTTCACTGTACCAGTGTACTCCTCATTGAATTGCAGAATTTTATGTAAAACAAAAATAATTTACATTAATTACAAAACACAGGTCTCTTTTAATTATTCGAATGAGTTGAAAATAATCGGATTAACAAACAATGATTAAAATATAAAATATAAATGATTATTTATTTAAATAAGTTTCCGTAATTAATTCCACTAGTGTAGCTGTTTTAGGCTTGAAGATAGAAGAAAATGTTACATAGTAAAGTTGTATTGTTAAAGGAAGCAAATATTGTGAATAAAAAAACGTTGTGATTGTTGTCGTTTTCAAGGTCTTTTGAAGGACGTCGATAGTTTTTAAATGTCACCGTATATTTAAAACTTAATAGTGTCTTAGTCGATGTCAAGACGAGTTCAATGATTTCATACACCATGACCTTCGAATGACTTTGGACTCGTAAATATGTATAGTTTGACTAGCCTGTTTGATCAACGGAAATTTAATTTCTTAAGAGGGTAAACTCGTTTCCAGGATTGCAAGGGTGCAGGATGCGCCTTCTCATTTCTCGATAATGCAAAGATGGGGTTCTTCTAGTAGCCAAAGCGCTAGATAAAAGATCAATCTACTTTACGAGGCGTAATTTGCATTATTCGGAAGCATACAGCTGCGCATGCAGCTATTTTCATAAAGCTACGACAGCTACATGCTACCGAATAATGCAAATTTTATTTTTGGGACACTCTATATGTATAAATGTAAATACGTTCATTCAAAGTGTAACTAGTTAAGTACACAGACAAATTTTGCATTTCTTCTTTATTTTACATGTATAACAGAATCATCTTCTCAGTCGTTCCATTGCACCCTGCATTAAATTCAATGAGCATCTATGAATATTGCAACAACTTCTTATCAATTTATTGGTGCTTGTTAAGCATTCGAAATTTATTACAACGTAATGAATATTAATACGTATCGTTGTCGTATTTATTCCTAGCAGTATCAGCTGCAAACACGATTAATAAGTTAGTCGAATTTATTTCAGGAACACACTTTCTCTTTCTCTCTCTCGCTCTCGATATAAATGTTTCAGAAACGTGAAGTACGATGAAACGTGCCTTATCAGAATTAACAGGAAAATCAAAGTGCTCAGCTTTTCAAATGAAGAAATTTTCGTGAAATAGAACAATCACATAATTTTTAAAAAATTCAATATTTTTGACGTCTAGTTTCCGAGATGTCTTACAAAATATGGCTCCCATTCCCCAATTTGGAGGGCTGTTTTCACCCCTTCAAAGTGGATGGTTGCCGATAAAAAAAGACGTGTAAAATATTTTTCGAAGAAATATATCTCGCATAAGTTTCATAAAAATCGGTTTGTATCACCTGAATATGTTCCCTTGTAAGTTAGTGTCATATTAGTGGAGGAGTTTTATTGGAAGAATTTAGAAACACTTTTATAATGTACCTTCGATTTATTAAAATTATTAAAAGAGAAAATTTCTGTGTCTGATAATTGACTTAGAAAATTGTTGTTCTTGACGAACATTCAGGCATTGTAGAAAGAGTGTTCGTGTATCGTTTAAAAACAAATAATTTAATTAAGTTGTTTGATCCAATTTATAAAAAATAACTTATGCGTTCTTAAAGGGTAAACAAATACTTATTATCCTAACTTTTGGTAGAATCTGAGAGATAAGGGATTGTCTAATTCAATATTAATACTGCTAATTGAATTTACAGGATAATGAAACAGAAATTATCTAAACGATGTATTGAAAACTTTGTTGTCAATGTAATTGATTACGACTTGGGTTTAAATTAGGTGAAAATGGGATAAGGGAACGTACGAGGTGCATTCTCGTGGGACCTGATCAGCGATTAAAGTTTCTGTGAAGAATCAGTAATTCCTACTGAAAGTTCGGTAGTTAGAACCATAAACTTTAGGGTACCAGCATGTAGTGACCGATACCGGTACACTAAGCGATAAGTTTACGAGGAATGTCCAGCAAACTGTGTAGCTTAATCCATTTTTCAAGCCTGGACTTGGTTCTTCATTCCACCTTAGTTAATTTACTATTGTACATAACCACTGTGTATTTTTTAGAAATTAAAATAGTTAATGGATCTTAATGCTACTAGTTTTATAATTATATTTATATTGTATGCACAGTGAATGATCAAATTATTAAAGCCATGGATCGAAGGAAGAGTTGGGCATTAACCGATTAAAATTTTAATCAAGATTGATTGATTGATGTGTACGATTAAGAAAGGTAATCATTGAAACAATCGATTGATGAAGTTAATACTCAATTCTTTCATCGATTTTCGGAAAATGTTATCTCCAATTACTGTAATAAATGTTAACTACGGTTTAGCAAGTATGATAACGTAATGCGATTTAATTGACCACGGAGCAGTACTAAATTTTAATGAAGTTTGATGTTTCCTTTAATTAATTCAGATCTGAGAGCTTCTGAGTCTAATTGTAAGTCGAAATTAGCTGAACAGAGAGATTGTGTTAAATACCAATTAAATCAGTCTAATTTCAATGGTTAATTATCAGTGAAGTCTGAAAGAAAAACCGCAATATTATCGCAGTTGTAATCGCTGTACCGAAAGACTACTATTTTATTTAGTTACAGAAAGAATGGCTTGAAAATTTATATATGTAAAATAAAAGAGAATTCGAAATGCTTTTCGGAAGCAGTGAGGCCAACAGTTATTTATTAAATAATTTATTAATCGTTATACAACTTGTATTCACTTCCGAATGTTTTATCTAAAAATGGAGTACTGCGTTTAATTGTTTCGTTTATGCATGGAGATGTTTTTAATAAATGTTAGCATACTAAATTCTTGCATACAATAATTATTATTACTGTACATTTGTTATGAACTAGAACAACGAGAATTGCTACGAGAATTTTAATTTTAATTGTTACTTTCAAGTTACTGAAAACTGTTCAATAAGAAATAAATCTTTGTTTAACTCCTGTCCTCGCAATCGCACGAAAGTCAGAGAACTTCGCGTTTACTTAAAAATTCACAGTTTCCTAAGAATTAACTGAAAAGTTGAACGTCTACTTAGTTTTACTTTCTCTAACAAAGATGTTAATACTGTTATGATATTGAATTTTATCAAGTTCGGTGTTTGAAATATAGACGTTGTTATAAGATTTTAACGCTGACCGAGAAAAGTTTCTTCGCAAACGTTTTCTTAATGGGACTACTAGTAAGCACCTTAAAAATTGAGCGTACCAGAGTAATTTTTACAGAACTGTATTCATTTAGTAATAATATTGCTTAAACTAGATTCCACACAGAGAAGCTACTTATTATTGACTAATGCAAAATTATATTTTCAGGTTGCCTTAGGACGAGGCCATGTATGACTACACATGGTATGTTGTTCACTATTTTCATGTATGTATTGGGTTGGAACGACAGCTCATTGCGTTTGTAAATTAAAGTTAAAGTTAAAGTTCAGATATTTATTGATAGATTTAGTCAATAATATACAGGGTCATCCGTTTTTAAACGGACAAACGTGAACCAGCTATAAAGAACCCCAAATGGAACAAGTTTTACCCCTGCCACTTTTTTCATTTCGGCCTTGATTTCTAGAAAATTGCAAAAAACCATAATTTTTTTAGTTCACATAAACTTGAATATCTCGGGACTCCAGTGATGAATCTTGATGATTTTTTCTTAAATTTCAACATTTATAACTAAATGGTTAGTAAAAACGTTCAGTTTTCGAAAAAATAGTTTACGTTAATTTTTAAATAAACGGTTGATTACGCATAAATCCAAGTTTTTCGAAGTTTTTTCATTCAGACTCCACGACGTGCCCTATGCCAAAAAAAAACAAAGATCCAAAGGTCATACAAAAATATTTTGTTAACAAAAAAGATGCCCCTATTTATTTTAAACCAAACAAAGGAAAAATCGTCAAGATTCATCACTGGAGTCCCGAGATATTCAAGTTTATGTGAACTACAAAAATTATGGTTTTTTGCAATTTTCTAGAAATCAAGGCCGAAACAAAAAAAGTGGCAGGGGTAAAACTTGTTCCATTTGGGGTTCTTTATAGCTGATTTACGTTTGTCCGTTTAAAAACGGATGACCCTGTATATTCCGTTCTGATCTATATTTGTCATTTTCGAGGTATAACTCTCGGGTAAGACTTTAGAAACCCCCCCCCTCCTTTCGACATGTGACATACGTCATTCTATTCGTTTTGACATGCTGAACACAAAATTTATGTGTCATTTTTGGCTGAAATGAATAGTTTTCGAGATATTCGTGAAAAACTGCAGTTACTACACATTGAATTTTGTGTATACGTGCATGTCCGTGCTGTGCGTGTGCGTCACCACGATTCGACCGCTGGTCAAATGTTTCTACAGATATATCACTACGATCGTCGAACGATCTATATACAGCGTGAACTTTTTAAAATATACGATGATGAAGAGTGAGGACACATTACAACAATACCACACACACCCACCCAGTGATTCTCAGACGAAGGTTCGGTAATTATGTATTGCGAAAGGGTCGCTGTACTCCGATTTTGATGAAATTTAAACATGTTATAGATTTTGACATTTTGAACAACTTTTTCCTTTTCTAATGAAGGGGGGTCGCTTTTAATTTTGAAAGACCAATCCTAGATTTTCGAATGCGTGGTCGGGCCGGCCTGGCGGCCGGCCCTCTCCGCCCCCTTCGCGACCTAACCACAACTCATTCTATTCGCACGATTTTTCCATTACTAGTTCAAATTCTGAAAGACAGTTGCAATGCAAAGGTTGTGATTAGGTCACGGAGGGGGTCGAAAGGGCCTGCTGTCAGGCCGGCCCGACCACGCATTCGAAAATTTAGGATTGGTCTTTCAAAATTAAAAGCGACCCCCCTTCATTAGAAAAGGAAAAAGTTGTTCAAAATGTCAAAATCTATAACATGTTTAAATTTCATCAAAATCGGAGTACAGCGACCCTTTCGCAATACATAATTACCGAACCTTCGTCTGAGAAACACTGGGTGGGTGTGTGTGGTATTGTTGTAATGTGTCCTCACTCTTCATCATCGTATATTTTAAAAAGTTCACGCTGTATATAGATCGTTCGACGATCGTAGTGATATATCTGTAGAAACATTTGACCAGCGGTCGAATCGTGGTGACGCACACGCACAGCACGGACATGCACGTATACACAAAATTCAATGTGTAGTAACTGCAGTTTTTCACGAATATCTCGAAAACTATTCATTTCAGCCAAAAATGACACATAAATTTTGTGTTCAGCATGTCAAAACGAATAGAATGACGTATGTCACATGTCGAAAGGAAGGGGGGGTTTTCTAAAGTTCAGCCAACTCTCGTGTTATTGATAAACATATGAATTGTATTACGCGCCTCCTCCTTTGATCAACTTGTAGTACCTCTACTTTACTCCAGTATCGCCACAATGTTTATAGATGGAAAAAAGAAGAAAAACTATGGTCCGTGGCGCTATGTTCAAATCCATCATTCTTTTATTTTGTGCCAAGAGTCACGCACGTATTTTCTTTTCCTTGCAGATTATTATTTGTTGCCTTTTTAATATTATTGGAGATGGCTGATACGGAAATTAAGAATATTCTAATTTCTAAGAGACTTAAGAAAATGGAAAGAGAAATAAGGAAACACAAAAGGAAAATAAAGCGTTTGAAGAGACGCCGTAAGTTAACCTTATCCTTTCTCATCTTTCGCTTTGTTTTTTATAAAGAATTTATTCAATCACAAGTTAATTGAGATAAATTCATGGACAAGCTCCAAGATTAGAAATAATTTTTCTTTAATCGCAAATCTGTATAATTGAGGTTTAAATGCAATCAGTGTCAAGTACACATGCCGCAAAAGGCATTTGCATTTTATAAAACATGGTCTTAACCGAATACAAGTTATTTGGTTAAAACTTCAGGAACAAGTTTTCCTGTTAAGAGAAATAAATTATTAATTAATTATTATTATTATTAATGAACATATGAATAAATAATTTTAATTTTAACTTTGATTCTTAATTTGAAAACGCTACGAACTTTTTATCCAACCCTGTATAGCAACACAGGTAGATCAGTGTACATTTGAGCTGTTCGAAGTCGTTTTTACGAAATTATTACAATCGTTATCATTGCATGAAAATATTTCAGAAATTAGATTCAAGTTTTATTGACTCTCAAAATTTAATATTTTCGTGGTAACACGCATCATAAACATCTGGAGTCGTTTACTAAGTGCTATGGTTGGTTTTTGCTGTATGTCCATGGGGGCCTATCGATAATTCAATGAACGATGCTGTGTTGCATATCAGGTAACCGATCTCAACAAGCGCTATCATGTTATGAATAAAAAATTGCAGCTTTCCATTAAAACTCAAGTAACCTGATGTAAACGTCATCTTCATTGCGTCACTTTCTTGTCGTACAAATACCCCGCGTTACGAAATAATGAAGCACCCGGTTATATTTCATAGAAGGGCGTAAAAAATCAAACAAGAACACAGTAACTTTGGAAAAAGGATTCCTCTGTTTAATTGAATAGTTCCGACAATATGTATTATCATGGATTATCTAATACGTTGAATGCAATAAATCGATCATTGCACAATATAATTTCTACAAAATGATATTGTTTGTCATTACATTTTACAATTATACTGGGAGCTTCTTTTGTTGCACGATAGTGTATGCATGTTGGAAAATAAATGACAGAACTAAACGATTGTATGAACTCATATTATGAGTTCATTCGATAGCTAGCTGTTATGGAAGCGAAGGGTTGTTCCAATGATACAGCACAAATTAGAAGGGGAAACGTCCATTGCCACAGTAAACAGGGGTAGGGTAAAGTTTATAAATATTATCGTCGCTGTAAATAATAATGAACAGGCATTAGCTAACTCGTGCTGAATCACGCACGTAGTTCATAAACTTTCGAAACGTTTGCCTTGAAAATAAAACAGTACGTGACAAATCTTCGCTAAACGTCCACAATTTATGATAAAGGTGAATTCTTCTCGATCGGAAATTTGGATAATTAAAGTTTAAATGATATCGGCGCCAGGTTCGATCATTTTAGAAAGAAAAAACAACAAATGTGCAATTAGTAAATGTTTCTGACGTTTCGATCCCGATGTGGATCTTTTTCAAAGAACAAGTATTGCGTCTGAAAATATTTGAAGACACAAAATATGTCAGAATGCAAATTTTCACAATTTGTAATATAGAAAAACCATAAAATAAAATTTTATGTTTAATGGAAACTTACTTGTTGTATAGAAAAAGGACAAAAAAATTGTAACACAAATTTTTGTAACACAAATAATTTATATCTCGAACAACACATTACCAAGATATACTTGAGCAAATTAAAATATAGTTATAAACGAAATTCAACTTTTCTTTGAAAAGAAAGAAAAATAAACTAAAAAATTGTGTATTTGTTTTAACAAACTATATGTTTTTTTGTTTGTTGGAGAGAAATAAATTTCAAAAACGAAAAGAAAAGAGAAATATTAATAATAAAAGTAAATTCATGATATGTGCTAAGATAATGAAAATGAAATTAGTAGAATCCAATAATTATAAAAATTATAAATTATTTGTGTTACAAAAATTTGTGTTACAATGTTACGTCCTTTTTCTATACAACAAGTAAGTTTCCATTAAACGTTAAATTTTATTTTATGGTTTTTCTATATTACAAATTGTGAAAATTTGCATTCTGACATATTTTGTGTTTTCAAATATTTTCAGACGCAATACTTGTTCTTTGAAAAAGATCCACATCGGGATCGAAACGTCAGAAACATTCACTAATTGCACATTTGTTGTTTTTTCTTTCTAAAATGATCGAACCTGGCGCCGATATCATTTAAACTTTAATTGTCCACAATTTATTTTTACACTAGCAGTTACTGTCCTGTTAGTTTCATTCTATGGCTATTTTAGTAATACGATTGAAAGGCAGATGTATTTATGTGAGTGGAAAATATGCAATGGTACTGTTTTCCATGGGCTTCCATTTTTTGGTACCAACGATAAAATCTTTAATACGATTACCTATCTGTTTACTTTATTTATCACAGTTATCCCTTCTGTTAATGCATGTACGTTACAATAAATTCGTTTCGAGAATATACAGGGTGTCTCAAATGTGTCTGAAAACTTTGAAAGGTTTCTGAAGTTGTTTGAAGAAATTTCTCCCTCAGCGAATATTTCTGCCATGGCTTTACTGAATTTGCATTCTCATTTCTTGATAATACAAAAATGGGGTTTCTTAGTAGTCAATAGTGCTAGATAAAAGATCTATTTAGACTACAGTCACCATCAGAAGTCCCATTTCTTCGTTTATGAGGTGTAATTTGTATTATTCGACAGCATGTAGCTACGGAAATAGTTACATGCACAGTTGTATGCTTCGGAATAATGCAAATTACGGCTCGTAAACGAAAAAATAGGACTTTTGAGAATGATAGCGTCCTAGATCGATCTTTCATCTAGCGTTTTTGACTACTGAAAACCCCCACTTTTGTATGATCCAAAAATGAGAACGTGAATCAGGCACCCTTGCAATCCTGGAAAAAGGAAATAACGAAACTGAAACGGGAATTTTCGCAAGGGAAAAAGTGACTTCATATAATCTGTAGAACCACTACTTGCAATGTTTACCGACAGTTTTAGAACACCTGTACACATATACATAAGTATTGCACTTTCATGCACACATAAATGCTTGCGTTACATTCTAAAGCTAAACTGATTTCAAATTTAGCTCTTGTACTTATGATTAACTTTATGCTTGAATGCGTGCATACAATTATGACGATATACATAAATCGCTTAATTACTTAGGTGAAATTGATATCATTGGATTAGCTTAAGCTTAATTCAATATTGATATTAAAGACGATCGATGCTTCTCCTCAAAGGAAAACAAATGCTAATATTTATAGCTGCTGTTGAACATTGCTAATTCATTTTAATTTTCATTTGTTTGATACGTGTAAATACGCGACTAAATAGACTACAAATCACAAACAATCATAAATAGTCTAAATAGACAACAAATATCTATCATGATGGGAAATAAGGTAATTATGTAGAAAAGGTCTGTCTATTTTGATTTTCATGAAATTTTAATATGTTATAGATTTCAACATTTTGAACAACTTTTTCCTTTTCCAATATAGGGGGGTCGCTTTTAGTTTTCGAGATATTCGCAAAAAACTGTTGCTAATACTGTACTGAATTTTTGTTTACTTTTGGTTTGGAATCACGTAGTGGGGATGAGAGAGAAAACAAGGTCCCACTCTATATAGGGTGACACATATATAGGGTAAGCAATCAATACAAATAAATTCAATACAGCATTAGCAATAGTTTTTTGCGAATATCTCGAAAACTGAAAGCGACCCCCTATATTGGAAAAGGAAACAGTTGTTCAGAATGTGTTGCTGCATAACATATTAAAATTTCATCAAAATCCGAGTTCGCTATTTTCTATATAATTACTGAAAATAAATAAATTATTACAAGAATTTATTTATTTAGACCTTGCACTGTTCTCATTATAACATGTGCTCTAATAAAGATATTTATTAAGTCATTTCTTATGAAAGCATCTTGATCTTTATCTTTTTTTTCGTCGTGATACGTTTAGTGCTAAGGATCAGCTTTGTACATCAAAGTTCTCTATAACAAACCTAACTGTAACTGCATTTCTTGATCGAAACATTTTATCAGAGTCGTATTCTAAAATCGGACATTTCATGTGCAACAACCTAATAATCCTTAACGTCACAATATCATTACAATTAGTCTTATAAAATCAAGTCGTTTCCAAGATTTATTGTGACTGAAGGTACACAGATATTTTAAAACATTTTGTTGATTTACTTGCCGTTTACGTTGGAGCAAGTAATTTACTACCGACAAGCAGAAAAGTTAACCCGCTTCAAGCGATTTTGCAGCGGTATCATTAATGCTGGATACAAGTTCGTTAAGTTCATTTAAAAGTTCCGTGCATATTTCCGCGAAGAAATATTGCTCGGTCGCTCGGATTGCAGATGAGTGAAATAAATTTCACTCGGCTGGAATTTCTATCGATGTTTTGAATATGTTCCGCAGGCAAATTAATTGAAATATAGTTTTTCAACCGAATAATGACAACGTGATATCCGAATATACGGGGAGCACGTTTTAATCAAACTGCAATAATTGTCATCTTCTAACTACAAATGTTTCAAGTTATTTGATAATATATCATACTATACGTAGCAGTACAGTGAACCACTATAACCTGCAATACAGGGTGTGTCTCTTAACCCTCATCCGTTCCTCATTTCACGAACTTAATCTGTCCCTCGGTGTCAAATTGACACAATGATAAACAAATCGATAAAATAACGAGACAAACAGTTACTTTTCGCCATTTTTTTCATTCAAATTGATGAGTTAATATTTACATCTCTTCTTTTTGAGGTTATACGGTTCGCATTAAAAACATTAAAGTCACCAAGTTTTGGACAAATTTACTTACAAATAACAGAACAGTATAACTTATTGCGGGAAAATTGTGTCAAATTGACACGAGGGGCGGATGAGGGTTAAGTGTGACCCTCCAGAATATCTTCTTTAATTTCGAAACATTTCGAATTTCACCTGCATCTTCGGTGTTCGAGGTCATTTGAAGGTCACGTCATAGTATATACTTGAAATAATTTGTTTTGACCTCGAAAACTACGAGAAAATCGACTCCTGTACGACACTGACCACTTGATACCATTCAAATTAAACATAAAAAATTGTTTGCATCCTAAACTTCAATCTTCTTCTTTAATTTTCAATAGAAACTTTGAATTTCTTTATCTATACTGTTCCACAAGAAGGCATAATTACTCTGCACACAATAAACCATTACAATTTACACAGGTACATTACCTGCTCGTATAGGAATAAATTGTTTAGGATCCAAACTTGGACAAAAGTTACACAAGCCACCCTTAAAATACGTTGTTAAACATTTTCAGTGGCACGCACACAACTATTTACTATTTCAAATTAGAGTCCACCGTTTTGGACGTGTATTGAGGATACAGGTATTCACGTGTTCACGTGTACTAATATATATCCGTATTTTAATCCGTGTACTTCTTTATACACGAATACACGGATACTGAAGTAAACGTGTACACGTGTATCGAAATACACACAGTATCCGTTATTTTCAATTTACTTGTATTATCTGTATATTGAAGTTTAAGAGTACACGTGTGTCGATATAAGGTTTAGTTTGCCGGAAAATATAAACATTTTGGTTTTTCTTCATCAAAATAAACAGTTAATTGATTATTAAGGTTTATTAACAGAAATTATGATGTTTGTTAATTTTCGAGACCTCTCACGTTAACTCTTGTACATTTCAATGTACTATCCGTGTATCCGTGTACTTTAATACACGGGCACACGTGTATCAAAATACACGTATAATACACGTGTACCCGTACATTCAAGTTCCCAGTTATCCGTATATTGTGATACACGTGAACACGTGTATTTCAGTACACGTGTATCCGTGTATTAAATAGTATCCGAACTTCTAAACGGATATATTAACTACACGTGTTCACGTGTATTTTCAATACAAGTGAAATGGGTATCTTCATTTCAAATTATATTTCACTCAGCTCTGTGAACAATAATTAAGGTAAAGGTACTAGTAGTTGACCAGTTAAGAGAAGTTTTCCACGCGAATAATAGTAACCATTTACTCTGTCATCAAATAGTAAGAGTCGATGTCTAAAGACACTCTTTAAGTCTTCTAAATTATGTACCAAGGCCACTTTTTAAAAAAAGTTTACTTGTACAAATTGAAGAAACATATTTAGAAATTCAGTAATTGCTTCAGAAGTTGACCACTCATGAAAATGAAAAATCTAGTAATTGACCTCCTATTCGTTAGTAGTTGACCACTTATACTAGAAAGGGGGTTGAAGCAATAATGTTGGGAATCAATTTACTATAATTTAGTTTCAACAATTTCTAACACAAGTTACAATTAAAGAATGAAATAAGAAATAAAACAAATCAATTCCATAAAAAGTTCAATTGAGGAACAGAGTAGACGTTGCAAGTTAATAGAGAATAGTATTAGAGAAATTTAACCAACAGATGGTATGGCATCCGAGGTTCGCTTTCATCGAAAGTGTACAGCTTATAAAAATCTTATTTTTTATGTTTTTCTATAAAATGGTCAACAACTCGTTCATGGTAAACTACTGGTACCTTTACCTTATAGTTTAATAACAATCAAATACGGTCCCGGTCACGTGATGCGTTTCACGCCCGTCGTGCATGCGTCAGAATGTCACGTGACTAATCCGGTACTTGCAGAGAGAGAGAGAGAGGGGGTAACCTTTTCTCCTCGATTTAAGGGGGTAGAGTACCCACGTGACATTACTAGAATCTAACCAGAATATTACTAGAAAACAAGTGAAAACAGGGGTTTACGGGAACACACCTCACGTCGTCATATGATTATATTTTGAGCTGAGTGAGGGCTCATTCTAAAGAGGAAGGTTAAATGAAGCGCGCGTGGGTCCAACTTCAGTTACATTATGTTTATATCCAGTAATGTGACTGTCCAAAGTAGGGAAAACAAATGAAGAAAAATTCCGGATATTCTAATGTATTTTTCGATCACAAAAAGATTTTTCCTGCTAATTTAGGGACCCACGCGCGCTTCATTTAACCTTCCTCTTTCAAATGAGCCCTCACTCAGCTCAATATATAATCGTATGAGGATGTGAGGTGTGTTCCCGTGATCGCATTCAATTGTTTCCCAGATTCCCTTCATGAAGGGTGAGTAGAAGCAATTTTAGTTCAGCTACTTGGACGAGATGGCGCTTAGTCAGGAGAATTATCAGCGTAGTTTCTTAACAACAAAAGTGTAAAGGGCATGACGCCACTCGGATCCATTAATAGCAATAAAGATAATGATTAAAAGAAAAAAACCTGTAATGATAACGAAACTAAAGCGTTAGATTGATACAGATGTATGTTCATCACTGTTGCCAAATTGGTTTTCCGCGCGGGGGTTGGTCACAATGAAAAATAGCATGGTCACGTGGGGCCTCTACCCCCTTAAGTAAATTCCCTTCATCTGCCCTGTATCACTGCAGGTTCTTATCTCGTCCCTTTCTGGTGGAAGGGTTAAATCTCCCTTGATTTAAGAACGAATCAAAACATGGTCCGCGTATAAATCAAGCTTTCGTCGGTGTTCGCAATCGTGCAGAGTTGATTACCAAGTCGACGAATGTAATTTATAGCAGCAAGACGAGGACCGTGCTAAATATCGGCCGGCTGATATTCCGCGTAACGCTGTTAACGGCGACGAGTAATAGAGGTGTCGCTCGTTTTAATTATCAATCTCTCTCCCCCCCCCCCTCCCGCGCGGTCTATCGATGTAATCCTTTTTTTTCTCTTCTTTTCGCAGAGGGGCTATTATTTACGACTTGATGTCATGCATGCAGCTGTTGGATAAAAGTGTCCCGGTAAACTGAAGCCCTTATCGATCGCGAGGAGCGAGAGAAAGAGGGAAAAGAGGGCAAGGAATAAGGTGGAAGAACCGTGGCAGCGGTGAAGTGGTCGGCTACACAGCCATGAAATGTATGAATTTTCCATGTGAGCTTTGCCTCTCCCGCTGATTTCTTTCCTCTATTTCGTTCTTCACCGCCAATTTCTCCTTCCACGGTCGCATTAACGGAGCGCAAAGCAAGAGGCATTACTTCCGCGCTTTCGTGCCACCGGGATTAATAACTTCCCACTCGTTCTCCACTGTCGCGGTGTGATCAGTGGATCGTTTGTTTAGCTGGCACAGCTCCGAGACCGTTTCAACACTGATTAGCACGTGACGGTCATGGTATCTGACGCGCGGTACACTCGCGTTTGATACTCCTCAATTGCCACTTTATTGGTATTCAGTTCCTACTAACGATGAGTGGATCTTCTTCAACACTAGGTTACGGGGCTACCCTGGTGGAATTAATTCTTGTCATTGAATAAAAAATCGAACGCGTCGAAACAGGGCTGCTCCGTGTGCAAAAAACATTTAGTGCCTCTTCAAACATAGAATTGATTTATATTAACATAAATGTTGTCGATCGTAACAATTTTATAGAAAATGTATATAAAACAAGCAATTTTGCAATTCAACAAATTCTCGACGTTTCGATCCAGATCCGGACCATTTTCAAGAGAAAATAGTTCGTAGTATATTCCATACGCTGTTATATTTATTTATTATTTATTATTAAATAATTTGAACAAGCAGTATACAGATATTTTTAAATTGTTTTAATCATTAATTTTAACTCTGACTCATTCATTTCGCATAAAATCTGCAATGTGATCATTGAATTGGAACAGCTGAGAGGACGTGTACGAAATTCAACATTCCTACAAAGCAAGGACCAGGTTCAAAAATTAGAGTGTACAGCGTCACAGAATTTTTCCGAGTAGAAAGTTTAGAGGAGGCCGAAAGCGTAAAATTTTAAAAATCCCGACTACTAATAAGTTTATGAGAGAAATTTATGTACGGGAAAAACTGTTGCGTATTTTACGAGGAAAAAATTCTGAATTATACATGCATTATTCTTTCCATAGGAACAATACTACGATTCACGAACTTTATGTAGTCTATTTACGTGTTGCAATTTATGTAAATGCAAATGGCAAACATGAAACGCTGAAGTAGAGGCAGAAAACGAAAACAGAAGAATAAAAAGAAAGCACGATACAAAGAGACTGACACAAATAAATAAGTTGCAACGTTTCATTGAGCTTTTATAGAAAATGTTTAGTGAATTTGCAAGGGTCGAAAAATAATAATATTACGATTTTTAAATCATACATATAAATATAATAAAAATGTTAATATAACAAATGTTAATATTAATTAACACTCACTCATTTTACAGATACAGTAAAGCCTTGTTCTAAGAAAAACTCTCGGGTACGTGATGTTTCTTAGATCCTGTAGTATAGGATTCACAATTGTGTTAACCCTTTGCACTCTAAATTATTTTTCAATTTTATTGTCAACTACTCTCTATTATTTAAAGTGTTGTATTTGAAATTTACTTCAAAGTACAGTTCCTTGACTACTACTTATTTTAAACAATTTTGTTTACTAATTCCAAGTCAATTGTACGAAACCTAAGTTAAATGAAAATTTATATTCTTTTTTAAATGCCGTTAAAAAGTTGAAAATAATATCAAAATATCATTAGATTCATCTAATATGTGTTTAGTTTTGTATTTGACATATCATTTTGATCATAAATGCATGAAATCCTCGATCTAGTAATTATATTAAGTATATAATAAATTATATTAATCTCAAACTTTGTTGTAATTCATATTTGTTTTTAACTACCAAATAAGAAATTAAATAAGTAAAGGAAGAAACAAATTAAATTTAATTTAATTAAGTTAAATTAAAAAATTCGTTTTATTTACATTTTCTTTCTCTGATGTCGAGTCACATTCAACAAAGGAGTGCAAAGGGTTAATATAGATAAGTACATACACAATGATTTAACTTTTCACAATTGCACAATAAAACTGTGAATACTTGTTGTTTGCAGAGACATTTGCCGAACAAATTTATGTCATAAAGCACAAATGCTTATGGTGAACTGTCCCCAATGCAATCTTGAACTTTTTAACTTTTTCTCTGGTACACGCTACAGAGACATCAAAATGCACTATAGAATTATACAAATATACCTTATAAGGATTTCCCAAAGTTAGAGCAGAATCTCTTGAGAAATCTCCAAATCTGTTAGATGACGCAATCACGTGCTGCACATGATGTACGTACATACACAGTAAGTCAACACGAAAGAAGGATCAATAAAAACCCCGATATCGCCAGCATTTACGAAAATTATTGCAAACAGCTATTATGCTATTCAAAAGAAGGGCTAATGCAATGTGCTTGTAACTCGGAAGTTATAAATACTTGGTTATAAACAAATAACACATTTTTTTCACGATGTTAGTTCAAAATGAAAATACTCTTGATGACAATTTTTACTTCAAAACAATTATATTGGTTAGAATACACATTTTGGTCTAATTTTTTAAACTGGAAGTAAATTCACTATGAATTGAATAAATTGCAATTCATTACAATTCAAGTTGGCTGAACTTCATCTCCGGAAACTCTGAATCTTTTCAATTCAAAATCTGAGTTTCAATGTTAGGACTTTACTGGTTCAAAAGTTATGCGTGTGTAAAGTTGTGCGATTTGCAGCTTTTCTGACAGGTAATAAGTTTAAACGCGTGTAACTTTTGAACCACTAAATTCCTAACGTTAAAACTTGGATTTTCGTAAATTTCTCGCCAAAACATACAGGACTGTATAAGAGAAAATAACAATTTTTGGTTTCTGGAGGTAAAGTTAACCTTTAAGTTTTGTACTGAAAGCTAGCTTGTGACAGTTCACAGCCGCAGAAGGTAATTTACATTCTGTATTTACTGTGAGTGCTGAACAGGCTATTTGAGGTTCATATAAAACGTTTTAGATTTTGTAGCATAGAATTCCACGAACAAGGAACGATATCATACAACTATAATACATCCCATGTGGAAGATTGTAGGTACAAAATGCGTACAACTTGTAAAACAATATCCTAGGAATTTATCTTGTCTCATTCCATTTAATTTATATAAACAAAATTGTGAGACTTAAATTAATTAGCAATATTTTTTCAACTAACATTAATTAATTCAGTGACAGGGGTTCTCTGTTGATAATTATTGTCGTTTGTTCAGCTCCACGCAACAACGTGTTATTAACTGTTAAATACACAGAACTGGGAAATCCTTAAAGGAATTCACAACTAATGAACACGAAGGAGGAATCGTGATCCTCAAACGTAACCGGTTACGTTCGCTTGAATTGTTAAATAACGATACAGGTACTTACTAGGTATGCAGTGATCAACGATGTATGAAGACCACAGTTCGAGAAGTCTGCAGCAGTCGGTCGTTGCCAGGTGCATTTCATCCGACATTCGCAGCAGATTTTTTGAGAAATGTCAACCAGAATACGTGTCAGAACTTCTGCTTGTACGAGAAGTACTTGCACAAACTGTAACATAAAATTAAAAATTAGAAAAATATCTTGGAATCAGACTACTCTTGTCTCCACCACTTATAATTTTACTTTGTTTACAATTTACATTCGCCTGATTTATTAATGGATGTAACAACTCTCGTATATTTAAATAAATATGTGTACTCACAACACAGTCAGAGGATAATTAAAAAAGTGTAAATTTCCAAAAAGATTATTATACTTGTGATTAATAATAATAATGATTAATAGACAGCAGATCTTTGTGCAAAATAAAAACATTCCAACTGAATTGCAACAAACCGGAGTGACATAGAAATTTACTTCCTCTCTTAATATGTTCCATGGGTTGAAAATGATATAACATTATTTTAAAATTCGTCTAATCTTTTTAATGTTTCAAATCGGTTGCAAATCCGTTGCATAATGATTAATAATCGTATAATGATGCTGAATGATTAAGGAGTTTTCTTTTATGTTTTCGTTTTATTTCGACATTTCCAACAATGTTACTCTGGAATTTATTGTTTCATCGTTTCAATACTTCTCGAAGGAAGAATTTCAACGCAGTGACCAAAATATCGGTTACACGGATCCTACAAAATCCTTTCGAAACATATGGTAGAATTCCTTCGGTCACGGTTGGTGCCTGACGCGCTTGATATTCAACGATCCCTGAATCAGAAACGTACTACGTATTTCTTCTATTTTCTCTCGAATAATGCGGGCTAAGATCGTTTACATACATATATTAAAGGTCCTTCTTCACCGTAAGATATCGATTTCACACTATTTTCTCTAGTACACGTAACTTTTACAACTAGAACGTTGCGAGAACTTAACAGCAGAATATTCGGACGTGCACTGTAAAAGGGCGAAGTAACGTTTACTAGCACTTTTAGTTCTCGGTGTTTAGATTGCTATGCCGGGGAGCTTCTGTTTTGTTGATAAGCTGTGAACAGCAGCAGCTAAATGAGATGTTTGCTGCTGATAAATTTCAAGTGACTTTATAACTACGGTTTAAATGACTGTCAATTGAATTTCTGCAGTTGGTTTTTAACTCTGCACGCTTTGAAGTTGCACGTCCACGACGGATTACATAAGTCCTTAATGATTTCCTTGAGTAACGCATTTACTTTGTAAGTGTATTTAGTATACGTATACCTTACTTTGTAAATAGAGCGGGGATGACGAACTTCTTCTCCGCCGGGAGCCAGCAAACGCCCAATACTAATGCAACGGTCCTGGAAGAGAGCAGCTATTCCATTTCCAGACCTAAATCACGTGACAGAATGATGGGTATAACACCCCACTCTTCCTCCTCCGTTCATCAGTAGAGGGGGCAACTTTTCTTTGCCTAAGTCGGAGAGAAGAGTGGGGATGGGAACCACAACTGGCTCCTGAGCCAGAGATGCCAAACGGAGGAACCTGGAGGAACTTTCCCCTCCGGCTGGGCCCCCACTCTTCTACTAGTTCTACTGCGCACGCGCCACACACGACGTACGTTCGTAAAAATTGACGTTAATGCTTCAATAACACAAACTTGCTGGATTCAGAATTTCATTACATCGTAACAACACAATGTAATAGATCAATAGGGTATTGCATTGCATATGTAAAGCAAAGGAGTTCATTAACCTGCATTTATTTAAAGGTACATTAACACCGTTATTCCCTACAGTAGGATATGTATAAGAAATAGGATAACAAACAGGTATTTTGCTCCTAATTAATGAAATAAAACTTATTTAGGCTGAACTTTAGAAAACGCCCCCCTTCCTTTCTACATGTGACATACGTCATTCTATTCGTTTTGACATGCTGAACGCAAAATTTATGTGTCATTTTTGGCTGAAATGAATAGTTTTCGAGATATTCGTGAGAAACTGCAGTTACTACACATTGAATTTTGTGTATGCGTGCATGTGCGTCACCACGATTCTACCGCTGGTCAAATGTTTCTACAGATATATCACTACGATCGTCGAACGATCTATATACCGCGTGAACTTTTTAAAACATGTCATGATGAAAAGTGAGTACACATTACAACAATACCACACACACCCACCCAGTGTTTCTGAGAAGTAGATTCGGTAATTATGTATTGCGAAAGGGTCGCTGTACTCCGATTTTGATGAAATTTAAACGTTATAGATTTCGACCTTTTGAACAACTTTTTACTTTTCTAATGAAGGGGGGTCGCTTTTAATTTTGAAAGACCAATCCTAGATTTTCGAATGCGTGGTCGGGCCGGCCTGACAGCAGGCCCTCTCGACCCCCTCCGTGACCTAATCACAACCTTTACATTGTAACTGTCTTTCAGAATTTGAACTAGTAATGGAAAAATCGTGCGAATAGAATGAGTTGTGGTTAGGTCGTGGAGGGGGCGGAGAGGGCCGGCCGTCAGACCGGCCCGACCACGCATACAAAAATCTAAGATTGGTCTTTCAAAATTAAAAGCGACCCCCCTACGTTGGAAAAGTTGTTCACAATGACGAAATCTATAACATGTTTAAATTTCATCAAAATCGGAGTACAGCGTCCTTTTCGCAATACATAATTACCGAACCTTCGTCTCAGAAACACTGGGTGTGTGTGTGTGGTATTGTTGCAATGTGTCCTCACTCTTCATCATCGTATGTTTTAAAAAGTTCACGCGGTATATAGATCGTTCGACGATCGTAGTGGTGACGCACACGCACAGCACGGACATGCACGTGTACACAAAATTCAATGTGTAGTAACTGCAATTTTTCACGAATATCTCGAAAACTATTCATTCCCCCAAAAATGACACATAAATTTTGTGTTCAGCATGTCAAAACGAATAGAATGACGTATATCACATGTCGAAAGGAAGGGGGGGGTTTTCTAAAGTCTTACCCTTATTTATAAACCTGAGAATACGAGAATTAATATTCTTCATATCTTATTACGTTTATAAGTTTAAATGACCTTGAATGAACTTGAATGACTATATCTTTGAAATTGTCTCGCGAAGGGCTACGGAAACTTACACAATATTTTGGCTATCGTTCCCCCAGAAATATAATATGTCGAAAAGCCTCTTGAATCGTTTTTTCTTAGTTCGCAAGATTTACAAAATTATAAAGAGACTGTGGATCTTTATATATTAATGAGGAGATTGGTTGGGCGAAATATAAAACAGTGAATGATTTTAAAAATTCAAAAGTGTTGTAACATTGCTTTCAATGTAATCAAATCGTTAAACGAATGAAATAAATTTTTTATTTTGCATGAAGTTCTAATTATAAAGACCGATGCGAATATAAATACGTAAAAGGGGGGAGGTACTAGTCGGTAAATATTTTAGCGTATCCACGAACGTTGTTTATACAGGATAGTAGGAGCGGTGCCTCGAGGTAAGAAATGTTCAATATCCACGGAATATGTTCTCTCTGTTGTAGAAGCGAACTAAATATCTCACTAGCGAAACAATTGCCTTCCAATGTATCCGAACGTAAAAGAGCTCGCGAACGATGGCTGCAGTGGTTGTTTGCTTTTAGCGGTTACTATGTTGATAGCACGGACCGGAGAGATTTTCCCCAATGGGAGGCGAATGTTTTCTTGGGGAAAGAAGGAAGTAGCTAGAAATGTCGAGACGTGAATTTTTGCGCGAAACAGTAGAAAGCCAGCACAGAACTTCCTCTTCGGGCGTTAAAACGATAACGGCTGCGCGTTCGAAAATGAAACGTCAACAGAACCTAAGTCCAGTTTCTTTTCCCATTCAAAGGACTGTTCCATTCAAATCCTGTCGACTATGGCGCACTTTTGGTTTCGATTCCCTTGAGAATCAAAGCTTAACACAGGTACCAAGAGTTTGTAGATGTTCTTCTTAATATTGGATTAATTAGCCTTACTAAAAATTTATTATAACATCTGATGAAGCATCTAGAATATAATCTTGCTTCCAGAAGTATTGAAAGAACGATTAACTATGACCGTTCCGAATACATATTGTTGTATTAAAATGATAAGATCTATTCAGATCTTTCATAATTTTTATATGTCATTAAGTAAAAAAATTCATTGAGTAATTTCTAATGGAAGCATGTTTACAATTTCAATAATTAAAAAATGAAAAATCTGAAGCAATTCTAGAATAATATTGTTGCAAATGTTTAAATAATGTTGTTAATATTAAGTAAAGGAACTTGGAACCTTTATTAAGTACTAGACTCTTTATTATTTATTACTAGTAATCTCTGAACGATTAAAAAAATTTATTATAAGATCTGATGAAACGTCTAGAATAATATTGTTGCGAATAATGTCTCTATATAGCAGGACTAATAATATTATCAATATTATGATCACTGTAGTGACATTCTTGCGTCGAGAAGTATTTTTTTAAAATTAAAACAACGATTCAGCAATTGTACGATAATATTGTTGCAAATGTCTAAATAACATTGATAATGTTAAATAAAGAAACTTAAACTATAATATAATATTGAAGAGAATTTAACACAGTGTTATGGTATTTAACATTAATAGTAAGATCATCATTAGAAAATTTCATATAATTGCAATGACTTTAAATTTGTTTATATTTGTTTTCACGAAAATTCCGCAAGTATATTTGACGAGAGACGCTCGGGATTTCTCGGAGTAATCGTACTCCACACATTCGGTGGCCAAATGTCAGAGACGAATGTCCCCGAAGTTTTTCTCCGAAATTATAAATTCTTGTGTCATAAACAGACTGCTGATTTCATACATTCGTGACAGAGATGTGTGCGCAATGTATAAAACAGTGAATGCTTCAGACGAATTAACAATTGTATTGTTTTAGTTTTAGCTTAACGTCATTAACTTAATTTTGCGCGGAACGCTGATAAGTGTTTTACCTTCACGGAATCTGCAACCTACACAGATATCTAATTTTCGACAAGATGTTATTATCATCAATTGTTCTTCGAAATAGTAGTTACATAAATAAATCGTGTTTCACACATGTACTTTGACGTGTTTTCTTAATTATAACTCCAATTTAATAAAAAGAAACATATCAGAGTAGATGCGAATGAATTCATTTGTACAATAATTTTTAATTTCTAAAATAATTGTTTTTATACAGTAGAACGTTTTCGTCGTTCAAAGAGCTTGCTAATTTCGAAGAAACTTACGGGTAAATCGTGGCAAATAATTGGCATTGGCGTTGCCGTGTCGATTTCCACGATCTGTCTCCATTCAGCGTGAAAACTAAGCTATTCGCGCGGTTCTATTCGACAGTTAATGCATCCTGGAACTCCGGAATAGCGAAACATTCGAACACCCGAACTCTCTTTTTTCCTTCGAGCAGAGTACAACGCTGTTGACACACATGCTGCATAAAAATTACTGCACAGTCTGCACAGAACAAAGCAGTTAAAGCAGTGTATAACTCTTTTACGGTTAGGAATACGGAAACTGTGTCTCTCTTGGGCGATAGCTTCTTTTTCTATCTTACGTGATGTCATCAATGCTACGAAATTCGAAAGATTCTTCCAAACCGGAAAATATAAATGGTAACTGCAGAAGCGTTTAATGTAACAACTATATTAATTACTAGACTGCGGATGTTTATGCAATTTTAAAATTTTTATAGATGAATTTTAAGAAAGTCGAATAAAATACAATCTTATATTTCCGGTGGTAGTATTTTTGCTGATCTAGAAAAATCAAAGTTATACTAAATTCTGTCGAATTTTATATTCCACCACATTTTTTGCAGATCTTCAGAAGCCTTAAATGCAGAAAGATCCGCGGTCTATTAATTACCCTCATCTCTCTCATGTAATATATTGTATTATAAAATTATTATAAAAATTGAACCTCTACAATAAACTCCATCTGATTTATTTTTCTTCGAGTCCATACCATACAGGCTCGGATAAAAAGATGGTTTAAAAAAAACGATATTTAGCATTCCTTTTTCAGTGTCATCTAGTGAACTAACTAACTCCATAACACTAAACCTACCACCACCTGAAAATTGATTTCACTTAATATTTACTTCGAGTTGTTGGGTTCAACTTTTAAATGATCGTTCTATTGCAAAAAGTATTCGAATGTCATATTAGAAGTTACTACATATACATGATTATGGTTGAGATATAGTCTTCTACATCTTTGTCCCAAAAATGATGTACTTCCTACTTGAACGTGTTGAGTGTTTGATTTAAATCGTGTTTATTTATATTTTTTTATAAATGTATAAAATCCATAGTCTACGGATAATGTACATTTAGGATTACCGCAACTGCTGTAGTATGACTTCCTTTGATTGATATGTGACCCAGGCTCGCCAGAAATACAGTATAAACAAACTGTTTGACACCACCAAGATCCATTAAAATTGTCGCTTTGCGACAGGGCGACATTTTCTTTTCCATTAAGATGTTACTCCTCCCTTTATGGAGAGACATTTCTCGTCTTCCGTAGTAAACGCTAACTTCATCAGGAAAACGAAATTTTCACCATCCTCTGACCCTCCCCAGGTACATCAGTGTCTAAGAGTAGTTAAAAGCTAATTCGTGTCTTGTCTTTCTGAAACTCGAGGGACTATGACACGCCTGCTTGTTTATCGGAAATGAGAGGAACGGAATTCTAAAGTTAAAATAACGAATCTTGCCGTCTATCGCGCGGGAATGTCGCGTAGGCACGCATCCAGGGCCCGTACCTCATCACTTGCGAAAATATTCTACATAGATGCTTCCAGCTCCAAAATGAGTCCAATTAGATTGTTGTACTATTAACCCCTTGCACTACGATAACTGTACCAAACGACCTGATTTTTTATCATCAATTAGAAGCATTGGTTTACTAAATGATCTGCCAAAAAGATTTTCTAAAAACTACAATTTACTAGGTTGCATGCAAAAATAACAAAAGCATTACTTCTAATTTTTTTATTAGGGCCCTTAATGAAAATTTAAAATATATGTTTGTTACAAACATGCTGAAAATTTCATCGAAATCGATTAACACACACACGAACTGCAAGCTGTTAAAAATGGTGAAAATCGTAGTTTTACACAATTTAATCAGTTTCTGCTTAAAATCCACAGAATCGTACAGCTTTCGGTGCGTGTCGTTTTTTGCTGCGTGAAAAAATTTCGATGAAATTTTCAGTATGTGTATAACTAACATAGATTTCAAATTTTTATTACGGGCCCAAATAAAAAAGTTAAAAAATGCCTTTTTTATTTTTGCATGTAACTCTGTGAATAATAATTTTTTGGAAAATCTTTTTCGCATATCATTGAAAGAACCAATGGCTCTAATTAATTATAAAAAATCAAGTGGTTTGGTACAATTACAAAAAGTGTATTCCATTTTAAAAAGTGTATGAACACTTTTTTTTTGTATATACCCTTTGTACACTGTATATTCCCTTCGATGAGTAGAATACGATACAATCTTAACACTTTACCTACTGGAAGCCTATTAGTAGCATTTCCAATAATTCTGCTGTACCACAAGAAAGAATGGACATGTTCTTTTACATTGCAATCTTAAATTAAACTATTAGATGACTAACTTGTTGCTTCACAATAAAAATTTTTGTTGCTATTGAAGGTTCCATTAAAATGCGTTTAGCCATGTACCATAGGTAATGCGTTAAAAAATGTTAACCTTGCACAATACTTTTTCAACAGATCTTCACCGATCCTAATGTGAAGTCACCAACAAGGGTTTTTACACACACAATTTCTTGACACCCAGAGCATACAAGCTCGAACAGAATTTTTGAAAAAACGAATAGAAAACAATAAGAACTAGTGGGGCATACAGCTCTTAATGGTTTTTTTATTTATTTTGTGTGTGACTCTCCACGAGCCGCACAAAGAACTTCCCGATTCGTTAGTTGTAAGCGGTAACATTAGCATTAGTTGCATAATTAAAAATAAAAATTTTTTTTTAAGTTAAAAAATTTTTTTTTATTTATTTTTTAATTAATTAAAAAAAAATTTTTTTTAAATAAAAATGAAATATATATAATTACGTTTGTTTATTCGGTGGAAAATTTCCATCCTCTCGTATAAATTGCATTCTTGAATGAACTTCTTTCGAAAAAAACTAAAAAAACTAAAAAAACTAAAAAATCTAAAAAACTACTTGACCAATATGGACCAAAATCTAATCAGCTCTAAGTTACGACGGGGCACATCGATTGCATCATTCATCATTCTGATCGCATTGTTACTTTTTCAGAAAACGTTAACGAAAAATTTGATAACATAAAAACGGCCATACGCACACACACACACTAACAATTTGATGAAAATAGTCTAAAATGACTTCAATAACCATGAAACGTGAAGATCTGCTAAAAAATCGATTTTCGGGGTAAAAATATAACTGCTCGTTTCTGACATCGGTTACATCAGTGTCGCATTCACGTATGAAAATCGTTCATTGACTTCTTGGCTGTGCTACGAGCCCGAAAGCAGCCTGTATGCGGGTAAACGTGTTTGTTTGACGTCTTTGGTATCCGAAAACTAAACAACCCTCATGTTCGATCATCGTCATTACAGCGAACACTTGCATTCTGGCAGGATTACGACATGGCATGTTAACGAGGAAACAGAACGTTAAATCCGTAATTCCGTGGAAGATTCTGTGCACAGCGTGGCGCGTCACAACGTTCGGCTATACATCAACCACAACCACTCACGATTTACGTTTATTTGCTTTCAGTTTATATAGACCCGCACACTTCCTGCACTACGTTGCTCGTCACCTCTATGTAATGTGCTATGATTTATGAAGTCATTGCCCTCCGATCTGATAATTTTAATTTATACGTATAATTTATAGCTGACAAAGGAGCAATAAACACGGTTCAGATCACTGTCACAGATTACAGTGGATGAAGATTCAAATGACGGCTTAGGAATGAATACGTAATGTACTGCAAATGTTTTTACGATTTCGCTGTTGAATGTAGCCGTTTATCAACTTTATCGATTTATGCTGGGACAGTGCAGAATGAACATTTAAAGATTATTATTAACCCAATACAGCACGATTTTCTTCACGGTTGAAATATTTAGAACTTTTTTTGTTTCGAATTATTTCTCAAAAGAACAGGAAAATTTATATTTATTTTTTTATGTTTACATTAACACGCTTTGATATTAATTGGATTTAAACAGGATATAGTTTGTTGCAAAATATTACACGCGTATCTTCTCTTATCTGGAATGATCCATACAATAATTATTAGACTACGGAATTTTATGCAAAATATAAAATTGCAAGGTACAGCAGCTATCTATTTTTTATTTCTCATTAATAATTTGAATGCAGTGAGAATAATATATTAATACTCTTAAAGTATTTTAATCCGTTCACTGTTTTAAATTGGATCTACTCATTGTCGTCATAAATGCATAAAATCCGGAGTCTAATAATTATTAAATATATAACATTTTCCGACTACATTGCAACGAGAACTGTTTTCACCTGTTTCAAAATGATAACATCAACTTTTGCAACATTAAATTTTCTGTAATTATGTATTTGTACTGAATCATTTACTATTCTTTGTAATTGATGATTAGATATATAATAAACATTATTTAATCGTTGCATGACGGTTGAAGAGCTTACATTTTAATTATTGTAATATTGATGTTCAAAGTAATACTTTTTCTGCTAATAGTCTAAGAACATGAAATGCATTATTTTTTAAAATAGTTTCCATTACTTCCTTCGAAAGTGAAACTTATACTTTCTTTCAACGAAAATTGAAAGAATATATATTTATTCTCAAAGCATCGTCGAATATATTTATTACGAAAGGAAAAAAATTATCGATGTACATTAACTATCGTTTAGTTATCAATTACAACGAATTTGAATTTCCCAGCAACAATTAAAACCAGTACTGCATTAACTATCGTTTAGTTATCAATTACAACGAATTTGAATTTCCCAGCAACAATTAAAACCAGTACTGCATTAACTATCATTGAGTTATCAATTACAACGAATTTGAATTTCCCAGCAACAATTAAAACCAGTACTGCATTAACTATCATTTAGTTATCAATGACAACGAATTTGAATTTCCCAGCAATAATTAAAACCAGTACTGCATTAACTATCGTTTAGTTATCAATTACAACGAATTTGAATTTCCCAGCAACAATTAAAACCAGTACTGCATTAACTATCATTTAGTTATCAATTACAACGAATTTGAATTTCCCAGCAACAATTAAAACCAGTACTGCAAAAGATAATGAATTAACGGACTGTAGTATGCTAACATCTGATTGCTCTAAACTTTAGATAACGACTTAACTTTCTTAATTAAAATCTGAACTGCACTTCAAGCTTCCTGGCATCTGAAACTTTTTTAAATGAAAGAAATCGACGACTATGACTTATTCTATTTCTTACTCGTTAAAACCGACTCGTTAAGATACGGCAAGGGGTTAAGATGGTCAAATTAGGTGAAATACCCTGTATACGTTTAACAACTGTGCTTGCTCACAGTTCTCCGTTTTCTCACTCTTCTCCCAAGATTTTGCTCTAGTCTGATTAACCCTCTAACCTGACCAGCAACGCAACCCCTCGCGTGCACACTTGTAGATTTATTAGTTCGCAGCATTCGCCTATATTTCCTACGCTCTCGTGCTATCCCACCAATCTCTTGCAATTCTTATAGTTCTTGTTTCGCTTCTGCCATTTCTAAAATGTATGCGATCACATTCGACCAATCAGTCATTCGTTCACCTTTCGGTTTGAACATTTTATATTAAGCTGTCTGCAAGCTGTATCCAACATCCCTCTATCATCGTATACAGCGTGTCCCAAAAATGTTGTACTTCCTTGAAAGGGATCATTCCAAACGTTCTCTGCAGATTTGTTAAAGGGTTATTAGCGGAAAACGCGGAGCAATCAGAGCGCGGCTACAGGAGACGGATTCCAGTTTAGTGACAGGTCTTGCTGAGCGTGGCGTTGGCATAGGCCAAGCCAGAATCCGTCTGCTGTAGCCGCGCTCTGATTGCTCCGTGTTTTCCATTAGACTCGTTTCCAGGATTGCAAGGGTGCGGGATTCGCGTTCTCATTTTTCGATAATACAAAAATAGGGTTTTTCAGTAATCAGAAACGTTAGATAAGAGATCGATCTAGGCCGGCGAGAGCCTTCAAAAGTCTTATTTTTTCATTGAAGAAGAGTAATTTGCATTATTCGGCAGCAAGTAGCTATGCTTCAGAATATATTACATATAGGGTAACTGCACCAGTGAATGAACATTTAAGAAATTGTTCAAGAAGATATTTCATGTAAAAAAAAATGTGTGAATTAAAGGATTCTCATACATGCCAAATGGCTCCCTATACTTCATTTATCAAAATGAATGAACACAAATAAAATGAAATTATTATTATTTTTCTTCATTAAACGTTAAATAAAAAATATAAAAAATACCAGTCAATAAACACTACATTCTAGTAATTGAACAACGATAGTCCAATGAATGAACAAAATTATGAAACAATATTCTCCTATTTATTTAACTCTTTAATCACAATTTTATCGCTAGTATGCCGTGCGGATTAAAATTTGTTGAAATATACAAAAGCGTTCATTTACTGGGGTCCGTTCATTCACTGGTGCAGTTACCCTATTATATTCAATGGTCACCAAAAAGGTGGAAAGTTGTTTAAATTAAATTTTCTGACCTCTTGTGGAAAAATACCAAAATAAATGGATGAATATTTCAAAAGGTATTTTGTCAAAGACGATTCTCTTTTCCTGTATCTTGATATAGTCTCTCGTCTACCTTTTAGTATTTTTAATAAATCTGGACAAAGTCGTTCAAGTTTCTCGCGATTGTTTTAATTTTTGTGTTTATGAAATACTAACTATATAATCCTTTGTTTTAAACTAAAATACAACAAGAATTATATACATTTACATATGAATACTAAATAATATGAAGTTGTTGCAAGTTGTTAGTAATTAATGAGAATTAAATTAGAAAGGTAGATGTTGTGTTACGAAACAAACACGAAGTACACGATATACAATTTTTAGACTGTCATCCAATGTAATTGATTAGCTCAAGAATTATTATTTTACAATATACAGTATTTTAATCAAGTGGAATCGAAATGATGATCATGATGCAGTGCCATTTGCATTGGTTCGCACGTTTCGTATATTTCTTGCGAAATTTCATGCTGAAATCCATCTGATCTCGTTTATCTATTATCTACATTGAGTACATCATGATAATACCAGTTCGCTCAGCATTTAACTTCATTAACCTCATGGATTGACCGATTGTACATACATCTATACTCACATGGTGATCCGGGTGAAACGAAATTCGATGCTAATGAAGTTTCGGGGACTTAAAACTGCATACGTTGAGCAAAGATCGTCGCATGCGATTAAACCTGGCCACTATATTGATTCCCGACCGTTTTTATGCAGCATTTTCGCTCCCCCGCGGAAATGCAATTTCGAAGTGGTTCCACGGCAACTGTGAATGGAAACTTTTGTGGTGTTTTACTTTACTGCAGAATTATATTACTCAAAATATATATTTTCAAATTGTTTCTAGAGAATTTGTTTATGTAAGCTGATGTTCAAATATTACTTTATCATTGTCATTCTATATAATAAAAATGAAATGCTGTTCGTTGGTCACGACATCACGTGAGAACGGCTGGACCGATTTGGCTAATTTTTTTTCTAAATGTTTGTTGTAGTTCGAATCGTGTTTTCACAGTACAAAAAATTGGAAAAGTTGCTCGGAAACATGAAAATTCGGGAAAAACTAAAAGTGCTTTTTGAATCATATTTCAATACAACAAGAAAACGAACGTCGCAGCTTTTAATCAATATTTCAATAGGATTTACATTATCCATTTTTACTGTGTTCATATATATCCTATAGCTTTTAACAAATTCACAAAATGATCACAACCAAATTTCTAGTTCATAATAAAACTGAACAGGTAAAATAAAAAATACTAAAAATATCATAAGAATGTTAGACTTCGATTTTTTTTCAACTCCTTATAATTATTAATAGTGCAAATAAAATTTTAAGCAGTTCCTTTTTCTTGCTATCCATACATACAATTTTTATTTTGCACAAAGACTTTCTGTATTATTAAACGAAATCTATTTCATTGAATTGAAAGACCCACTTAATTTTGTAAACAGTGATTTCAGTGGTTCAAGTAATAAGCTTTGATAAATATTGTACAGTTCAAAGAATGCCATAATTGCATTGTCCAATTTGTTATTTATATTCTACGAAATTTCAAAGATGTATTCAATTTTTTCAATACGTTGATAAAGTAATCATAAAAATTAGATAAAATCGCAGCAACTTATTTCATATATAATTTATTCCATTAATTACTCTTCCAACCTAATTGGATTTCGCAGATCGTAATCTTTAGTATGCTCCGAACAAATATTACTCAGATGAATTAAAAATCTGAAATATGGTATCAAGCTCTCTATCAACCATCATAAATACGATAAAATATTTTTTTTTATGATTGAGTCTCACTTGATAATATTTAATGTAACGTAAGAGTATACAAAATATTATCTGAAGATCCTTTGACTAACTATTCTTAAAGAAAGTGTTTTCGAAAGATATAAATGAAAACTGAACAACATATTTAATTGGTAAATCATATATTGTATATTTTTTTTAAAAATACGTGCCAATACGACATAATTAACAAAATAACCAATACCGAAATTTCTGAATAACACTATATAATGTGCGCATGTGTTAACAGAAGTGCTCATTTAAATTGAAAGTACAATTGTGCTTGTACATCACATTAATTAATCAGTCATGAAAATTTATACCTCTGCTAATAAGAGTTTAATTTTCGTTCCGAGTGCATATACTCACTGATGTAATTCTCATGTTCACGTATTGATAGAATTGTTTAATATATCTATTGTAACCGTATGTAGATATTTTGATGCCGCATCATTATGGATTTCAATTAATTTCGTTCAGTATCTGAGTTACCAAATAAAAATAGACGTTTCCCATCGGAAATTGAATGAGTACCTTACAGCATGATAGGCATCATTAAGAAATCGACTGAATGTGTTATCAAAGACAACTTTAGAACAATGAACTTAATTGGAATTCTGTTACTAACGAGGAGGAAAAAAGAGAATCGATTACATACAGCTCAATTAACCGCTTCGCATTAATTGCTTTGAAATATATTTATGAGAACGGACACGTATGCTGCTACCCCTATATACATTTAAATATAAAAGTATACAGCCAAATCGGATATATAAAAGTTGTACAAAACAACTTTTATAAATTATAATTATGATATCGGCGCCAGGTTCGATCCTTTTTAGAAACAACAAATGTGCAAGTTAAATATTTAAATTTCTCAACGTTTCGATCCCAATGCGGATCATTATCAACAGACCAAATTTTTCCGTCTGAAAAAGAAATGAATATTAAAGATTTTGAAATTAAATATACTGATTTAAATGTAACACAGCCACGTAAATTACCAAAAATTGTTTCTAAAAAGAATCGAACCTGGCGCCGATATCATAATTTCAATTTTCGATCGATAAGAATTTTTCCTTTATCATGGAAAACAACTTTTAGTAGTGAAATAATTGTTCTAACTTTTCCAAAAAGAAGTCCAAGTCGCATAGTCGAAAATTAAGAAAGTTATTGGAAAATTGAAAAATAATCCTGTTCACGGTTACACTTATTCGGACACTTTAAAAAAGTAAATACCATCACTAAAATGTTAATATTTTAGCGTTTCATTGTTGCAACAAGCAACAAGCATTCCATAATGTCAACAGCGTTTGTTTACTGTCCCCGCACGCTGCAGCTAATCATGTCAATCGATAAATTGGCAGTATTATTAATAATATTCATTTCTATCCGACAATCTATTAATGGGGCGCAACATTACGACGCAATTAATTTCCAAAACGCGAAATTATGTTACAAAGCACATGTGTAGCAAGTACGGTAACCCAACTATGGATTAGCGAGCTGTTAACGCGTTAATGTTGGAAGCATTACGTTTTGAAGTTAGATAGTTTCAGAACGGTTGGCGTGAATCTACAGCGCCATGCCGCAGTGTTACCGTTTCAAGGAGTTCCGGCGAAAGGAGAGCGAGTTTTTCGCGCAAACACGTGTTGAGCTCGAATAATTTTCGTCGCGGTATAAACTGGAAGTTTCCGAAGGGCACAACGTAGATTAAGCTTTAGCAGTTCTCGGGAAATGAAGCAAGAATCTAGCAGGGGCTTGAAGCCCGAAGGAAATTCCGCCGCGTTGCCAAACTCCCTCCGCCAGCGGACATCGGTGGATGCCACAACTCCTTTCCACAGGAAACGGGATACAGACAACGGAACACCCCCGCGTTGCGTTGGTGGCAGTGGGACGGTCTATAGTGTCTCGGTAGTCAGA
Source organism: Lasioglossum villosulum (assembly GCA_963971365.1). Taxonomy (NCBI): domain Eukaryota; kingdom Metazoa; phylum Arthropoda; class Insecta; order Hymenoptera; family Halictidae; genus Lasioglossum; species Lasioglossum villosulum. The sequence continues at coordinate 43,917,895 of OZ020495.1, read as the reverse complement.
AAGTTGTTCAAAGTCAAATTTACACTCCCGGACAAAATGGTACAGTCGGGGACAAAAAGAAACGATACCATATTAATTCGTTAATTCTTATTACGTTTAGTCGGTAGCGTAAATGAGATTTCTGGTAAATAGAATTAAAAACATTTCTTTCAACTTTAACGTAGAGTTTCAAGAAAACGGTTCATTTTTCACCCGTGGTTCCGTTGAGAAGTTTACATTCAGTTGACATTTATGCCAGAAATTAGTTACTGTAAGTTACAACAAGGGGAGAGTATTTCAAGAAAAAATGTATACAGGGTGGGGCATTTTAAACAGGTCACCTGGATAACGCGGCTGCTATTGGTGTTAGGAAGAAATGCATCAGATGGAACTTACTACACTAGTAAGTAAACGCTAACGTCTTAGTACGGCAGTAATGATATTTTTATGTTTTTTACATTGAAATATCTACTGAACGACTAACTTTTCGACATACATAGGTTAGTACTTTTTTATTACGAATGTCCAGCTGCATCGATTGACGTATTAAAAAATACCACATTCCATTTAAAAAAATGAAGTTGACCTTCATATATCCTTTGCGCGTCCGCCTTCAAAAAAGCTACTAATATCAGAATAATGCCTCCTCGATACCATACGAGTTCCATCTGATACATTTCTTCCTAACACCAATAGCAGCCACGTTATTCAGGTGACCTGTTTAAAATGCCCCACCCTGTATATGTATAGCACTGTGTCAAATCGGCCTGGTTTAGCCGGTAAAGTAGGTTTCCTGTTTTTATAAACCTGAAAATGTCTCGGTAACTATGCGAAATATGGCAAAACATCAATCTTTTTTATAGAAAATTAAATTTCCCACAATTTATGTTGAATGACTTTTTTCTATCAGTTTACCAATCGACCTTTGCCGAGCCTAATGTGTAGAACCACGCTATAACGATTTTTACACATAATTTCTTCGAACCCTGTATATATATGATGTTACACTATTTTTTTTTGTTTGTTTGCATGAATTTATGTAGAAAATATAAATTTTCAAGACAATAATGGGATAAAATTATAGAACGTGCGTTTAAAAATGGAATTTTCAGAAAGAATTTACCAGTTTTCTCTAAAATTTACTAGTTCGATACTTTCGTAATGACTAGATAGTAACAGAACGTTTACTTTAACGTCAGTATAGCATAAGTCGCGAAGTTCCCTAGGCAGTCAACGTGTTTACGCTCGGCGCCAATTAAGACACCGTAAGGCAATTAGGGTTTATCGGTTAGTGTGCTTTATGAAGTAATTATGTGTTCATTATTGATATACTACACTTGGTACTAAACTACATGGCTGTCTGCTGTCATCGTTGTAATGAAGAAATGTTTAATGAACTGATTAATTTTTCATTCGCAAATGAATAAGAAATGCACATACTTAGACGATCCCAATTACTATCTCGCAATTACGTAGTTAATATTACTTATTTTAATATTACTTATATTAAACATTAATTTATTCTTTGCCAAACTTGAAAATCAATTTTAACTACAATCTCTTCAGTAGACCAAGTTTTATTTGGATCTACCAGATGGGAGAACATTAGGAAAATCATTATTATGATGAACTTTGTCTTCTCTACTCTTGCATTATCAACATTAAATATTATTTTTTTTTAAATAGCAAGCTTGATGTTCTGTAAACTTTCTATACTAACTTCCAAATGCTGTCCTTCTTTGAGTTCGAAATATAATCGCAATTCTATCGTGTTTGGTCTCGTTTTAATCAGAAAAACTTCATCAATCCGTTGATAAAGTTTTCGTGACGACATAACTGAAACTAATCAAGTTTCACCATTGTATTAGCGTTGTGTCGTAGTTTTGTGAATTTAGGAGGACACTTGCGAACGTTGCGCGGATGGATTCTACTCAAGGTTGTAATATGTCCTCGCACGACGTGTGTTACTACCCGCCAAATTAATCTTGGGTAGCCAGTTCAATGGATTACGCGAATAAAAGACAATGATTCTGTCGGATATAATTAAATACATACGTTAAAAGAAGCGTTTCGTCCCGGACCTGCTAGTGGACTCCTCAGTAAGGCTGATCTAACAACGATATACCGCAATGCAAACTTGTACTGAACGAATGATAAGACAACGGCCGGTGTACTTGTCTAACCGAAGATTCAAAAGATGCTTGTCCGAAAGCTAAAAAGGAACTGTCGGAATTCTTCTTCTTGTTCGTACGCGATGAGACCGAAAATGCACTGATTGGTTCCTGCCGAAAGTTGCATGCACCAATCAGCACACTTTGACAGTTTAGATCTCCTTCCCATAGCTGTGATGGAACCTTGGGAAGGGGGAGTGAAACGATACTTGACTCGGTCAATGACGGAGCTTGGTAATTTGACACTAGCTAGGGTTATTGTTCCGAGAGACAAATTTATGGCCCCTTGTCCTTAAAGCGTACACAGAATTAGGGGGGTACGGTACCCATGGATCTAGTGTATATATATCAGTGTATCCAACCTCCACGTTAAAAAACAGTTTGGCAACAGTGATGAACATACATTTGTATCAATCTAACGCTAATTAAACTAAGTTTCGCTATCATTACAAGTTTTTTTCGTTTTGTCAATATCTTTATCGCTATTAATGGATCCGAGTGGCTTCAAGCCCTTTATATTTTTGTTGTTACGAATCTCCGCTGACAGTTCTCCTGACTAGGCGCCATCTGGTCTAACTAGCTGAACTAAAATTTGCTCTGGACTTGCTCTAGACCCTGTCTGTATGAACGAAATATGGGGAGTTGAATGCAATCACGGGAAACCATTGTTTGTAGTTATACAAGCATGTTATGAGCTGAATGAGGACTCATTGTAAAGAGGAAGGTTCATCGCAGGTCGCTCTGGTCATGATTTAAGTCAGAAAAATTGTTTTGTATTAGAAAAATCCATAGGAACCTGAGGGTGGTCGTCTCGATTTTTTCTCCTACTTTGGACGCTCATATTATTAAATATAAACATAATCTAACAAAATCATGAGCAGAGCGACCTGCGATCAACCTTCCCCTTTACAATGAGCCCTCACACAGCTCGTAACATGCTTGTATAACTACAAACAATGGTTTCCCGCAAACACTGTTTTTACTTGTTTTTCTAGTAATATTCTAGTAAGATCCATGGGTACCGTACCCCCTTAGGCATCTGGCAATGCCTCGACTGGTCGCCGAATGACCCTAGTTTACTTAATCTTCGAGGAGGACTTCAGTCACGAATGCACCATAAATATTGTACGAAAGAAACCCACGTGTCCTGTTCCGACGCGACGGAACAATTAGTATTGTCTCACCAAACCCCCTTGAAGTGGGGATAAAATTTTCACAGTATCCGTACAGACGAAAATCACGAAAGTAACATCATATGAAGGAACAGTGTACTGACAAAAGTGAAGGCAGAAAAACCTCGTGCGCGAGCGCTCCCATATCCTCGCTGGTGTGGCACTGAACGTGTTCCTTGTCCTTCATCCTCGATGTGATATGTTTGCTTGTGGCAGTTAACATTTACAATCCACCTTGAAGCAACGCTTCTCGAAATGCGTGTAGCAGCCGACGCGAACGAAGCTGTTACGCGATCTACTCTAACTCCACCGTAACACCGGTGTTCACGGTGTTCACCATTGTAAATGGTCCTTCCAGAGGCACGTTAAAAGTTTCAGCAGTCATTACGAGGCCCTCTGTATTTCAAGTAGCTAGCTGTAATACACAATATTCGAAATTTCCCTCGGACATAAAAGCCACGTGCTGTAACAGATATATTAAGGAGCGGTGCCATTTGGAAAAGGATGGAGAGGTTAGACCAGTAATTCCCAGCGATAAGCACGGCCTAGCCTCATCAGCCTCGCAGAAGTTTTCGTCTTTAAACGTTCACGGACTTTTCATAAAATCCTTCACGGATCCAAGTTTCGTTCAAATTTTCATCAACACCGTCGTAGGAAAGAAACTATCGCGGAACTTTCCGCAAGTTCCGCTGTGTCTGGCCGCGAGGAGCAGAGTGTGCAGTACGCGGCCGGAGACAGCAGCTATCGCGTTTCCTCTTCACAACACTCGCTCCCACGCATTTGTCTTCATTTCTTGCGCCACTCTAACCGGTACACGTAGTTATGATTTAGGACTGCAGTTTCCGCGACGAGGTAAAGGCGAAGAAGTAAAAGAAGACGACGAGGACAAGGACGACGACGGCGACTGTAAGGACGAGCTACCAAGCCCGCTCCGCTCTCCCATTACACCGCCTACTCGCATACTCGAGATTATCGTTTCCGTGTCTGTGCGGCACGTTCTACCAAGGACTATGGTTAACGATAATTAGACTATCGCGTGACAAGGAATTCACGTGGAAAGTCTTGCTGGCCCGCGAATCGTCGCGCCTCGCTTCGATAACGCTGTTCAACACGCGTTTTGTCACACGAGCATATACCGGCCCGTTTAATACTGAACGAGCCAGCTAACTTATTGATAGCGAGTCGTCTGAGATCGACAACGCGACCGTTTCTTCATACTCTATAGCTGAAACGTCGAACACGGAATACACCGATCCGTATGCCCGGTTATTTATAATCGTATTTTGACCCAGAAGATTAAACATTACACTGCTCGATACGTAGCTTATAATATTTTCATGGATTCGAACTGGCGATGTGCGGGCCGTTCAACGTGTCTCGTGTTTGATTATTCGGGTTGGGTGGACTCGGGTGGATGTCCGATACATGCCACTCGGCTAGACCGATCGTTTCGGGTCAGGTTGGAAAAAGTCGAGCCATTATTAACACCTTGGAGGACCAGGGTCGCAGCAGAGTCGCCAGATTAAGACTTGTGCCTCCATCGACTGTTATACAGGGTGAGGCGCCAGAAACAGGACACCTGAAAACGCGGTTCGTGTTAGGAAGAAATGCATCAGATGGAACTTGCATGGTTTCGAGGGGGCATTAATCTGATGTTGGTAGCTTTTCTGTGGGTGGACGCGTAAAGGACATAGGAAGGTCAACTTCATCTTTTTTAATGGAATGAGGTATTTTTCAAGTGAAACTTCTTTTGGCAGAGTGCAAGCCTAATTCGCGACACGAAAATTTATAACGGAAGTGGTGGGGATGGTTAGCCGAGCTAGTCTTAAATAATAAAATCATACGCGTCGGAAACCACGCGCGACAGACGTGAAACTTCTTGCAATCTTGTTTACAAGTAAATTAAGATTGGAAATGGTAAATGATTCTAATGAAGCGACAACAAGATCAGGAACAAATCTCGATGCAGTATTTGCAAGACGTTTTGACGAAATTGAATCAAGAATATTACAAGACTATCACAAATTAATTGTTTCGATGATAGAATTATAGAAAAAAATAAAAAACTAATGAAAAATAGAAAAAAATAATGAACGATCAAAATTTGCGACGCAAAGGGGAGCGTATGGGATATGCTACGAACTATGTACCTTTCTTTCCCATACGCTCTCCTTTGCGTCGCAAATTTTGATCGTTCATTATTTTTTTCTATTTTTCATTAGTTTTTTATTTTTTTCTAGGATTCTATCATTGAAGCAATTGATGTGTGATAGTCTTGTAGTATTCTTGATTCAATTTCTTCTAAACGTCTTGCAAATACTGCATCGAGATTTGTTCCTGATCTTGTTGTCGCTTCATTAGGATTATTTACCATTTCCAATCTTAATTTACATGTAAAAGTGACTAGATTAAGTTACTAACGTTTAGTTCCTGGGGCGTTCTCAACATAGATATGCATTATTCATAAAAATTTTGGGCACTTAATCTTCGTTAGGTTTTCCAGGAGATCGTTACGAAGAAACGGAATTTTTTCGGTGATAAGTCTTATCTGAGAAGGTTTAATCTTTGAACGCTTATTGTAACGAGAGTTTTTAATGACTTTAATTAACATTATCGTCTTCGAATGTAATTGACATTTACGAATCATTGTGCATTGGTTAAAAATTGATACGAGGACTTTGTTAGCTCGTGAACAGCTATTCTAGCTCACTGTGTGTCATAGTGTCCTCGAAAGTCGGTGTCGAATACAGTGACCTTCATAAAAAGATATAAATTTTTGATTCAATGAAAAAGGCATTTCCTTACGAAAGGATTAACTTGATAAACTAGAATAACAAAGAATAGTAACAAAGAATCCTCATAACGACTATTATTGATACTTGTATCAATATCCAAAGAAATAATTTGATACACGTTGATGGAAACGTGTAGAAGGAGAAATTGTTTCGAAATGCACGAAGTAATGGAGGAACATATTATGTCACCCTTTGTACTCGCAATTGTATTAAGAATAGTATCTATGAACACTTGCAACACGCGTGAAAGCGATACGCATCTCATCTACACAGATCTAACGAGCGCCGCGGAGTTAGTATTACGTGGCGGCGAAATTACCCTTATCAAAGTGAAAGTATTTTACGTGGAAGCAGATCGAGGTCACGCCACCCGAGATTATATTAGAATTAGCCGTTTGAAAAATACATGTCGTTACAAACTTAATTTCTGAAGCCAAATGAGAAACGCGTACTCTATTAAATGAAAACACCATTTTTTGTAGTATTATTCCAATGCCGCGTGACTCGTGTTCACTCTCCGCAATAAATTAGTTGCATTGTTGTAATTTCGTTTTATTGCAATTTCCAGTATAATGGCGATATTATTTCGTCTTATACATGTAAAAAATTCGATCCGCTCCGAATTTGCATAAAGTTCTAATTTTGTAGTAAGTGTTCTTAAATTTGAGGGGGTGTGCTTTTTCATTGGAATTTTGCACATATACATTGGTATTCGAAGTGCTCGTGTGGTTTTTTTCAAGCGAAATTAATTAATTAATGAATCAAAAGCACATGAGTTATACAGGGTAACTCTTCCGGGCATTTTCGGTAAATATAATTATCATTATTAAATATCAATAACTCTACTTTATTAAAATATTGATATTGTTGAGTTTTTAACACCAAACCTACCGGTCATAAAAGTTCCTTACAAAAATGACAAGATTGATTTTAATTAGACTATGTGCAGCTCCTATTGTAATATGTGATCCACTGAAGATATTTATACAATCATTTCTTATGAAATTATTTTTATTATATCAATTAATCGTAAAATGAACAATCTGAAACCGGTTATGTTGACAGGTGATGGTAAGTTTAGTGTTAATGAAATTTCAAATCAGTTATTAGTTTGTTAAAAGATTTTGTATAGTTTGGGACCTAAAGATTAATTTCTATTATTCACTGTTTTATGCATTTCGTTCTAATTATTATTACTCAACGAGATTTGTCGCAGAAACAATATGCTGAGTTGGAAGAGAAAATGGTGGAAGGCTGAGCACTCGATTATTGGAAAATAAATCCCCGGAAATGCTGCTATCACAGAAGCCGTATTGACAGTTTCAAATATTAATTTCTTTTTAGTTTGACCAAAAACATGTAATAGAATATAAAAGCATATTTAATGTAACTGTACGGTAATTATATATTACTTGTACGAAATCTTATTTCCATAGAAAGGCACTGTAACGACTACGAAAATTTCTTATTATTTTAGAAAATACTTTTATGATAGATAAACCGTGGATTTTATATATTTATGAGAAACATGAGTAGGTGTAATTTAAAACAGTAAAAACATTGGAAGAATTTTAAAATACTGTTATATTGCTTTCATCCTATTAAATATGTTAAGAAAGAAGACTTGCCACTTCATTTCTGTTTGTTGCAAATCAGGTAAACAATTTTTATTTTACGTGAACATCCGCTGTCTACTCATCATATTCGAGATATCTGAAAACTGGCAACAAATCACTGCGAATAATGTGTGTAAAGAAAATTCCGATACTGAAACAATCATTCGTTACATTTCCACGCAGAAAAAAAGTATAATTTCAAAGAACGCTAAAACTGCGAATCTACTCAATTACGAAAGCGATGAAACAACGATTACGTTTAGTAAACTATTTCAGCACACACAAAACAATTCTGCTAAAGAAAGATCAATACATTAATGTCTACTTATTGACGTAGATAGGGGAACTTTCTTCTACAACAAAAGAAAATTTCTTCGAAGTTCTGAACCCTTCTCGTACCTTGTTGGTCCCTGAGAAATATTAAAAAGTAATTTCCATCCTGTCTTTCCAGAAGTTCAGAATGTGTCTCACGTCTACAAAAAGTAGCAAAAATTTAAGTCCTTTTGCAGCAAAGAATAACTTTCATCATCGTTTTTAATCACATTTATTGAAAACGATTTCTAATGAACTTTCTCAAACCAAAACTTAGCGGTGGTAGCAAACTCAATACATTTTCAAACGTCACAACGATTTCATTGATGAGTCAAAACAATTTTTGGATTACAGTGTAACAACTTTTTCTGAAGTGATTATCTATGAGAAAAATATTGAACTTCTTTTACACACACGTCAGTCGTTAAAAAACGTCAATTTAATTGATAAAAGAAAGATATAATTTGTTTAAGAAAATTTGTCAATGCCATATACCACATCAATCTGCTTTCAAAAATCATTGTTGTTCTTGACAATAAGAAAAGTGTAAAATGTTAGACGTGAAATACGGATTATAAGTGAAAGCGATAAACGAACACAGATAAAACTGAATAAAGGTACGAATGAACAATATCTGATTTGCTGCTTTTCATAAACGAGTCCATATAGAAGCATAATCATTGATCTAGAAGTTTTTTGTTGTTAAACGTTTTTATACGCAGCATAAACCGTCGCGCCGGTAACATGGAGATAATATTTGTGGTATTTGCACGCGATTCTACGTTCAAATGAGTGAGCGAGCCATTCCACGCACTGCGAATATCGCTAGCGAACTTGTTCCCTCATCCCCTGAACTGTTTGCGTTTCCTGCGTCACAGGTTCGCGCAACAGTGGACATGATTTCCTTACTTTATAATATTACTACGTATCACTATCATAATTACTATTGTATGGTATATAACCAGCTTTACAATTTCGAACAGAATTAATGGGGGACAAAAAGATATTCTATTAATTTATTAATTTTTACTTACAAGGAGAGTGCAAGGCCTTCGGGTCATTTTTTGTATGACCTTCGAATCTTGGTTTTTTCTAGATCGGACTGTAGCTATCTGAACGGTTCCAGGATGCGTGACTTCAATGGATGATATTTTCTTGGAATATATTCTATATTCTTGGAAGCAAAAAATTTTGGGAACAAAAAAAAGATGTTCCTGTTTATTTTCAACACAACAAAGAAAAAATCATCAAGATTCATCACTGGAGTCCCGAGATATTCAAGTTTATGTGAACTAAAAAAATTATGGTTTTTTGCAATTTTCAAGAAATCAAGGCCGAAACAAAAAAAGTGGCAGGGGTAAAACTTGTTCCATTTGGGGTTCTTTATAGCTGGTTTACGTTTGTCCGTTTAAAAACGGATGACCCTGTATACCATTATAGGTGCAAACACTCAATAATTGTTGAGAAATTTAACAAACAATATATTACAAATATGTAAGTACAATATATTATACATTGAAAATATGTAAATACAATATCATTAAATTTATCGTGTATCATATTTGCCTCCCTATATTTATTTTATTTCTTCTGTTTCCAGACACGAGAGGATAATTTACTATGTTATTCACTTCGGTTAATTTATTTATAATTTATTAAGACTTTTGTACTTCAAGTTATAATAATTGTATAATATCTTGTAAATAAGACGACATTACATAGTGAATAAATAATATAAATAAATGAGAAAAAAAAATTTTTACCCGGGCTGGGATCGAACACTAACTCACCGGGTGTAAGAGTAGTACGTTGCCACTAGACCAGGACATTATTCATTATATAGTATCTCTGTGGAACTTTGTTTATTAAATATCTCAACAATTATTGAGTGTTTGCACCTATAATGGTATATATTCGTAAATGGGAGATCGAGATCTATAAGGATACAGAATCTCAACCAAATCGGTGACCCGAAGGCCTTGCACTCTCCTTGTAAGTAAAAATTAATAAATTAAGTCTCCTTGCTAGTAGATAACAATAAGTGGAATCTCGTGTACGTAACATCGTTTCACACTGTTTTCGTTTATTTGGCTCAGTTAGTAAAACTAAAATATTATTGGTCCGTGTGAACAATGTAACAATGATTTAGAAAAATGTAGAGTCCCATTTCCAGGATTGCAAAGGTGCATTTCTCGATAAAGATGGGGATTTTTAGTAGTCAAAAGTACTAGATGAAAAATCAATCTAGGCCGCAGTCACCCTCAAAAGTCCTATTTTTAGGTTTACGAGGGTAATTTGCATTATTCGTTAGCGTAAAGCTGCGCATGTAGCTATTTTCATAAAGCTGCGACAACTACATGCTGCCGAATAATGAAAATTGCGCCTCGTAAACGTGAACGTAAATCGCACCCTGGATTGATCTTTCATCTACCGATTTTGACTACAAGAAACACCGTCTTTGTATTATTGAGAAATCAGGAGCGTCCCATCCCGAACATATACGTGGTGTGTGCATCCCTTAACCCTTTTTTTGTTTTGCAACTTATGTGCTTTGTTCTATACTGCATTTTTTATAATGCTTCATTCTTTCGGTGGAAATATATTCTACAGTGTTAGACTTGTTATAAAATATTCGTTTTTATCGCATTAACGATAAACCTACCGAGCCATAAAAGTAACTAGTACATGTTCCCTTATAAAAATGACAAGATTGATTTTATTTAGACTCTGTGCGGTTTCTATTTTAATACATGCTTTACAAAAGATACCTGTACAACCATTCCTTATAATATCATTTTTATTATTTCAATAATTGTGAAACAAAAAATCTGCAACCGGTGGTGGTAGGTTTAGTGTTAAACAAATACGTCAGCGTGTACTAGCAGTGGTAATGGATAGTTTAATGTGTATCGATGGTACGCGTGGCACGGAACGTGTGATATGTATTATGCTGGATAAATCCTCAGAAATAATTTTTTGAAAACGAAGCGTCGAAGAATTTTTACTATTCGTTTGTTTGTATTTCCTCTTATGGCACTCGTTTTGTTCTATGTACCACCCAGTTGTATATAAAAAGTGTGTCAAAAGTGCATAAAAAAATCCATTCATATTGTAGTACACTTTATAAAATGAATTTTCTTTTGTTATACACAATAACGGAGTTTCCCTACGAAAATATTTATACTTCAGTAATCATCTCTATTAGCACAACGACAACATATATCAACAGTATTATAGTGGTATCTCGTCCAAATCAAACTTTCATAATGTCGTGCGCAAACTTTGCTTCTCTCCAGAGAGGTCAACATAAAATTGGGAATATATGAGAAGATATAAATGTATATCTTGTTAATCTGATCAACGTCAATGTTTGGGACTTGTAAATCTCCCAGGTTACCAGAAATTTGATAATTGATTCTTCACGTGAAATAAAAAAAACGTGATTAACGATATTGCCGTTTAATTTTTCTTTACTAGTAACTAGACAGTGGATTTTTAGTCGAAATAAACATTTTTACCTGAATTGCAATAAACAGGACTGACATAGAGATTTACTCTCCCACTTAATACGTATATTCAGTAGCTTGAAAATTATATAAAAATATATTTAAATTTGGCATTTTCTTTATAAATGCGAAAAATTCGCTGTCTACTAGTAACAAGAATGTGCAAATTTTGACGTAACAGTAGAAGAGACGGCTCATCGTTAAAAAGTTAACAACAAAGTGAAACCCATACAAACTATCAAGAGAATTCTGCAACACTTTGTCAAGATTTATAGGTAAGTTCTTGCATGGCTTACCTGGTGGGTGAAATCAATACGGTCACATAAAAAGACTTCTTCTCAGATTTTCGAATAGAGTCCGGGTATCGATCAGAGTGTTCAAATGTACACAGAGGGTGTCCACTGAAAAATCCGCAAGTTCACCAGAGTCTACAAAAATTGCGTTCCAAGTTTTCCGAAAAAACGTCACTTTACATTATCACTGAAAAATTGAGATATAAATACATTACTAATAAATTATCTTCAGTATGCAAAGAATCAGTATTAACAATTTAGCACTAAACAATTTATTTCTGTATTATATTGTGAATATTATTACGTGTATGCATAATTATTGATTTAATTGATTCTTGTATTTATAAATGTTTATGCGAGAGTCAGAATACCTCCATATCAAAATTATTGTTGCGGATATACCCGCAAGATTTTCTTTTACCAGAAGAAAAATGGAACAAAGAAATTCCAGAAACACGTAGCCAGATTTCGGTCTACAGATTGCGTACACGAAGCTACACAAATATCGATAAGTAATTAGTAAGAAATATTTTTAAAAAATGAATTTTTTAAATATTGTTTAAACAGATCATTTTTTCTGAGATCTTGTCATATGACTACGTTCCTCGATCGAAAAACACACAAATTAAAAAAGAAATTATTGTTCTAGACTATCTAGACCCTCTTTTCACCCTCAATTTTGAGGGCTACTTTCGCCCCCTATATATGAATCAATACAGATAAAAAATACGTGTCAAATATTTTTCAATAAACTATTCTGCATAAATTTCAATAAATTCGGCGTGTTACACTTCGGTAATATTCCTGATTGTAAGTGAAATAAACATAATCATTAGACTGCGGTTATTTATGCCAAAGAAAAATTTTCTTCGTTGCCTACAAGATGTAGGCACCATAAATTTATTCCTTTCTTTAATCATCAGTCGAAATTTGATCCTTTATTCATCTTAATGTTTTTACTTTTTAAATTACCTGCACTCATTTTTGTTATAAATGCATGAAATCTGCAGTCTAATAATCATTTAGATTATTATACAGTCTTAGATTTTGAATTATTACATTCTCCAAAAAATGTATAGGAGGCATGTGTAGGAGGCATAACTATAGACCGCTGAATAAACGTTCTATAGGATTGCGAACCGTTTTCCATTAAAACTTTGACTAACTTCGAGATTTAATTCAGCTTAGCTTTCCTCGAAAAATAAGTTTCTCTTTAGTTGATGTAGTTAAAATGCAAACTACAAACATCAAATTAAAGGTTGTTATAATATGGTGAATTTTTACCTTCATTTCCATTGCCTCTTTTTATTATTTAATAATAATGTTACGTTTCTGATACATAGTTTGTAATGTTCTATTTGTTTCGAAAGTTCACCTAGAATTACTCTGAATTAGATAATTTTCTTCAAAAGAGTATTCTTAACTATGAAACGTAATAAATATTTGCAACCTAATCTTTCTCCACGTACGATTAAAACTCGTACGAACTGAAATTGACGTTTTTGCATACACACGTATATGAACGTGAACGTCAAGTCGAGGTTATTTTTATACAATACAATTTCGTGAAATAGCGAAATCCGATGATGCAATAAAACGTCAGCTCTGATGGCGAATGCATTTATAGTTGAGAAGGAAATAGATGTATACATTATAAAATGTGGGGCAGTTGACCTGGAAATATTTAAGATGAAATTTAGAAACTACTGAAAGCTTAATCTCGTAATTCTTGTCTCTATGAATAATCCTAATGCGCTTCGCATAAGAAAATGTCTGCGACGTTCAAACAGTTTATCTAACCCAGGTCAAAAACTGACATTACTTTTCCTCCAGATCGATATCAAATTAGACTGGGGTACGCTGGAATGAACGTAATTGGTTTTAGAGCCTCGTTCGTTATAGTGTCTGATCGTGCTAGCATATATTAAAATATATGAATTCAAAGACTTCCTGTTCAGGACTCGTAATTTACAGCATGCTTACCATTAAAAATAAATGTACGACAAAGTGGAAAACCGTAGGTGTAAAAATACTGTAAAATTAAATTATATTACATAAATGTAAGGGTACGACAAAGTGGAAAACCATAGGTGTAAAAATACTGTAAAATTAAATTATATTACATAAATGTAAGGGTACGACAAAGTGGAAAACCATAGGTGTACAAATACTGTAAAATTAAATTATATTACATAAATGTAAGGGTACGACAAAGTGAAAAACCATAGGTGTAAAAACACTGTAAAATTAAATTATATTACATAAATGTAAGGGTACGACAAAGTGGAAAACCATAGGTGTACAAATACTGTAAAATTAAATTATATTACATAAATGTAAGGGTACGACAAAGTGGAAAACCATAGGTGTAAAAATACTGTAAAATTAAATTATATTACATAAATGTAAGGGTACGACAAAGTGGAAAACCATAGGTGTAAAATACTGTAAAATTAAATCATATTACATAAATGTAAGGGTACGACAAAGTGGAAAACCATAGGTGTAAAAATACTGTAAAATTAAATTATATTACATAAATGTAAGGGTGCGACAAAGTGGAAAACCATAGGTGTAAAAATACTGTAAAATTAAATCATATTACATAAATGTAAGGGTACGACAAAATGGAAAACCATAGGTGTAAAAATACTGTAAAATTAAATTATATTACATAAATGTAAGGAACCTGAATGGTACTTCTTTTTTAAACATTAAAAAACACGTATAATAAAATTTATATACAATATCAGTTATATGTACATTACATACTATATACTATAATATTATACTATTTATACATATTTTATATATCATGTACTAATAAAATTGTAACATGTGCACATTGCAACATTTTCGTTGAGGTGCTTTGACTATTAGTGAAATCTATTTTCTATCGCATTTGTGTGTTTTCTTTATACTTTAATAGAAAAAAGATGATAGAGTAAGGGTGTTTAATGATTAAAAATTTTGAAGGATTACCTTGCAACTTAAAAGCATTGTTTTGCATACGACAGCAATAACGTTTATCCTGGTATACGCTTTTCGTGCGACGTTTTCCAGTGTATTGAGAACAGTTCCGTAAATATTCAGGGGAAGCGATTTGAACGGGGACACCCTGTATTTCAATCGAAAGCAAACAGTCAAGGTGACCGGTCGCTGCTAAATGAAAATTTGCTTTCAGTGTCAGGAGCGTGAGCAATTATTTTTGAAGTTGATACCTGCGGAATATTTGAAATTCCCTCTATCACAAATAGGTCGAGGCCGCTGTCGTCAACATTTGAAGCATATTCCATTAAAAAGTTCGATTGCAATCGCCTGAGCACAGGGGGAAAATTTCTCCGGAGAGCTTCTAAGTGTCTTTGACGCAATTAATTACACTCCTCTCAGTTAACGACAGTCAAAGAGCACATTTCGGATAATCCCAGCACGAAATCGCCGCAATTAGCCTTCAAATGGCATTTTCTCGTTACTGAACCCAACGAAAGGAAATTGGCCTTCGCTTGGCCAGTAAACGCGCCACCTAATACATACTCCAATAGTTGTGGCTTTAGAATTCAGACAGCAGCTATGTTAACTGTTTGTTTTCACGGCGAAATTATTTACTCTACTCTCGAAAGCGATTACAATTACCAGAATTTGACAACTGTTTAAGGCTGGAGACAGCCATATGTTTTAGTATCACATAGTATTTTTGGTTTTAGTGTGTAAAGGATAACACATATCCTCAAAGGAAAAATATATATAGTCACCCCTTCCACGGTTGTACAATCATTCTTGGACACCCTATATAACACATCCCATGGTTTATAAAACATATTAACTGTCTATAAAAAATGTATTAAATTGTATTCGGTAAACATTGATGGTTTGAAAATAATTTAGCACAAGTCGGAATATAATATGAAGTTAAAGTATATTTTAAACTAATACGGTTTCAACATTCCAATAATAAATAATTCCACGAACTCGAATCAACTGGTTTTTCATGACCACCTAACCCAGACCACCCCGCAGTGTTCCAAAACGCAAAGTATTTATTGTGTTACTATTCTTATTATACTTGTACACCTCTTTGTTTCGTGCACTTTACTATTATAAGAATATAAACATTTTTTTATGCATGAACATCTGTTTAAAATATTGAAAAACGTTTTTATTTTTATATCTGTGCACCTCTTTGTGTTGTACACCTTGCTATTATAAATCTAACATTAAATTCGTGATCAGGACACCAGAAACGTACACGTTAGTTTTAGAAAGGTTTCTAGTGTTCTGGTGTTTGCAATGCGTGTCAGCTTTTCGACGTATTGGAACACCGTTTCCACAGTTGAAACATGCATGTTGGCGTCAACGTGTTTTAAGCAAAGTCAAGGGCTGATGTCGAGGCGACTCTTAAGATTGGACGGATTTATGGTAGGACCTCAACGTACGTGACATCTAGAATACGGATGCACGAGAATAAAGAAAATCGTCGTCGGACGATGGCGGGTGGGTGGTTGGGCTATCCAGATATCGTTCGGGAAGGTCATGTTTATAAGGGTGTGACAAGTGAAACTTGCCGAGGGTATGCAACCCAACATCACACTGCCCTAAAGAATTGGGACTTCGTTCCTAGAGGATCTGGTCCAGGAGTGGAGAATAGGAGGGTGTCTTTTGCTGAAAGGATTGTGTTGGACCCCACAGCACTTACTTGGACCCCACATCTACCCCAGAACTTCCAAAGCGAACACGTTTTTTCTAGCATGCATCATGTCACATTCGCACCGATACCATTTAATATTAACTGACCAACTACAGTAATAATAGATAGATGGTTTCGGCGCACAGGTTCGATAAAATATAAACTAAATTTCCATGTTTTATAACAAATTTGCAAGTTGAAATCTCGACGTTTCGATCCTGATCAGGATCATTTTCAAGAGATTTTTGCGTCTGAAACAAAGTGTAACATTGCAAAAATAACTGTATTTTAAAAGAAAAGGAAAAAACAAATGGAAGTAACACATTATTCATAAAAGATAAATTTCTTTCCTATATAACATGTAAGAAAAATAAGTTCATTTTCGAGTTCAAAACTTTGTTTTTTCCTTTTCTTTTAAAATACAGTTATTTTTGCAGTGTTACACTTTGTTTCAGACGCAAAAATCTCTTGAAAATGATCCTCATCAGGATCGAAACGTCGAGGTTTCAACTTGCAAATTTGTTATAAAACATGGAAATTTAGTTTATATTTGATCGAACCTGTGCGCCGAAACCATCTATCTATTATCAATTCTTTTCGATCGCAAAACTATTTCAATACAACTACAGTAATGTCGCGATAGCTGTCCTTCTCTACGTTCGGCTTTCGAATAGAAAGTTTCGATTGATGTCTCGGAGTGGTAGACTGTAGGGGCAGTCATAAATCAAATGACGAGCAGTTGTCTTGGAAGTTGTCGCTCCAGAGAACAGGTCCTGCGACAACTATCGCGACATTACTGTATCTCTAACCTTCTGAAGATTTAGTTTGCTCCCACAGCTTCGTCTATTCTGCGGGTCCCACGGAAATCACCGACACGGTTTTCACCGACAACATTTCACCGACTCCAGATTTGGCCGACAACGAATTTGACGAGCAACAAATTTGACCGACAACGATTTTAGATTCGTTATCGGTCGATAGTCCAGCTGAGAAAGATGCCATCAGAGTGATCAATAATAATTGATTTTATGACCCAAGAGGACTACACTAATAGGTTTTCATTAATTTTTAAGTAGCAGCTCTGCAGAAGCCGGGAGTGTAAAAATTTTAGATTCTAACAGAAATTGACGAGGGACTAGTTGAACTGGCTGAACTGTAGAATTAACCCCAGCTAATTGACCTGAATTACCTTACACGAGAAGTATTTTAAGGTTCTGCGTGATGCTAGAAGAGTGGATGCATGATATATGTATACGTATACAGGGTGTTCCAAAAATATACTGATCCGCCATCAGAAAACGGCAGTGATCGCGATAGTAGGGCGCCGGGGGATCTATGAGACTCCACTCCTGACGCTAGACTGCGAATCTCACCTTTACGCTTAGGTTCTGGACATACACTCCCGCTCAGAAGTATGTGGACACTTATCGTTGAAATTTGCGTACTATTTGATTGTCATTAGACAATGTTTATTGTTCACACAGTTCGGTAAAATAGAATTTGAAATAATAGATACAGTGAGTGTACTAAATGTTCGTACAACTTTTCAAGTAGAATAACTTTTATAATTGTGCCAAACGACCTGACTTTTTAATCATCAATTAGAAGCATTGGTTTACTAAATGATCTGCCAAAAACATTTTCCAAAAATTACAATTTACAAGGTTGCATGCAAAAATAAGAAAAATATTTTTTATAATTTTTTTGTTACAGCCCTTAATGAAAATTTTAAGTATATGTTTTGTAGATCTATCTTTGTTACACACATGCTGAAAACTTCATCGAAATCGATTAATATGTACACGAGCTGCGAGCGGTTGAAAATAGTGAAAATCGTAGTTTCACACGATTTTTGATCAGTTTCTGCTTAAAATCCATAGAATCGTACAACTGTCGATACGTGTCGTTTTCTCCTGTGTCAAAAAATTTCGATGAAATTTTCAGTATGTGTATAACTACCATAGATCTGGAAAATAAAAATTTTAAATTTTCATTACGGACAAAATTAAATAGTTAAAAAAATCCCTTTCTTATTTTTGCATGTAACCTTGTAAATAATAATTTTTTCAATATGGACAGTATTACTTTAAATAAATTGTATTTATTTTATTCAATTTCGTCTCAAATGTTCCATGCAATAATCTGAGTGCTAAACCTTTGTTGTACATACAATGTGTATGAAAAGTGAGTACAGGAATAGTTGAATAAAACATTGTTGACAAATATTTATATTGTTTTGTTCGTACGGTTCAAGAATTACAAATTTTTAAGAAAATTTATTTATTGACAAATATTTACATTGTTTTGTTCGTACGGTTCAAGAAATTGCAAATATTTAAGAAAATTTATTTGTTTAATAATTCCGAAATTACTTGTCGGATGTTCATCGTTATCGGACAAAGTTGTTCACATATATTTTTCCGCATATAACACTGCAAACAAAGCAGAGCTGCAATTCAAACTTCGTGTTATAATTGATTCCGCGAAACAATATAGTCATAAAACCTTTCTGTTGGGAATCAATTGCATGCTGCACGCAGTCAAATCAAACCTTCACCACTGTTTTCAATTAATTTTTCACGTCGCGTTGCCGTAGATGAGAAGTTTCCTCTTCCACTATTAACCGGGCAAGAATGGAAACACCCTCTTCCTGCGGGCCCCAGTGGGATAGTCAATCGATATTCACCAATTGTTCGCAATTCATCATCCAACACTTTCAAAGACTCGATCTATCACTGTGTAATTACATATCGTGCGAGACCAAACTATCTCATCAATTTTATTGCATTAGTTATACACCGCAACAATAATTTTTTAATTATTTTTTTAGCATGCACATGATTTTTAAAGCACTTTTCACATTTTTCGAATAAAAGTGTTCAATGGCCTGCACATTGCATCCTCAGCAAGTTGAAAGAAAGTTTAATTTCAGTGAAAAGTCCAGACCACTTCGCCTTTTTCAATGGCAATTACATGCAGTCGACCACAAACGTATTTGAACGTTAAAATTCTCGAGAATATGTCAATATTTGAACTATAATAATTTCGTCTTGCAAAAAATTCTCTGTTAACGGCTTCAAGATCACTAAATTCATATTTTACCCGAGTTTTAGTTCCATTAAATAAGATTTGATGACTGATATTATTGCTTACCGTTTCTACTTGCTGCAATCACATGCCACAAGCAAAATATCAATTTGAATGTTGACTTTTGTATGTCGGTGGATGTTAATTGCAAAATAAAAATTTTCCATATTAATTGTAAAAAACAGAATTTAAATGAAAATGTATTTCTTCATTGACCAATCGAATGATTTGAATTTTTCTAATGTTTTCAGGTTTGAGGTTAATCTTCACTTTACGGGATCAAACGTGTTCGACTTTTTTTTACAGAATCCTGTAGATTTTGCCGAGAAATTGTCGGAAATCAAAGTTTTAATGTTAGGAATTCACTTACTGAAAAATTATGCGTGTCTAAAGTTAAACGACTTCGATTAGCCACAAACGTTTGCATTTCCAGAGATTGAGGGGTGCTTTCTACCCCTAAAAAGCGTATTTAGCCGAAACAGAAAAACACGTATTTAATATTTTTCTGTGTTTAATAAATACGTTAAATTTCATACAAATCAGGGAGTATCAGTTAGGTAGTGTTACTTGTGAGTCGAACTTTTTATTCATATTCTATTCTTGGTGCATCTAGGTTACTCTTATTAAAAATAATATAAAATTGATTTTATGTACAGAATTTACTCAAATACGTTGCTCAAACAAACTATACACATCATAATGTTGCGATGGCGGTACTAATAGTTCTTGTTATTGTTAAAATTGTTACACCAACATTTTTAATCAATTAAATCATGAAATCTGTTTGTTTCGCGACCATTTATTGTTTTGAAAGTAATTCGTATTAAAAATTGTTTGAGAATATTACATCCTCGAAACACGAGTTTCAAAACCAAAAATTGTAGAAGTAATTTTTGGATGTCCCATTGAATTCGTACAATAGCACTCTGTTCGGTCTTAAAAATCGAACGTGAGGTTTCGTGCTGGCGACCTGTCAAATTATTTTATGGCTGCCTTGCTTCGAGACTGGAACACTTGAACACTGTGTGCATCAGACTGAATCTAAGTGGCATTTTTGTGGCATGCAGTGGAATTTTTAGCAACGATTCCTACTCGGAACACCAATTCTCGGAGACATACTCATCAGCTGGTATGTGCACACGCTTAGGACTGGAATAATTGTGACAGACCTATGTTTAAAGAATATTTATCAAGGACACGAATCGAGGATGCGAGAAAAACTCTAGGAATCGTAACACGAGAACTCGCATAGAGCTCGGTAGACTGGCTACGATATCAAGAATAAATTATGTCGGATTCGGTTAAGATATAGCAGGGAAAAGCACGCGAGTCGCTATGCGAAATTCGATCACCGCATATGCGTCATGTTGGATCAAACGGTATAGCCGGATAGACGATTAAAAGGCAAATAAAATATTTTATATTAAATTTTTAAGCTTCTACTATTTCTCTTTTGTATATTATTCTCTGAATATAAAAATATAATATAATATATATTATATAACACACAATATTCTAAGGCCAGTTGAGGACTTCAGCAAACTGTTATCAACTTTATAGAATTTCAATCGCATCGAATTTCATAAGTGCAGCTCACACAGATACCGTGCGTTCGTGTTTGGGTCAACCCTGTTGGAAAGTAAAAAGAAAGCTTTTCAACATCTGCGTCGCGCTAGTGGTCAATGAGGAGGGCGGCCACCGATATGCAAAATCGGATGTGCCTTCTTCGTTATACTTTTGTTTTTTTCTCTCGATGCCATCGGCCCCGTTGCGATGCCATCGATAGGCAGTTGAGATTTTGACCGCGCAAGCGACGTAACACATAATTTTTTTTATTTGTAAAGCGGAGAAATAAATTATATTCTATATTTATTAATTTAGAAGCGTTATTTTCAATAAACCCTAACACGACACATAGTTCCGATACACGCGGCGGAGCGTAAAATCATTTAATTTGCTTTAAATAGAGCCTATCAACGACGGCATGAAAATTTTCCCGAGAATTGCCGGCAGCTTTTAAACATTTGCGAAATACCGCAATTTCTTGAAATACCTATGACTCCACTTGTACACTAATGCAATTTAAAAATTTACATTGAGATGAAAAAGTATATTTATTCATCTCTTCAAGTAAAAGAATTTACAAAAATGTAGACGTGGCTGCAAAAATTGGAAAATTAGATTAGTTAATGAAACTCTTTGTTATTTGAAGTTTCGGTGATAACTTTGATAACGTTACCAGAAAGAGTAAACGTAAACGCATGAACTTAGCACCCGGACGACTGTGCTGTCTGAGTAATAATGCATAAATGACACGCTCAAAAGTGTACTGTTTAATAATATCATATTCTTCTAGAAGAATCTGGAATTAAGTTTCTGTTTTTACGTTTATGGTCTTAAATGATGATGAATAACCTTGAATGACCTTGACTGACCTTGAACGAACTCGAGGAATCATAGTCACAGAATTCCTAACGATATGGGTACCTAAGTTCATGCATTTACGTTTACTCTTTCTGACTATCATCGCAGGCGTTTAAGAAGAAGTTCCCATTTTAAAAATGAAGGTGATTATGTTTGAGATCTCTAAAAAAATTACGTAAAAATAAATATTTTTCCGACATCGTGTGAGTGCCACTGAACCATTCAACTTTATCCTTAAGACATTTGACTTACCTGTAAAAATAACAAAGATATATGCAGTGCTAATGTTAGGTGACTCGCATGAAAAGTAAATTTAAGTAAAGACAGCATTAATAAGTTCATTGCATAGTCTCCACTTACTTGTTTTATTCCAAAAGTTGAATTCCATTACTTTACATATCGTTAATTGTTAAAATTCGTGAAATACGCTAGGTTAAATTTCTTTGGCAGCAAGAACAGACTAAATTTGTAGAAATGGTATAGAAAACAGCGGTCAAATTGAGAAGGGAGAACGAAGAAGAGGAGGTATGAAAGGGAACTTCAGAGAAACGGGAATTGCAGGCGTTATGGCAGAAGGGTGAGAAGAATAAAGTCCGAGGAGTGAAATGAATGCAAGTGAAACAAGTGGGGAAAAAATAACAGAACCTGATTAGCGGTTCAGCAGGGAGAAGAATAGGGTTCGTAAATTGAGGTGGAGAACACAGATGGGACAGCGAAGAAAAAGGGAGAAGAACGTGAACTAGGACCCAGAAAATGGAAGAATAGAAAGTTCCACTTTCGAAGAAAATAAAAGGGCCACAATGAGAAAGAAGATCAGAGGAAAGGAATAAGCCACAACAGTTAGTGGGAAAGCGACGTGAGAAGCTGAAGGAACTAACAGAGAAGAAGAAGAAGATTAAGCGTAGCTAATAAAGAAAAAGGAATTCCGTGTAAGGCGTCAGTTTAAATCCGTGTCATTGTGTACTTAAATATCCAAGAACATTAATAAATTCAATAATGAATCTCGTATTTTCTGTTAAAAATTTATTATATATACGGTGTTCAACTTCAAAACTTCAAAAGTATAATACCGTCTTTGCAACCAACGTAACATAATAATATACAGGGTGTCCCAAAATTCCTTCAACATCCGGAAATGGGAGGTTCCTGAGATCATTTGAAGCGATATTTTCCTTTGTAAAAATAGTGTACGTAACTTTGTTCAGGAGTTATTAACGAAAAACCAGGACCAATCACAGTGCGTCTACAGCGGATTGATTCTGGCTCGACCAACGGCAATACCGCGCTAAGTGGGACCTGTCCTTACGTAGGACTCTGATTGGTCCGTATTTTTCATTAATAACTTTTAAACAAAGCCGCGGACGACATTTTTGCAAATGATCTAAGGAACCTCTCATTTCCGGATGCTGAAGGAATTTTGGGACACCCTGTATATTGAAATAGTTTTGCGATCGAAAAGAATTGATAATAGATAGATGGTTTCGGCGCACAGGTTCGATCAAATTTAAAAATATCTGCATTGCAAATTATATAATTTGTTGCAAGTGAACAACGAACTAGTTGGGAATTTGTAAATTTTGTTAAAATTACTAATGATGAATTTCGGGAAAATATTATGTGTACGACATTGCAAAAGAAATAATTTCTTGTTACTTATCTTAGCGGTCGTAGTATTTGTTCTAGACCAGTCCTTGAGCATTTCTACCGTTTCCATGCCAAATCTTCTTGAAATTGACGCAAAAAAACTTTTACTGTTTGTGAATGTTTCGCCTTCCATAATATATATTGAAATAGTTTTGCGATCGAAAAGAATTGATAATAGATAGATGGTTTCGGCGCACATGTTCAAATTTGATCGAACCTGTGCGCCGAAACCATCTATCTAGTAACATAATAATATATGCTAATGTTTGCACTACTTTATTTAAAATGAAGGTGACCTTCAATTCCTTAAATCTAAGTCCATATTTTTTTATACCATGTAAAAGCGTGTCCTTGAAGGGCGCAATGACCTTCAAGGTCATACAAGGTCAGAAATGGAAGAAACGTGTATGTATACTATTCTATATTATTTATTAGACTATGAATGTTCATCAAAAATCAAAATCTTAAGTTGATTGCCTGACTATTAGTCCAAAAAACAGCTGTTGGACTAATAATGAGCGTTTACTGTAAACGGAATATAATCCATCTCTTCATTGAAACATTAAGTACATGTACATACGAAAAATTCGTTTTGGAAGTTTGCAACAGAGAAAACTGATACAGATACAGTAATATCTTAATGGATGCAAAAAGGCTGTAGGCGATAAGTGCAAAAAAAAAGAATATCTCTTCCACTGTGTAATTTGATATATCAGCTCGGGCATATTGGTCTTTCTGTAAACGCACGCGCTGTCCTCCTCTATGTTCAAATCAGCCTTTGATGCTCGAAAAATAGCTACCCGTCTGGGATAAACGCAAATAAATTCCACGGAGGCTATTGCGTCGATAGAGACGTTACTGTATGCACAAAAATAAGATTTTAACATTTTAATAACATAATAATGACAGTTATATTTACTAACCGATTTAAGTAAAAGGTTTTTGTTGCAGAGGGTGTCCCAGCTAAAGGAGCCTACATAAATATCTCTTTTATTTTTCTGGCACGGAAATGTTCATAACACAATTTAACTGGTCAGTCAATTGAGGAGTGTGCTGAAAAGAATACATTTTTGCCAGACCATTTCTTTTCACATTTTTGATGACCTCGAACACCATTTAAGGTAAAGGTACTAGTAGTTGACCAGTTAAGAGAAGTTTCCCACGCGAACAATAGTAACCATTTACTCTGTCATTAAATAGCGAGAGTTGATGTCTGAAGACACTCTTTAAGTCTTCTAAATTATGCACCAAGGCCACTTTTTAAAAAAAGTTTACTTATACAAATTTAAGAAACATATTTAGAAATTCAGTAATTGCTTCAGAAGTTGACCACACATGACAATGAAAAATCTAGTAATTGACCTCCTATTCGTTAGTAGTTGACCACTTATACTAGCAAGAGGGTTAAAGCAATCATGTTGGGTATCATTTTACTATCATTTAGTTTCAACAATTACCAGCACAAATTACAATTAAAGAATGAAATAAGAAATAAAACAAATCAATTCCATAAAAAGTTTAATTGAGGAGCAGAGTAGACGTTGCAAGTTAAAAGAGAATAGTATTAGAGAAAGGGTATAGCAGGATAAGCATGGGCCAGCGGCCCCCGCTCCGATTTTCCTGATTTCTGTCTTAAAACATAGTTTTATGTCTAAGAAAATATTGTGTAAAATATCAAATGTCTACCTCCATCGATAAGGGTGATATTGGGGTAAATTCCCCCGCACTTAAATGCAATTTGCTACAAAACGAGAAAATATATCATGGGATAAACGGCAAACAAAAGATATAGATATACTCTACATTCCAGATTTTTTCCAAAATTTTTTGCTAATTATTTATAGTTGAAAATAATGAATTAATTTTTTGGGAATTTTTTTAAGTATCTTCCCCTGGGTTGACACCTACCAAAAAATTATGAAATATTGCTATGATACTTACCTACCTTGTAAAAAAATCTCAGAAGTGTCCATTTGGTGGAACAGTGTCAAGAAAAATAAAGTATGCCGGCGAACGCTTGGTCTGATCAGTATCGGCGCAGCGACCGAATCCCCTTGCGGTGACTAGTAATGGGAACGAACGGGAAGTCGACGGTGTGTACGGAAAAGCTGATACATGTAAAAATGCGACTAAATCGTCAAATATATAATAATATTTTATAATATTTTCAATATTTTATAATAATATTAAAGTGCAAACAATAAAATTCGTTTAGTTTATAAATGTATATAAAAAAAAGAAAAAAAACAAGAAAAGAAAGTTGAGTTGAGAAATATTCGAACTCGAGCCCTTCGTAGCATCGAGGAACCTCTAACACCGTTACCATACAACATATTTGTGAGAAGCTTCTTCTTTCTGTTACATAACAGCAACGGACTAGCTTTACACGCATTTTTCTTCTTCAATGTAAGCTATTTCCTAAAATATAATTGTTTAGATTTCCAACAGTAATCATATATTTGAACATTTAGTCGCATTTTTACATGTATCAGCTTTTCCGTACACGCGCCGACTTTCCGTTCGCTCCCGTAACTAGCCACCGCAAGGGGATTCGGTCGCTGCGCCGATACTGATCAGACCAAGCGTTCGCCGGCATACTTTATTTTTCTTGACACTGTTCCACCAAATGGACACTTCTGAGATTTTTTTACAAGGTAGATAAGTATCATAGCAATATTTTATAATTTTTTGGTAGGTGTCAACCCAGGGGAAGATACTTAAAAAAATTCCCAAAAAATTAAATCATTATTTTCAACTATAAATAATTAGCAAAAAATTTTGGAAAAAATCTGGAATGTAGAGTATATCTATATCTTTTGTTTGCCGTTTATCCCATGTCGATATCTTTTCTCGTTTTGTAGCAAATTGCATTTAAGTGCGGGGGAATTTACCCCTATATCACCCTTATCGATGGGTGTAGACATTTGAAATTTTACACAATGTTTTTTTAGACATAAAACTATGTTTTAAGATTAGAAATCAGGAAAATCGGAGCGGGGGCCGCTGGCCCATGCTTATCCTGCTATACCTTAACCAACAGATGGTATGGCATCCGAGGTTCACTTTCATCAAAAGTGTACAGCTTATAAAAATCTTATTTTTTATGTTTTTCTATGAAATGGTCAACTACTCGTTCATGGTCAACTACTGGTACCTTTACCTTAACATGTACATACATGTATTTTCAATAATTATATTAGCTTTCTAATTACAGCAGTGTGTACTCTTGCATTTAATACATAATTTGATATTGTATCGAAAACTCACAAATTTGACAAACATTGTAATCTTGTTTTGAAAACGGTACGAAATGTGTAAAAACTTTATGTGTACCTCGTATTGTTACGAGAATAAATATTGCACTTGTAAATATTACAGAAGATGACACTGTTAAAATTTGTTCATATAGATACCTATAACATTCCTCGAGAACGGATTGAGCAGCAGATCATGCTATATACGTGAGAACACATTTTAGCCTCGAACTATAAACTTCATCCTTTCAGTAAGATATTAACCCTCGAATGGCCGACCGTCTCAGAGCGTTGCGGAAGGTCGTTTTGAGTCATTTATGATCCATCCTAAAAATCCTGTAATATGCACATTGCTGCTACATTTTCTATTAAAGTATATATTACTGCGCCCTTAACAGATTCGTTAAACGATATTGACACGTCGAATATTTCAAGCACAAATTCACAATTTGGAAATAACTTCACCGTATTTCGCGCGGGTTCAATGAACCTGAAATATTCTCGCGTGAAAATAAACTACGACGTAAATAAACAAACATAACGAAGACGGTAAAAAACAGTTTAACATAACACGACCTTGAACGTTATCATTTTTATAATCTTTAACATAACACAATTTTATACACAATCAGGGTACGTACCTGGAAGCAAATTTCTTTTTTATTTATTTATTTTACGTCGCTCTCAACTCTTTTTGCTAAAAGGATGAAAATAAATTCGTTCGGAAATAAACATTTTCAGCATCAATTACCAAATAAAAATTCTTTCTTTCTGTAATGATTGTCAAAAAATTGCAAATAATTCAACGTGCTCTTGAATTCTCGTAATGTTCTCCCTATTTTGAATTGTACTATGTACAATTGTACTTTGAATTGTACATACCTGATTTTCATAGACTCTAATTATAGAAAAGAATGATGATTATATAATTAATTAATAAAGCTCTGTATTAAAACTTAACCATTGAATGTTATTTTCAAATCGAGCACAAACTTATGCAATCATCTACTATTTATACATAATTCTTACCACCGATGAAAAAATATTTAAATTGTTTTTATCTTGTAACAAAACTTGTCTTTAACATTGTACATTGTAATAATTAGACAATTCCGATTGAATGATAAATATTGAAAGAACGTTTAAAAATGAAGGTAGATACAATGAACCAAAAATGAATTTGCAATGCGCCATTCGGTAGCTTACCCAAAGAAAATACTTTGTGCCAATATATCCTACATCTTTTGTCTGAAATACTTCCTCGTAATTCGCGATGAAATAGTGCAACTATTGCAATATATTAGTGCAACTGTTAACGCAAACAAGGCATAATAAATGGTCTGCATCGCATTAGCATAAAAGGAGAAAACGTGTTCGAAACTTTTTCAAGTTGTGCCATGTGCAGCATCAGTTTCGAAATTAAATTCTTCTTATTTGAACAGCGGTCAACCACTTAAAACACAGGAAGACGTAACAACGTGGGTCATGAAATATTTTCAACTGATGCATTATGCATCCTGTTCCCGATTCAATATTGAAAAAAATACTCCGCGCCAAGAAGCGCCCCGTCTTTTTAAGGTTGTTCTGTGCGTTCCAGATATCTGGAAACGATATCACGCATAATAAAAGCAACATCACTATTCTATATTCAAATTCACGACATAGTAGGGAATTTTATTTTTCCGCGTGACGTTGATGCACTGCACGAAATTTCCGTAAAGCCACCTTCATTTTCGCGGATATTTCGAAAATACTACAAATTTTCGACATGGTAGGGAATTTTTCTGCATGACTTTGACATACTACCCGAAATTTCTATAAAGCCACCGTCATTTTCGCAGATAGAATCGCTTTAATACTAAGAGACGAATTACGTTAAGAAAATGAGAGATGGCCGAGGCACCGAATTAATTTCTAAATCTAATATTTAGTACTCGAATTAATGTTTTACCAAGAACGTGCTGCGAGCACAAATTCTAATGGATGACGAACTAACTTTTCGACTGAGGATAACGTTAACCGTTCTTAATTGAAATCAGTTAGCTCGCCATTGATATTTACTTACGGAAACTGTTCATGCTTTCTTAATACAACAAATAATATTTTCACCACATTGTACAAGCTCGCAGTTACGTTGATTATGGTAAAATTTCTTACGCATACGCGTAAATGTTTTACGAGGTTTGAACACCGGTGAGATATTCCGTAAGACTTCTCGCGCATGTGTGGCGATATTAGCTTAAAGGGGTAGAGGCCCCACGTGACCATGGTATTTTTCATTGTGACCAACCCCCGCGCGAAAAACCAATTTGGCAACAGTGATGAACATACATGTGCATTGATTTGCATCTATCTAACGCTTCAATTTCGCTATAATTACAGGTTTTTTTCTTTTAAGCATTATCTTCATTGCTATTAATGGATCCGAGTGGCTTCATGCCCTTTACACTTTTGTTGTTATGAAACTACGCTGATAATTCTCCTGACAAAGCGCCATCTCGTCCAAGTAGCTGAACTAAAATTGCTTCTACTCACCCTTCATGAAGGGAATCTGGGAAACAATTGAATGCGATCACGGGAACACACCTCACATCCTCATACGATTTTATATTGAGCTGAGTGAGGGCTCATTTGAAAGAGGAAGGTTAAACGAAGCGCGCGTGGGTCCCTAAATAAGCAGGAAAAATCTTTTTGTGATCGAAAAATACATTAGAAAATCCGGAATTTTTCTTCATTTGTTTTCCCAACTTTGGACAGTCACATTACTGGATATAAACATAATGTAACTGAAGTTGGACCCACGCGCGCTTCGTTTATCCTTCCTCTTTAGAATGAGCCCTCACTCAGCTCAAAATATAATGATATGACGACGTGAGGTGTGTTCCCGCAAACCCCTGTTTTCACTTGTTTTCTGGTAATATTCTGGTTAGATTCTAGTAATGTCACGTGGGTACTCTACCCCCTTAAGGTGGTAGAGGCCCCACGTGACCATGGTATTTTTCATTGTGACCAACCCCCGCGCGAAAAACCAATTTGGCAACAGTGATGAACATACATTTGCATCAATCTAACGCTTCAATTTCGCTATAATTACAGGTTTTTTTCTTTTAATCATTATCATCATTGCTATTAATGGATCCGAGTGGCTTCATGCCCTTAACACTTTTGTTGTTACGAATCTACGCTGATAGTTCACCTGAATTCACCTGACTAAGCGTCATCTCGTCTAAGTAGCTGAACTAAAATGGCTTCTACTCACCCTTCATGAAGGGAATCTGGGGAACAATTGAATGCGATCACGCGGGAACGTTTCACGTCCTCATACGATTATATTTTGAGCTGACAAGGAGAACCCCCGCTCTGTCCCTCACGGATTTAGTTCAGACTTTACAGAGTTATAGATCTCGTTCCCCTGATTACGAAAATACCCCATTATAGGCGCAGACGGTCAATAGTTTCGGAGATATTTGCAATTAAAGTTTCATAACCGTAAAAGTAAAGGTTAGTTCAGATTTTTCGGCCCGTGTTCGAATCTCTTCGTGGTAAATTATTTTGTATTGTTTTTTTTCATGGAAAATGCATTTTCGACGTTAAATAAATTTTAAATAAAATATCTTTATTCGCAAAAGGACTATTTGAAAATGACACTTATTAATTTATAGAAGAAACACTAGATCTATTACTACATATACAAAAGATAATAATTATAAAACAATGATAATATTAAAATAATAATACATAACAAACAACAAATATAAATATAAATACAAATACAAAATAGAATAAATGCAATGAATAGTAGAGCGGTTAATGTGGCTTGCCATCAAGCTTCTTGTAGTTTGTACGATTATGAAACTTTAATTGTAAATATCTCGAAAACTATTGAGCGTCTGCGCCTATAATGGGGTATTTTCGTAATCAGGGGAACGAGATCTATAACTCTGTAAAGTCTGAACTAAATCCGTGAGGGACAGAGCGGGGGTTCTCCTTGTGAGTGAGGGCTCATTCGAAAGAGGAAGGTTGCACGCAGTGCGGTCTTCTCGATTTTTTCGCGAGAAAAATCTTTTTGTGCACGAAAAATACGTTAGAATCTCCGGAATTTTTCTTCATTTGTTTCGCCTACTTTGGACACTCATATTACTTCATATAAACTTCATCTAAAGAAAACATGAGAAGAGCGCACTGCGTGCAACCTTCCTCTTTCGAATGAGCCCTCACTCAGCTCAAAATATAATCGTATGAGGATGTGAAACGTTCCCGCGTAAACCCCTGTTTTCACTTGTTTTCTAGTAATATTCTGGTTAGATTCTAGTAATGTCACGTGGGTACTCTACCCCCTTAAGTAAAGCAAAATTTTCGATAAAATAGGGTGCCCTGGACATCCCGTAAAATATCAGTACTTTCCCGCCAATATAACTGCCCCAGGGCACCCTTAACTTGTCATCATAATATATGTGACGTATCCATAATGAAGTAGCAGAGCGGTTAGAGCCCTGAAACAGTGAAAAAATCAAGTCGTGTATTTAGTTATCGTAGTGGTCAGCAAACATGGCGTCATTTACATTTAATAAGATTGCAGAAACTTGCATTTTCCTCGGCGTACATAATGGTCCAACAATAAAGGACATATTATCTGATTGGTTTTTACAATTTCTCCGGTCGTTCCGTATTTATTTTGATATGTCCGCTGATTCCACAAACACGTCGCCCCCTACTTATCTTCAAATCCATCTGGCTCAAGGATGTCTTTGAAGGGAAGGGAGGCGGATGGATTCGAAACTATCAGCGTCCGATCTCATCCAGAAATAGGTTAGATTTCCTAGTTCTCTCTATAAACATGTACACGTAGTGGTATAAAGAGTCTGTACAGCACGTACCAGCGAAGTAAAGTGACGATTAGTTGATAGTAATCGCGGCGATGTGTAGACACTAAAATTCGATACTGACGGTGGTCATAATTTACTTGGATCTAAACACTGATTGCAATCAAATTTCAAAGTGTTTTGATAACTTATTGATTAACGTTGTGATCTGGAAGACATTGTTTTATTTCAACGAATTCGTCCCTGACAATTTTCAATATGTTGAAAATTTCTCGAGTCCGTTGCGACAAAATAAAGTGACTTGCAAATGAGATTAATTTAGTTAGATTATACGTCATGATCAGAGTTTACGAATTTGTGACAAAATGTGTAGATAAAATTTGGTACCGTGAAAATACGTAAGGAATTTCAAAATACTGTTGTATTATTTTTGTCATAACTTTAGAAGTTCACAGGGTGCGTTGAAGAAACAATATTGATGAAAGAAATTTACACAAACATCATATTTACTAATTTTAACAGGAATATGTACGTACTATAAATCATATATCGTTACCAGACTGCGTCTACCAGTTACCAGAACGCATCTGAATGCATTTTTGGTAAAATTCAGTTGATGAAATTCAAAATTGTTAGAAAATTGTTCAAATTCAAAATGTTAACTTACGATTTCTCCTCTGTGAAAATCATTAGTTTCAATTTGGTTTCCATTTCTTGCAATCGATGCAGACAATTTTTATTTTGCATAAAGATCCGTTTGTCAT
Organism: Lasioglossum villosulum; assembly: GCA_963971365.1. Classification (NCBI taxonomy): domain Eukaryota; kingdom Metazoa; phylum Arthropoda; class Insecta; order Hymenoptera; family Halictidae; genus Lasioglossum; species Lasioglossum villosulum. The sequence goes on along the minus strand of OZ020495.1, from coordinate 43,885,371 downwards.
TGCAAAACGGAGGCTAAAAAAATTAATTAACACTAAATTAATAAATTAATTAATTTGGCTATTTAATTTAAAAATACAGTATCCCAAAAATTTGGTAATTCCTTGACAGAAAGAAAAATGTTGCTCCAAATGATCACGGGAACCTCCCATTTCCGGATTTTGAAGGAATTTTGGGACATCCTGTATAATATAACAAAAAATTCTAATAAAATTAGATACATTAATTATTTCTTTTAAGAAGGTTTCACGACAACAAGAACGGTATTTGCGAAAGCTGCAACTGGCTATTCGTTTTACGGAAGTTTGGCAGCGACACCGCACACCGAATGAAATATCATACGCGACAGTTAATTTACAACTACAATTATTAATATTGTAACGGTTCAACGTGTGAACTCTGGTAAGAAGAATAATGAACAATTCCCGTTTCGAATGCAAGATATGTAATTGATTGCTGTAGGATCAGCGAAGACTGTCCCAGAAAATAGAAGCTGAGTCCTGTAATTTTATCCACACCTCAGATGTTGTTTACCATAGTCTCATTAGAGTCTCTTTACTTCGCTCACTGCCGTCGCGATCCATCTAGATTTTCACGTTAAACCGTTGGAAAATTTCGAACAACTATACCTGTGCAATATCGAACTCGAGAAGCAACTCTAAAAACCGCCCGCGCTTCAGATTATAAAGTGGTAGAGTTTTCCTGAAGTCTACAAGCGTGTAGCACTGGTAATGGAAATGAAACTGCAGTAGAATCACTTTCTTCTGCGCCCCTCAGCCGATTCTCTCGAGCACGCGGAGAATAACGCAACAATCTAATTATCGTCAAGTTCACTGTTCCGGTGTTCCTACAAAAATGAATAGGGAGAGATGCCGCGCACGTTTCTGTTTCATCGTCGAAAACGGGGAATGTAATACAACAACGCGTTTAATGTTAAGCTCATCCCCTCGAATACATGCAACTAAATACTCTGTCCTGCACACTACCGACGACTGTTTCGCGAGTGTAGTTTTCGCGAAATAAAAAACCTCGTTCTTTCTCTTCTCGTCTCGTATAATAGATTTTTTAAATAGCGTCTCGCGCTTTGTGAGATATTGCTTAATCCTCGCGCTGCTGACCAGGGAATCGTCAAATTCTAATTTTACGGATTAAATGCTATCAAGGTTGATACGCGGTTCAGGCTAATCGTTTCTTTGTGATTCGGTATATCCCCTTTGATCTCCACCTGATCTCAGCGTCTACGGCAGGTCAGGTTCAGGACGAAACGATCTATTTCATTTTTCTTCTATCTCTGACACTGTAGATGTCGCGAAACGTTTTTATCCCAAACAATACAATTAGAAATATTGGATTGGTTTTCGTTCGGGTTAAATCGAAACGAAAGATTAACTAGGAATGACGTTAGTCACGATTTAATAATGATGCACGTACACTCTGCGGATAATTAAATGAACATTCCAATCGAACTAATGAAACAAGATAAGATATAGGTGTGTATACACACATTGTATATACATTGTATACTTTTAATAATAGAAAAAAAACGTTATAGGACATTATTAACTTAACCGAAGGGGCAATATAATGATTGGGAAAGAACCTTTTTCATGGTCATTTTTTTCTAGATATCAAGGTTAATAATTTTTTTAAATAGAACTATATATTTTTCTTATCGCGATGTAATAGTAGGGGCGAAGTCATCTTCAATGACATTCAATGACATTATACAATGAACTTCGTGTGACCTTGGATGTGAAAAATGTAAAAAACTATTACAGGTATTATCAGTGATTAATTTACTGCACTAATTGGTTTGCTTTAATTACTTTATTTCAGTAAATGTTCAAAATGATCACCATTGTTTTCAATACATTGTTGTGTACGGAAAATAAATGATTTTCTGACTCTTCTAATATTTTCATTGCTAAAATTGGCACGTACGATGTACAGTAAAATCTCTTTCCCTGTCCAACAGCCATAGTTTGGCCAGCCAGTGTTTGCAGTGAGACACTATTGTATAATTTATGACTGCATCTATCGTGCCGGCCGATAAAATAGTAAATTAATCACTGCTAATATCTGTAATGCTTTTTGCATTTTGCGTACCCAGAATAACACGAAGGTTATTGTATAATATGTTATTGAAACAATACCCAGGATGCTTGTTTACGGTTACCATCAGTGTTTCCGGAAACCGAGATGCATGAGTCAATAAGCAGGGTCTGTGTGGTAAGAATATTCGGAGCACGAAAATGCTTAACCTCACAGTAGAATATTTTTATATTATAATAAATTTTTCTGTCCGAACATCCGAAGGGGCTGAAAAATCGTGGGAACTAATTTCCGTCGCACCCTCTATGAAATTTTTAATATAACTTTAAAATTTGAGGGTAAATGTATATATTCAGAACGATGACCTTCATAACATATTTCAAGGTCATCAAAATCGGTGAGGAAGCCCCTAATGTAAATAATTACCGAAATGTGTAAATGATAGTTGATAGATATGTTGTTACTATCTGGTCATGAAATCGCATTATTTTCTTAAAAGTTAAACATAGAAAATATAAAAAATAGGATTTTATCCATGACGGTCCTACCGCACACTCAGGGAAAGATGAGATGCAATTATTTACACATGTCTCAGTCATAAACAACGTCTTCGCCCACGCCATCATATACACCTGAGACAAACTTGGCATTCCAAGCATCGAGTTCATTCTTTTATGGGTTCATGGATCAAATGGTCACAGAAAATGCACACGGCGCGGCGCGGCGTTCCCAACACATCCTGCTTTCGAGAATCTCTGTTTCTTTTATGATGGAGATAGTGTTTCTTCTGTTGATAGTAAATGTCTATTTCGCCCAGCGTTAAAGTTTCTCGGAAAATTACTGTGTATGAAAAGAAAACCTATTGCTAATATAATATTAAATGTATCGGATTAGAGAAAATTAATTTTTTTCTTCCATTATCATAATGTGATATTGTATATTATTTTTCAAGCCTACTGTGTACATACATGACTTATATGTATACTATATTATATTATTTATTATAATACATATTAGATATAATATTATTTATTATAATATAATATTAATATATTGTAATATATTATATAATATATAAACTTGTATTTGCTTTGAATAGTGTAAGATAAACTTGTAAGAAAATATTGTATTGAAGATTTATTTTAGACAATAATCCAATATTAATAGACGTTAAATAATAATGCAACAATCAATTATATATGAAAATAATGTAATATATTTTTAAATTTCCTCATGAAAGCCAAGATTGCTTAACAAATAGAAAGAATATTATAATTTTTCATGTTTTGTATTGGCCACAATTCTAACTTTGTGCATAAAAATAATTGCATACAGACATAAGGTGGTATAACGTGTTAAAAATTCAGCTATAGATCGGAATGAAAGTTAAGATTTATGAGGTTATTGAAACACTATTTTGAGCAAGAGAAAATTGTAAACGTATTTTGAATAACAACAATACGTATCCACAAGTGTCAGCATTGCATATTGATACAATTCGTTTGCAGAGAGTCTTATGCAAACAACACGCGCCAGTAAGAACAAATGAACTACATTGTTAATATAGTATATTATTATAGACTGTTTAGTAGGACAATAATCATATTTTCCAATGAAATTGACATTCTACTGAAATATCTAACTGCGAGGCGGACGAAATATTTGGTTAGGGCCTATGTTATACAACAATGAGAGAGAATATATTTTAGTTTACACAAATAATTTCTTGAATGAAAACAGAAACACTTATATCCTCTAGGTTCTAGCAAGTCATGAATCTATACCATTTTGATAAAAATAATAAATATTTTCTATAGTGTAAGAAGCTGGATTGGTGTATTTAATTAAAATGTTGATCTTCTTATGGGAACTATTGCAAATAGCTAATGATGATTGGCCAGGATAATTGTTCCAATAGTTAGCGATTTAAGACAAGTGGTGAGCCATCTTAATTGTTGTTATTATTAACATGTACTAAGATGTTTCATAATATCAGGGCATGAAGATACACATTGATACTGAGGAACAGGATTTATACTCATTACGCTCATTCAAATGTATAATAATTAGTTAGTAAATATTTATAATTAAACCATTTTTAGGGGGTCTAACTATTGAGAGGGGGAGGGGCTAAAATAAGGCACACTCTACTGAAAAGTTAGGATTCTGATGGAACATTTATACCTCTGGGTCAAAATTGACCCAAGTCCCGTCCAAGTATCAAACGACATGTCGAATGAATTTCAGTAGAATTTATTCAATTACGACAGATCGTGTTAATTTCGATCCTCGGTTACAAACACGTATACAAAGAGAATATTCCACATCAGGGCAACTGATTCTATACGAAGATACAGCATAATTAAAGGAAGATCAAAAGCTCCTCTCGACTCCAGACCGGTGAAATTTTCATCCTCGGAGCGAAACTTTAATATTCCTATAGAAAAGTAAACACGACCGTCTCACCTTGCAACTCCATTTCACACGGCGCTCCTTCGCGACCGCACTTTGCGGGTGCACCGATGCACGAACAATTCCGCCCCGGAATAATGGTCCGTCACAGCATAGAAAAATTCGACCGGCGACCTCCTTCGGTCCGCAGATGTATTCCGTCGCGGTTAACATCAGAATCGTCTGTTATACAGGGTGATTCACTGGACGGTGTACCCAAAGACTACCACCACCAAGGCATCCTAGCGAGAAACATGTTTCTTCGGTTACGCATAAGTGTCCATTAAGAAACCGATATCGTTTCTTCAACCCCGTAGACTTTCGTGGGAGTTTGGGTGATGTAGCAACCGATAGTGTTTTTCTTAATGATTTATTAACAGACTGCCGGTCTTTATGCATTTTTAGTAAGGTTGAGTAGATGAAATTTAGAGACTGAACGCAGACAACTAAGTAGGGAGGTGGATATTGCGAATTTAACTAGAAAAAGAACAAGGGTGAGTGAGATGCTGATACCTGGCACGTATCAAGATTCAATCCATGATCACTTCGAGATCTCACCTTTTTGGAATCGGGAGAAGTTTGCACTACTACGTGTTGATTTGGGTTATGCTACGCTTTACTTAAGGTGGGACTCGATGCAGACAACTAAGTGGGGATGTGGATTTTGCGGATTTAACAAGAAAAAGAACAAGGGTGAGTGAGATGCTGATACCTGGCACGTATCAAGATTCAATCCATGATCAATTCGAGGTCCCATCTTTTTGGAATTGGGAGAAGTTTGCACTACTGCGTGTTGATTTGGGTTATGCTACGCTTTACTTAAGTTGGGACTCAACACAGACAACTACATGGGGAGGTGGATTTTGCGGATTTAACAAGAAAAAGAACAAGGGTGAGTGAGATGCTGATACCTGGCACGTATCAAGATTCAATCCATGATCAATTCGAGGTCCCATCTTTTTGGAATTGGGAGAAGTTTGCACTACTGCGTGTTGATTTGGGTTATGCTACGTTTTACTTAAGTTGGGACTCAACACAGACAACTACATGGGGAGGTGGATTTTACGGATTCAACTAGAAAAAGGATAAGAATGAGTGAGATGCTGATACCTGACACGTATCAACATTCAATCCATGATCACTTCGAGATCCCATCTTTTTGGAATTGGGAGAAGTTTGCACTACTGCGTGCTGGTTTGGATTATGCTACGCTTTACTTAAGTTGGGACTCAACGCAGACAACTAAGTAGGGAGGTGGATTTTACGGATTCAACTAGAGAAAGGGATGAGTGAGATGCTGATACCCGACACGTATCAAGATTCAATCCATGATCACTTCGAGGTCCCATCTTTTTGGAATTGGGAGAAGTTTGCACTACTGCGTGTTGATTTGGATTATGCTACACTTTACTCAAGTTAGGACTCAACGCAGACAACTAAGTGGGGAGGTGGATCTTGCGGATTCAACTAAAGAGAGGACAGGGATGAATGAGATGCTGATAGCTGACACATATCAAGATTCAATTCATGATCAATTCCAGAGCCCATCTTTTTGGAATTGGGAAAAGTATGCACTACTGCGTGTTAATTTGGGTTATGCTACGCTTTACTCAAGTTGGGACTCAACGCAGGCAACTAAGTGGGGAGGTGTATTTTGCGAATTCAACTTGAGAAAGAACAAGGGTAAGTGAGATGCTGATACCTGGCACGTATCAAGATTCAATCCATGATCACTTCCAAGTCCCATCTTTTTGGAATTGGGAGAAGTTTGCACTACTGCGTGTTGTTTGGATTATGCTACGCTTTACTTAAGTTGAAACTCAACGCAGACAACTAAGTAGCGAAGTGGATTTTGCGGATTCAACTAGAGAAAGGGATGAGTGCGGTGATTACACCTGGGATGTATCAAAATTCACACCAAGATCAATCTACATCCCATGTAGAATTGAAGAATTTTGTAGAATCGGAATAAGTGTGCACCACTGTGTGTCGACTTGGGTCACATCTGAAGACCCCGTGAGCGTTCAAGATATGTAATAGGCGCCGCAAGAAACCTGCACGTCTTGTCTCCGTCCCGAGTGTTTTCCTTCCAGACCCCAACGATGTCTGCGAATTAGAAAGGCCGAGGAAAAGAGAATATACGTGCACGCAGTGAATCAGCCTATAGAAACTTCGACTCCACGGGAGTCGCTGGAGAACGTCTCGCACAAGACTCAAAACAGCGTCGTCGTCGTCCGCGGAGATTCATGTCTTTGCGTTTGTCGTGTACCTATCGCGACACGTTCGTTCGAATGGTCATGGGTCAAGAGTGCAGTTCCTAAGAGGCCAGCGACACGGCTGCTAAAGGGAAGGCGGGAGGGTTGTTTTTGCCACGGAGCAACGTAGTGACGGATCGAGAGAGATGTAAAAGACAGAGGAGGGTGGTTGTGGAGTCGGTGGGAAGGGAGAGCCTGGAACTAGAATGGGGGTGGATTCTGGGATGGGGGGTGGATTCGAGTGAGGGTGGCGCTGTAGCGGCCAAGCCGGGAAACATACACGGGGTGGCCCCGCGAGCTCTCTCAGTCGCGGACAAGCCGCCACGCGAGGATACCATCGGATGTATGTTATCGCGGCAGAACAAATCCGTTCGTAAACTTGATCGTCACACGAGGTTCGTCGAAATCACCTCGGTGACCCGTCGGTCTTGCGACAGAACCGGGCGCGTCCGTCGTTCTTCGATCTCGAAGACGCGTTCAACACCATCGACCACCACGTGGCGGATTAAAACTGCTCCCTCGAGCGCGCCGACAGTGAAATCATCCAGCGTATTCGACCGCTGCTCGTTAATCGCGTCCCAACCGGATTACACGTGATGAGGGGTGCGTATCTGTGTGTTTGGCAACCGGTCATTACCCGTCGGCGCTCGCGTTTTTCTTCCGCCGCGATACCAATCTTCTCGCAACTCCGCAACCTGACCGCGCGCTTCACAGCTCGCCAAATGATCTCGCATCGTTTGCTACCTGTGCGACCAGGATTGCCTTCTGTGCTGTGTTTCGCTATTCCTCTATGTAAATTGATCCGAGCTCAGTCTCCTGTGAGACTGACTCGGACGATTCCTTTCGGAGATGTGATTAAGTGTTCGGGATTGATGCTGACGCTCAGGAATAAATTCGGTGAGGTTTTGTGCACCCCTGTGGAAAAGTGTTCGATCAAGATTATTCCCCTGGATCGTGAGAAATCTACTATGGGGTGAGGTGGGGAACGCGGAATTGAAACGACGCACGGTGTCAACTGAGAATAATTGTTTGGTTTAGAGGAAAAACAGAATCGGGATTACGGAGCGGTGGTTTGAGGATTTTTTTAATTCTTCTGGCTGCTTTGCTCGAGTAACAGTTATCGTAGCCTTGGCTAATCGAATGCTTTTGGTTATACGAGAAGTTGCTCGCAATTTATAAGTCTACAGAGTCGAGGGATGTAACGAAGTGTCGAGATCACTTTTTATTCGATTATTAATTATAGAAAGTCACAGGCTTTGATGACTGCCGGTGGTTTTATCTGAATTATAACATCTTTTGCAAATATTCATCGAATGTTGGAGGAAGCTACATTAATATACGTCGAATTTCGCTGTTTGAATTGAAGATTATGAAATTGACCCAAAGAGGTGATTTATGAAAGGGATTAGAATTGTGTTTTTATTTTTAGGCTAATTGTAACACCTTTTGCAAACATTTATCGAATTGCAAGTTGGAGAGAGCTGAATCATTACACGTCAGAGGTCACTGTTTAAATCGAAGATTATTAAATTGACGCAAAGGGGTGATTTACGAAAGGGATAAGATATGTATTTTTATTTTTGCGTTAATTGTAACATCTTTTGCATACATTTATCGAATTGCAAGTTGGGGGAGGTGAATTAATGTACAGCAAAGTTCACTGTTTAAATCCAGTACTATTAAATGGAAACAAAGGGTTAGAAATATGTTGTTGTTTTTACGTCAATTGCAACATTTTTTGCAAATATTTCTAAATTGACGCACAGCAAAGATCATCTCTTACATCCAAGATTGTTAAACTGAAATACTTGTTCCATTATTTTATTCTAAATGTATGCAAAGTGTCATTGAAACCGACATAATCAATTACTGCTTCATAAATTGTAGATCTTCAAAGTCGTGATGAACAGGAAGATTATTGGACGAAAGTTAAAATAAACTCTGTAACGCGACTACAATGAACGGAACGACGGAAATGATTGAACTTTGTAATTCGAATATTCACGAATAGCTGGTGTCTATGTTATTCTTATTAAATCCGTGATCTGTTTGACTTTTCTTTCGATCGTTTCAGTGAATTCCAACGAAGTGAATTTTAAAGTGGAGTGTACCCTAATACTCCTATTAATATTCGAACACTCTTGAAACAACAATAACGTTTTTAATATTGGGCCACAGGACTTGAACCTACTTGAGACGTTAGAGCAATCAGTTTACTACATAATGTGGAAACATTTTTATCAAAAATTGCAATTGGTCGAAATTTGCATTTTGTTCGTTCACCGTATAAATAAATGATGCAGACGTGACTCCCATTAATATTCGGACACTTTTTAGATGGTAACTTTTTAAATATTGAACAACTTGGATTTTTTTGAGAAGTTAGAGCAATTAGTGTACGATGTGAAAAACAGTTTTTCAAAAATTGCAATTGGTTGGAATTACAGAGAAACTACTGGAATTGTTTGTAATTGTTTCATGTGGATTGATATTGAATATTTAAACAATAAGTTTTGTAGATCTATGTTAATCATGTGCATTGTGATAGAAAAAATGACAGGCATTTAAACTTATGAGAATCTTCAGATTTATTATAGTTATGAAAAACATCAATTTTTACCATTTCCGAACGTTAGCTCATTGCAACATTGGCAAATTTTTACGAAATTGCCAGAATGCGTATAATTGATACAAATCATCAAAACAAACTTTTTAAACTTTCAATTGAAATTGTACAAAGGACCTTTTAGTATTTTCTCTACAATCCGATCAGAAGCAATTTTTAATCAATCTTCTTTCACATTATGTTGTGAATTAATTGCTCTAGCTTCTAAATTCAATATTTAGAATATTATTGTTTGTTTCAAGAGTGTCTGAATATTAATGGTAGCCACTGTATTTAAGCAGATACCCATGTCCGCTTCATTTATTTGTGCGGGGAACGATCAAAGTGCAAAATCGTTGGACTAATCTGTTGATTATGCGACGCTGCAGTTCCGTTGCTTTTTCGCTCAGATTGCACGACCGGAATTTGGAATCTTTGAAATTGAATTTAATCGACGGATCTTATCGACCGTGTATTAAATGATAATGTAACAGCAGTAGCTAATAGCGTAAACGCTGCCGCGGCTAACAAATATTTTATAAAAAAGCGTATTAAACAATATTTGTCTAATCGTTCTGCAATTATTTATCCACGGAGCTCTTAGTCGTGCAAATGCTTCTTCTTTAAGAGATTGTTTTTTATATTTTATTCTTGAACGACTTCGGTGACTGGACATGTTGCAAACATTAAAATCAGTTTTTAGTGTAAATTGCGTAACACTCGGTAATGGAATCAACATAATAAAATACTGACAGAATTTCTGCTGAAAATGCTGTACGTAGTTCGTTGACTTTGTAGAAATTTATAACGCCGCAAGTAAAACTCTACAATTAAATGAAATAGTTACGTAACGAATTTTTGTCGATGCTAGAGGAAAGAAAACGAGCACGCTTTGACATTTCCATTTTACTGTTTCGGCACCATAATTGTCTCGACGGTCAAACATTTTCATTTTTGCCCCTCTGCAGCTCGTTTTTCTTGTCTAGTAGTGACATTGTGCTGACGATAACATAAAGTGTGCCTGCGTGAACAACAAATTATGAATATTTAATTTAAAAACGAGTAATCTTTTTCTCTCTGACAAGAATCCCAATAAGAAGACAATAAAAGCATTGTAAGAAAGGAGATTAGGATCAATAAGGCGCAGTACAAAAGATACTGATGTTGGAGATAATTGAACGATGATTATTGAATAAATATAAGTAATTGTTGAAAGAGTGTGGAAAAAAGAGAAAGTACGCAAATGATGGAGGTAGAGATACAGGAATAAGACAATCAAGTTGAAAGCAGACGATAAAAGAATCTGGACGAAAGATTTAGAAGATAAGGGATTAGGTTTAACAAGGCACAATGAAACAAGATATTGATGTTAGAGATAGCTGAACTAGGAGTACTGAATAAAAATAGTTATTAAGAGGACGCTGAAAGGAAAAGAAGAACTATTTATGCATGAAATTACACACCAGAAGAAAACTACGAAAATGGAAGAAGACAGAAAATGGTGTGGATAAGAGTGTTGGGAAAGGAGACTAGGATTATCAAGGTGCAATGAAACAAGATACTGTTGCTAGAAATAGTTAAACGATGATTATTGAGACAATGTCAAAGGAACAGGAGATTTATGCAAGAAATTGAAATAGACGAGAATGAGACAGTGAAATGCAAGACAGAAAATGATGTGTATAAAAGAGTTTGGGAAAGGAGACTAGGATCATCAAGGTGCAATGACACAAGATACTGTTGCTAGAAATAGTTGAACGATGATTATCGAATAAAAATAATTATTGAGACAATGTCAAAGGAACAGGAGATTTATGCAAGTAAATTGAAATAGACCAGAAGAAAACTACGAAAATGGAAGGAGAAGACAGAAAATGATGTGTATAAAAGAGTTTGGGAAAGGAGACTAGGATCATCAAGGAGCAATGACACAAGATACTGTTGCTAGAAATAGTTGAACGATGATTATCGAATAAAAATAATTATTGAGACAATGTCAAAAGAACGGGAGATTTATGCAAGAAATTGAAATAGACGAGAATGAGACAGTGAAATGAAAGACAGAAAATGATGTGGATAAAAGCGTTGGGGAAAGGAGACTAGGATCATCAAGGTGCAATGACACAAGATACTGTTGCTAGAAATAGTTGAACGATGATTATCGAATAAAAATAATTATCGAGACAATGTCAAAGGAACAGGAGATTTATGCAAGAAATTGAAATAGACCAGAAGAAAACTACGAAAATGGAAGGAGAAGACAGAAAATAGTGTGGATAAGAGCGTTGGGAAAGGAAACTAGGATCATCAAGGAGCAATGAAACAAGATACTGTTATTAGAAATAGTTGAACGATGATTACTGAATAAAAATAATTATTGAGACAATGTCAAAGGAACAGGAGATTTATGCAAGAAATTGAAATAGACGAGAATGAGACAGTGAAATGAAAGACAGAAAAAGATGTGGATGGAAGCGTTGGAAGAAAAGTGATTGGAGTACACAAAGCATAATCAAACAAAGTATTGCTGTTCGAGGTAGCTGCATATGAGTATTGAATAAAAATAATTATTGAGAGGATGCTAACAGGAAAGGAAGAACTATTTATGCAAAAACATACAATAGAGAGAAACGAAGAAAACAATGAAAAGAGAAGACAGAAAATAGATAAAGCGTTAGAAGGAAGGAGTACTGAATAAAACTAAATAATCGCTGACAGAGTATCGAAAGAGAAGGAAAACGCAAGTGATAAAGCTAGAGACACAGGGGCGAGGCAATGAAGTTCAATGCAGAAGACAAAAGAATGTGAATGAGCACGTTGGGAGAAAAGGGATTAGGATAAACAAAGCGCAATCAAACGAGATATTCGTTTGCGACAGCTGTACGATGAGGATTGAATAAAAATAAGTAGTCATTGAGAGAACGCCGAAAGTAGGGGAAGAACAATTTACGTGAGAAACGAAGGTGGAGACAATTGATACAATGAAGCCGGGAGGAGGACAGAAAATAATCTGGGTAAAAGCGTCGAGGAAAAGGGATTAGGATAAACAAGGAGCAGCCGAACGAGATATTAATGTTTAAGGTAGCTGCGCGATGACATGGATCGCGATAAATCGTAAACACTGAAGCAGGCGTACCGTAATAACCAGTGCCTGTAGTTGATGGATCATTAAATGGCCAATTACGAAGAAAAGCGGTACCTAAACACGACCGAGTGACTCTCGTCAGTACGTGAATTTTTAACCCTGTTAAGAGAAAGTCCCGGAAGGAATTTCTCCGGGAAATGTTTGAGAAACTCTACGGAAAATGAAGCAGTTACACGACGCGAAAGACCAATCTCCTGTAACGTCATTCCCTTTTTGAGCTTGTCAGATTAGATGAGATCGTGTAATGCACGGTGCACCGGTATGACGTACCTTTCACGGTGAACGATCCGTCCTCTATCCGTCGCGTTGTATCTGTTACACGGCGGGGGCGGGGTGCAGAAAGTGGAGATGGTCCCCCGTGTGGTTCTAATAATTTTGTGCGACGTATCGTTTGTTCGATTAAGTGTGAAGTGAAAGAGACCGACGCGTCCTCGGTATCTGGATTTAATTAAGTGTGACGATAAAGTGATAGGAGTTACGGTGTCACGGTGAATCCCGCGGATTCTTTCTACTTCGTGTGTGTGTGCGAAGCCTTTAGATCACGTCCCTGCGGCTGAGTAATATTGAAAATCTCGTCTCATCAAGTATATCCAACCGTAATAGTACCCCGATTATACGAACCGCTCAGGTGACATAATCTCCGGTTAACCCTCATCTGTTCCTCGCGTCAATTTCACACGTTCTTCGCTTCTTTTCAGAAACTAAAGTGTCATCCGTGTTACTTGTATGCTACACTTTATTTTCAATTCGTTCGATTTCTTTATTCTATTATCGCCGGCTTTTATTCTCAAAGAGTTCGCAGAAGTTATCTTTCTATTTTTACGGTGAAGACACCAATGCAGAGTCGTCAGATTGTGAATCGTGTTCCTATTCTACCTTTCCCCTTCTACGAGGCTATTCTCCAACGCTTTCGCCACGGCTCGGTCACGTGACGCTTTCCGTCTCTGTCGTGCATGTGTCACAATGTCACGTGACTAATACAGGCACAGAGAGGGTCAAGAGAGGTTTTCCCCTTAATTCGTGCTCCCTCCCCTCGTCTGGCAACTCTGCACCAGTGTGTTAACCCTTTTGCACTACTTTGTTGAGTGTGACTCTACATCAGAGGTAGAAAGATGAAAATAAAACAGGTTTTTATATGTATTTAGTTCTTCTTGTATTTGTTTAATTCTCTTGTTTCATTAAAAACAAATATCATTAATAATTTGATCGAACCATTGCACCGATAACATTATTTTTCAGAATGAACTTTCCAGTCTAATTGTTGTCTTTGTAAATAACACTTCAAAATATGAAGAGAAAGATTTTAAATTCGTCAAGAATAAACCAAGCGTGATTGCTTTCTGAAAAGTTTCGAACCATGAATCTTAAGTGGCGTAGCCTTCGCTATTCGAGGGTTAATTGATAAGGAACTAGTAAGTTTTGAGAAAAGGTTAAGAAGTTACGGTGAAACGATACCAGTTACCCGTAGACATTAAAAAAAAACTCCGTTGTAGTTTTGTTCGTAGGCAACTTTCCATCAATTTATTAAGTTTGATGTCCCCTCGATGCAATCTTAAAGTTAGTTCTGTTTTGAAGTAATAATTGAGGTGCAAATCTTAGTACTCCAATAAATTGAAAACGTATCTAACTATATACAGTGGGTGTACACAGTGTTCGTACATCTTTTAAAATGGAATAACATTTTTTATAATTTTACCATATAATCTGAATTTTTATAATTAATTAGAAGCATTAGTTTACAAAATTATGTGCAAAAAAGATTTTCCCAAAATTGTAATTTACAATGCATGGTTACATGCAATAATAAAAAATACGTATTTTAAAACTTTATCTGGGCCCTTAAAAAAAATTTAAAATATATGATTTATAGACCTGTAATAATTACACACGAGATGAAAATTTCATCGACATCAATTAACGTACACACGAGCTACAAGGGGTTAAAAATTGGGTTTTTGACTTATAATAACAATCTTACAATTAGTCACTTAAACTAATAATGCAAATGTTTTCAGTTTAATGCCCATACATTTGTTCAGAATGGCGACCTTAAATATATCTCAAGGTCGTTGAAATCGATGAGGACCGCCCCTTCCAAATAATCACAATTTCCCTTTCAAACATGCAACCAGATGCTTGATTAAAGATTAAAATGTTTTCCGCTAAAATATTTTAATATCGCTGCATATATAACGCAGGTTATTAAAATAAATATTGTACTTTCACGTTTTTCGGTGGAATAACAATTTCAAACCACGTTTACAATTTTATTTTGCAATCCTCGCTGCTGGTCATGAAATTTCAATGCATAATGCGTGCATATTAAACGAGTTAATAGCTTAAAATGTTCTAGTGTTCAATTCAACAACAATGATTGAAACTGCTGCCATTGGAATATATAAATTAAATGTTATACATTGGAATATACAGAATTAAATGTTCTACAATGGAATATATAAATTAAATATTATTTTAATGTAAATATAAATATTTAATTAAATGAATATTAAATTAAATATTATTTTTAATTGAATCTTATTTGAATTTAGGCCAATATATATATTGAATCAATATATGTGACGCATTAGAACGTTATGAACCTCGTTTTTTAAACTTTACGATGGTATTATACAGCTTAATATGCGTTAACAGGCGTTCGCGTGATTCCTTTGTAGAAATTAATTTTTTTAACTTGTCATTGCTTCAACCCGGGACTTTATCGGTTATTCGTCGAAATTAATTTTCTGATTAGTCACCACTTCGCTATCGGAGGTTCCAGCAGGTCGAGGGTGAAATGTGCTTCGTCAATACTTTTTCATAACGGTGACAAAACTTTGTAACGATGAATATGATTCGACATAACCTTACACGGTTATTCACTTCAAAATCCTGAAACGAATCTGCAGATTTCCAGAGTATGTTGTTCCTTTATTCGCATGATTCATTGCTATTCTACAATAAATCTCTGAAGGCTTATCTATCATGCCTCTGCTTATAATGCAGGTTACAATTTTGTATCGAGGTTCACGTAAAAACTATTATTCATACTTTTTCAACTAGCTTTCTCACATACATTTTTTTCTGTTTGTAGCTTGTTTCATTAATATTCTCCATAGTACACACCGTATAAACGATTGAATAATTTTTATAAAATCAATTTTGCAAATTGTTACTTTTGACCTCGGCATCGTGCGCCATAATTAATTCGCTGTTAATGCGACCACATTGAAATGAACTGTAAATAAATCAATAATAAATTGAAATTAATGATTTTCAATCTTTCACTCGATGGATTTTTTATTGCATTTGCGTTTTTAACAACTTCCATTTTGTCGCTAATTTCATACTGAGAAGCAAGCAAAATTAAAATGTTTTCGGCGCATTGGTTCGATCAAATGTTACTCGTTACACTATTTGCAAAATAGGCACAATACTTTGTCTCAACGTTTCGATCTCAATTTAGATCATTATCAAGAGAATACAAAAAATAATATTGTGTCTGTAATGGAAATTAACAAAAAATTATTAATTGCATTAAGCCATAAAATAAACTAAAATATATCATTTCTTTTACCCATTCCAAAAATAAAAATTAAATTTTTCTGAATAAAGACATCAATTAACAAAATTTTCATACTCACTTGCGTAGTGTACACAAAAAGTTTTCGAATTAAATCCCAATGTTTTCTTTGAAAGTTTTCTAATTCAATACAATGCTATACAATTTGTGTACACTACGCAAGTGAGTATGAAAATTTTGTTAGTTGATGTCTTTATTCAGAAAAATTTAATTTTTATTTTTGGAATGGGTAGAAGAAATGATATATTTTAGTTTATTTTATGGCTTAATGCAATGAATAATTTTTTGTTAATTTCCATTACAGATACAATATTATTTTTTGTATTCTCTTGATAATGATCTAAATTGAGATCGAAACGTTGAGACAAAGTATTGTGCCTATTTTGCAAATAGTGTAACGAGTAACATTTGATCGAACCAATGCGCCGAAAACATTTTAATTTTGCTTAAAGCTTCGTACGATCGCTATACTTTAACGGCTATCATACTGAGAATGATGGGAATAAAGTTAGGGTAGCGTAATTAAGATTTGGGACATATTAATTAATTTCGATGAAACTTTACCAGTGCATATAACAGTGCATATATTGCCCACATAAAAAAGTTGTAAGATGCAACTTTTAGTATTTTTGCTACAATTCCGATGAATTGCAATTTTTGACGACATTTTTTTCCGCATCCTGTGACAAACTAATTGCTCTAGATTCCCAAGAAAATTCAAATCGTATAATACGATATTTAAAAAGTTATCGCCTTTTTAAGAGTGTGCCAATACTTTTTGTACCCACTGTATTTGTTTGCGACGTGTAGCTTCGTTCAAACTTTTTCTCTTCTCGATGAGCGTTGATGTAAGAAAAAACTTTAACAACAATTTTCTTTGCTGTAAACAATTTTGCGACAAGTTTCTCTTACAAATTTCCACCGAGGTATAGATTCACCCATAGAACTTATAACAGTTACTTTTTATACACCCTGTACATACGCAACGTGCATACAAAAAGTGTCAATTGTCTACTAGCTGAAAATGAACAAATTAATAGAGTTTCCTATCTTTTAGTCCCCGACTGTAACACCATCAGGAATCATCCTGTATAATGTACGACGCATTTACTCTAAATTTTGCATAACCGCGGTTGCATCGTCAAAGCAGCACATCATCGTTCGCTATATACAGCACAGGTTACCAGGGGTTGCAATCTCAACGGGGTGAGGACGTCTCTTGCGTCGATCCCTGCAACGCGTTATGCAAACATTTCGCGTTGTTCTTCAAAGCCTAGAACGTCGCGAGATATACTCGTGCCCAGGAACTTCGACCCCGGAGTTACGATTGCTTAGTTGGCAGGAAACTGCCACGTAACCGTCAAATTAGTACCTCGATGAAAGACCATTTTCCCGGTGATAGAAGCACCAGCAATTTCCCCTTCGAATAGACTTCCCATCGTTTCGCCCATTTGCTACCGGAGAAATTCCCACAACGGCTAATAGGTCTGTAGTCTTTTTTTCACCCACTCTCCTCCTACCCCCGAGTGTTATCGATGATGTTGACGCAGCGCAAATATTGTATCCCTACGTTTTCCTTTGTGGCTCCACCCGAACGGATTAGAAGCTTTTATTTAACTTTCAATGCAGGGATAGCCGATCCTGCAGTGATTAAGTGGAAACGAATTTCTTGAGGCGCTCTCGTTGTTGACAGAACAGTTCTCCGATAATCGAACAGATTTCATTGATAGGTGGAAGATCGATACGTAGCATTAACCTCTTCGAGGATGCTGAAGCGTGTACACCACTGTACAAAAGTAGCCGGCTACTTAGGGGGAGTTTCTCTGGTGTCGGAGGCTCAAGGATTTTATAAAATAAATAACAAAAAATAATGTTCCAGTCCTTTTATTCTACGTTAGTTTCAAGTTAATGATATTAGAAACACGATTAATAATAGTTAACTTACGTAAACGTTTTTTGGTACGTGATTTTGAGAGATCATTAAGAGCCTTCTCATTTCTCGATATGTAACACTGTCCAACACCAAAAATGTGTTCATATCTGCCTGTTTCTAAATCTGCCCTTAATTTTTCTCCTACGTGCACAGTTTTTGGAAAACGTGATTGAAAGAAACTATTTTGCAACTTTTCATAAATGTTGTGATGTTATTATAATAGATATTGAATTGTTCTTTGCAGCGAAAGATTCTGTAGACTTTCCTGAATACAGTGATATCCGTTATCAATATTATCTTTTTGGACTGTTTAATCTCATTTCCTAAGCTATCATATTGCTTAGTTGCTTAGAATCCAACTTGCTTTTGATGACGAAATTTATATTTGCAATTATCAATGCAAATGAATGATTTAATAATTGTAGTAATTACTTAGTACTTATAGACTAATGGAAAATAGTGCTGTTTTAACAATTTAATTATTTTTTCCGTAATTAAGCAACAACAATATTATTTAACACCTTAAAACATTTGTGTACCATTATGAAGAAGTGAAATTAACTTCCACGCACTGTGTTCTTCTGGATAATTTCCCAATATCAGATACATATCCTCTGTACAATCATTTTAATCGTTTGCTCGATATATTCTTTACACGCAGTCCAGTAATTCACATGCGAAACTGTCCGACCGTTCGCTTATCGACTTCTCTAACATGTAAATACAGAATTTTAACGAATAAATTGGGAACTGTTCAAATTTGTGGAAAGTTGTTGAAAATTCGCACGGTACACGTGCTGTCGGCTACCAATGGGTAATATATTCATGTAAACTGCAATAATATACGATACGTTCTCTATGACTCACTATTTCCGATCATAACACATTTCGTGCTATTTATTCTTTATCGATCTAAAATTACATCTACATATCATGTACCACACAACAGTATACCAATTTCAAAATAAAGGTCCCTGTAGCTCCAATGGTACAATCGATGTGAAAATTAACCGAAAAGGTGCAGTCAAACATTTTTGTAAGAACCTTGATTTATTAAAAAATTCAGAATTATGATTGTAGAATATACAGCAATTTTTCTGCTTATTATTATTCAATAATGCAGAATCTGCTGCACGAAGTTGTCGAACAAAGTAAAGCTTTGATCTAAGAAAACGGAAATCGTCTACGAAAAATGATAATTCCCTCCACTATTATGGAATTTTCTTCGATAAAGGCTTTTGTACAATAAACATCCGATTATTGAAAATTGTCTATGTTTAAACTGTTATTATTTCATAAAAAATTAATTTGTCATGGTATTACTTTTTACGGCACCAATATGTATACTTGTTATTAGGTAAAAGAGAGTTCTCTACAACTCCTGTTGTAAATTAAATATGCTGACATTTGAAATTTAATTTTTTACTCATATTTACTTAATCTCTTAACCGGAACTGACGAGTTAACTCGTGTTACTCGCGTTCGCTATCATCCTTCAGTAAGTTTTAATTGTTGCCTTTATTCAACAACTCCACTGTTTTATTACCAGACCTTGTATTTTTATGGAAAATCAAAATTCTGTACTTTAATTCCAATATGCAGTAGTCACGCAGATATTTATTCGTATTTTTAATCATTTAAATTGTTTTTAAATCCGTTAAATGTGTTGCATTTGGTTTATCCATTCTTCACAAATATCTATAAAATCCAAAATCTATTTATTACCACGTGCACGTTCGGAATTGGAAGGTTCCCCGATTGATACGTCTGAGAACATTTCCGCAAGTATTTATGAACTAATAACGGCGAGGAATATTTATATTCGACGCATGAATTATTCATAGGAGTGTCATGAATTTGAGACGAGACCAATAGAATTAAAATGAGGTGAAAATAGGCAAATCTGACGGCGAACGTAATTATTTCTCATTCTGAGCGACAAATAGAATTACTATTCCGAGGTGGAACGGGACTGGCACTTCTTGAACTGTTTCACAGCTGCATTAAAATTTATCAAATTTTATTCACTAAATTCGAACCCAAAAATCGAGTCCAATCGAAATATGTATTACCAGTCTATGAATCAATTTCTCGTGACCCTTACGTTTTCCTGGTCTCAGGCTTTTGAAGGGTTGAAACAACGAATCTGTGAATTTTTCAACATTTTGCCTGACATACATTTGTTCACAGTTCTCTGTATCTCGATCGTCACTTGTTCATAACAATATATTAATGTAATCGGCGCCCTGGTTCGATCAATTGGAACAATAAGCAAGTTTGCAAAATTGAATGAAATTCAACGTTTCGGTCTACAGTTTAGACCATCTTCAAGAATAATGTATCTCATTATTGCGTCTGTAAGGATTATCAAAAATAATTTCTAAAACGTGATTTATATTAACAAAGGTGTGAAGAAACCCAAATTCAAAGCTTATTGTTCCAATTGATCGAACCAGGGCGCCGATAACATTAATATATTGTTATACAATTGTTCAGTGACCCAAAAGGTACAAGATATTTCAAATTCAGCCATTTTCGCCGAGGACCTATTTCACGTGTTTGAATGCGGGGTCCTTTGAAAGAAGTTTATTAAGAAGTACGGTAAAGCCTCGATATAAGAAAAAACACTAAATCCAGTTTTTGGCAATTTAAGTAGAACATTTTTACTTCGTGTGAAGATTCCGCTATGTATTTATAACCCTCGGTACGTCCTCTAACTGGTTGAATAAATAATTTGTAATAAATAATTTCCTCTAACTGCTTGAATTTTTTGAAAATATACAAAAGCCATAATTGCATGAACATCCACAGTCTAGTTATCACCTTTAAAAAGGAGGAATAATTGTGATGTCTACTTTGAAATAAACAAATTGATAGAGGGACAATGAATATTGTTTCTAATCTGGCTAATTTAAAGTTATTTTAACCTAACTCAGTTATTCTCTTCATAAATGCATAAAATTCCGCAGTCTAGTAATCGGTTCTCGAATTAGTGGAAGCGTCGTTGTTTTAGCAGCAACACCCGCGTTAACAGCCTAAATCGAGAGGATTAGAGATTCTACGGATGGTGATGTCTACTTTTGAATGAACAAATTGATAGAGGGACAAGAATGACTCTGTTAAGACACATTAATGAATATTGTTTCTAATCTGGCTAATTTAAAGTTATTTTAACCTAACTCAGTTATTCTCTTCATAAATGCATAAAATTCCGCAGTCTAGTAATCGGTTCTCGAATTAGTGGAAGCGTCGTTGTTTTAGCAGCAACACCCGTGTTAACAGCCTAAATCGAGAGGATTAGAGATTCTTCGGATGGTGATGTCTACTTTTGAATGAACAAATTGATAGAGGGACAAGAATGACTCTGTTAAGACATATTAATGAATATTGTTTCTAATCTGGCTAATTTAGAAGTTATTTTAACCTAACTCATTAATTCTCTTCGTAAATGCATAAAATTCCGCAGTCTAGTAATCAATTCTCGAATTAGTGAAAGCGTCGTTGTTTTAGCAGCAACACCCGCGTTAACAGCCTAAATCGAAAGGATTAGAGTTTCTTCTGCTTGGTGTTCGTTGAATGTTGCGAGGATCTACGGACTAGTTGTCTAAATCCCGCTCATACCCATCCCCGGGATCGACAGTAATCGCTTCTTAGGTCAATCTTAAACTGGCGAGTTATACACGTGACTCTCCGTGCATTCTGTAGTCTCTAGGACTTGGCTGGCGCACCTGCTAGGCGCCGATGCTATATCTCTGGAACTTCGAACTCGGTATCGCGTGGCCGACAGGGATAGAAAGAGGTAATTACACCTCGTTCCTGCAGAATTGTACGAATACATACACAAGCCGCTTAAGACACCTTAACTATCCCAGGATTTGTACCAGGGCGTCCTCTAACTGTCGAGATTCGTTTAAGCACTCTGTCCGGGCTATCTCAATCACCGGGTGCGCGTTCCCTGTTATACCCGCGTCCTGCAACTATCATTTCATCCTGCAGATAGAAATTCACCTGTAACGAAATACGTTGAATTCCATTACTCCCCGACAGAGTAATTGCGAACCGACGACACGACGGGAGACACATACACCGTGTGGCTTGTTTGACGCGGCATCGTTGGTGACGGTAAAAACCGAGCTTCCAGAAGTCTGACCACGCTCGATTTCCATCGATCATCCGCTGAGAGCATTTCGGTTTTCAAAGGGTTCAGCAGGATAAGCATAAGCTTCCTACGTGACAATTTTTATTCGTTCTTTTTGTCTATGATACAATGTCCTTTGGCTAAACGCGATTCTGTAAAATTTCACAGCTTCACCCCTTCGTGTAATGGCAATATGGGGTTGAAAAGTTTAAAGTTTCTTAATCCTTGGATAGTAGGCCTCCATGCCAATTTTTATTTGATTTGTCTGCGAAACAATGTTCTGTGCCTAAAACGCGAATCTGTAAAATTTCACATCTTCACCCCTTCGTGTAATGGCAACATGGGGTTGGAAAGTTTAAAGTTTCTTAATCCTTGGATGGTAGGCCTCCATGCCAATTTTTATTCTTTCTTTTTGTCTATGATACAATGTCCTTTGGCTAAACGCGACTCTGTAAAATTTCACATCTTCCCCCCTTCGTGTAATGGAAATATGGGGTTGAAAAGTTTAAAGTTTCTTAATCCTTGGATAGTAGGCCTCCATGCCAATTTTTATTTGATTTGTCTGCGAAACATTGTTCTGTGCCTAAAACGCGAATTTGTAAAATTTCACATCTTCACCCCTTCGTGTAATGGCAATATGGGGTTGGAAAGTTTAAAATTTCTTAGTCCTTGGATAGTAGGCCTCCATGTCAATTTTTGTTTGATTTGTCTGCGAAACAATGTTCTGTGCCTAAAACGCGAATCTGTAAAATTTCATATCTTCGCCTCTTCGTTTAATCTATGTGTCAAGAACCTAACCGAGTACCTGGGTACCCTCTTTCAATTTCCTTTCAAAACTTCTTAATATATGTCGTTGATAAATATTGCAGATTTGTATGTCCTCCGATACAATTAATAAAAATATGCATTAAAACTATGAACTGCGTTGAAGAACGTAGAACATTTTGGTTATTGTTTTAAGGGTTGATGGTAATATGAGGTTTAAAAGTCTGAACTTCGCCTTTTATTTTCGCAGTAATTTCTAAAGATATTCAGACGAAGTAAAAGCAAAGATGAATCAACAAACTAGGTTTATTTTGGAATGTTTTCTCAGTATTTAAAGTCAGTTATTAAGGGTTGGAAAGATTTTTAGTCTTCAGGGGTGGTTTTTGCGACTAACCTTAGAGCGACGAACTTTAAAAATCAGGAATAATTGTGATATCTACTTTTAAATAAATAAATTTCACCTGAAAGTGAGACAACAATTTAAGACATATTAATCAATATTGTTTCTGACGTGGTTAATTTAGAAGTTATTTTTTAAAGAAAAAGTGTTAGATGTAAACAGTAGATATACCAACAATTAACACTAATAACACTAATCCTGTCATCACCGGTCAAAATTACCGGTTCCAGATTTTTTATTTTACGAGTATTGATATAATAATAATTTCATAAGAAATGATTGTATAGATATCTTTAGTGGAACATATATTACAATAGGGGCTGCACAAAATCTAAATAAAATCAATCTTGTCTTTTTTATAAGGGAACATATATACCAGTTACTTTTCAGGCTCGGTAGGTTTAGTGTTAAATGCTCAACAATATCAGAATTTTATACTTTTAATTAAATACTTGATTGATATATAAATACTAATGTTTGAAGTAGATATTTCACAATGAAATCGTAAACCCAGTGATTTTGACTGCGTGGCAGATCGAGTGTTAAATGTCGGACAATAGTTGCTCGGTCACAACCTAGCTCAATTCTCAAATTGTTTGACGCGGATCATCGAGGATTAAAACGTTCAAACGGTCCTCGTCGAAGTTGGGTATTCGTTCTGGGCGTGGAGGGTTGTGCACATCAAAAGGGACATCCCCGAAACGAGGGAACTATCTTTAAGCTTCTCTTCCACTAATGATGTTCCCTCGGCACACAGCGCCAATGTTTTTTAACAACCTCTGCTGCTTTAAGTTTACAAAAGATTATGCTATCACAAAAGAGTATGTGGGAAACGTTCCTCTTTCAACTTTTAGTAGTGAGTTAGCGCATACGAGTTTGTTCGACGTTTAAATAATGTTTTCAATTACTGCACGTTTATACAATTTTATGTTAAGCGAAATATGCTCCGCCATAATTAATACTCACATTGAATTCGCTGCGAAGCAAGCTAGCTATTTGATTCCGAGCCACGCGTTCATATTTAATATGCCATTTTATTGTATGCTGCATTAAACAATTCAGCAAGTAAACTTCGTACCCAATAAAATCGGACATTTCACGTGCACCTCAGAGTTTTCGATTTATCACAACTGCTGACGATAAAATTAAGACTACGTATTATAGTCCAAGAGTGTGGCTGTAAATCGGTATGAAATACACAGATCAGTAAATTGTGTGCTGCATGTAAAATTGACTTTTAAAGTGACAGCAGTCAGGCAAAATCTAATGTGCAGGGTGTATTATGTCACGACTGTCATAGCGTGGTTTTACATTCACGGTTTGGTGGAAATTGAAGTAAGGAAGTTGCCGCAAAATTATTTTGGAATCAAAAGATCAACAATTTGTATATTAAGTCTTATACTACTCACAATGACAATATTTAAAAAGTGCAAGAGAAACCATGAGTAGATGTAATTTAAAAAAGTAAAGCCATTTAAAAAGATTAACACTCGGTTACATTATTTTCAATCCAATAAACATATTAAGAAAGAAAATGAACTACCACTTCGCTTCAGCTTGTTGCAATTCAGGTAAAACATTTTTATGCAAGTAGGCTACTCGTGAAAAATAAAAGGCTCGTAACAAGACACACAGATATCACATATTGCCACCTGATAACAAAACAGGAACTGAAACTTTACAACCGCTGTAATGTTAATATCAGCATAAAACATATACATACTCTGCCCATATACATAGATCCATGAACACGATTCTTTTTCTAGATTTTCCATGAGATCGATGAAAGTACCCAGCAGTTTTTACTCGTAGTAAAAAACACAGGGTGAAAAATGTTTCTTGAAAGGAATAAACATTTTGTTACACATGTTACACTTATATTAATATGTTACTCGATTAATTTATACACACAAGTAATATAAATAGACTGGAGATTTTATACACGTATGACAAGAATGAGATCATGTGCAAGACAGTAAAAGAATTTTAAGAATTTAAACATGCATTTCCAATTCATTAAAATAAATTAAGAAAATAAATGGCTATGTTACTCCTGTATCTTGAAATTAATGCAGGTAATTTTTTATTTGTGCACACAGTCATTCATTTGTATACAATGTAATAACTTTTTTTATGAACATGCTACTTACACAACTTGTTATTAGCAGATTGTGGAAGTTTAAATGAAATGCATAATTGCACACTGGGTATTCATTAGGTATATCACAATTGATTTCATCATTGTGGGTTACATCAATTTCCTGTTACATGCAGAACAGTTTATACGTATAATATAATAATATTTATTATTCATATAATATAATGGCTCATGAATATACAATAGCCTAATATACATGTAATAGTTGAAACAATTCTATTAACTATAAATCTATTATATAACATCATAAAGATTACAATTTCATAGTTTATCTCAAGTTGTCTTCATATTATAACTCACATATGTATAGTGGTAGTATACTAATTGAACTAATTGAATTATACTAATAGGTGTATGCATTTTTTCTTGCTGTCTGTAGTGTGAATTTTCTATATTTGTTATACCTTGCAAATTTTCTGCGCAATTTTTGTTATACTTTGCAAACTTCCACAGAATAGTGATTGACGGTTTCCTATTGGGGATCTGACATTAAGCAAATAAATAAAAATAAGAGAACGAGATGCTGTATTGTATCTTTATGATATTTGATACATTTCGATAAATTACTCCATCGATTTTCATTGTTTTCACAATCGTATCCAAGCAATCTATGATCATGGTTGTGCAATGCATCTTCATCCGTTTTATCGATGCTAACCTAGTCATAATTCCTATTCGCATGAATATTCCCTTGCTCAGAAGTATTATAGTTTCATCCATACAATGACAGATCCAGTTAATTATCGTTTCACGAGCTCGTCAATATTATTTAATACTTTGACTGTCACGTCAGTCATATATAGGGTGTTCCAGGTTTTAACGTTCAAAGTTTGACAGTATATTATATTTGTCTAAGAAAAAAAAGTTATATAAAGTTGTGATAAAAATAAGAATTGCGTCGGGAATTATGGTTATTCATTATTTGTTACAATTATTATTATCATACAATCTCTGCTCTTAACAATTTTAGTGAGTCGAAAAAATGTAGCCAAATTCTTAAAATATATAAAATATATAAAATATAAAATATAAAATATATCAAATATATCAAATATATCAAATATATCAAATATATCAAATATATCAAATATATCAAATATATCAAATATATCAAATATATCAAATATATAAAATATATATAAAATATATAAAATATTTCAATTAAAATATTTAAATTCTAATATAATAATATATATAATTCCGTTTTCCACCATTTTTGCCATAAACGTGTTAAATCCCCAGTCTATTTGCTTATTCCGTAAACATTACCCGAATCGCCGAGATAGAAGACGTTCACAAAAATAATTGCTACAATAAATCTTGTCTTTTATGTTCTTATGTTATTAAACAAATTGTTTTGTTGGCAATCGACCATCGTGTTTCTGTGTTCTAACGAATTTTTTTTTGTGCATCACACGAAACGCATATTTGTTTTTCATAGAGACGGAATAAAATCGGAAAATTGCTTTAGAATCTGAATCGTCTCATTTTCTTCTAAACTAGCACACTCCTGAAGGTATTATGGTTTCCAATATATGTCGGTCGGAGTGGATACCCATATCAAGTAATATTGTCACAGTGTGTATATCTCAGAAAATCTTTGGCAGCCCCGTGAAGCTTCATGCAATAAAGTCTCCCGTATCCGAATACCCTAATATCGGAGCATCCTACTACCCCCGACGTTCTATTATCCGATTAGAGTGTCTCTTGGCAGCAGACGCCTTCTTTTATTGCAAGCACGTAGCGTTTACATACAACATATTATATTTCTCTGCTCTGCTTTCTCTGTCTGAATTCGTGGATTCCGATCATAGCGATGTTATATGAAATTATGCACGGTAACTGTTTGTAAATTGCAGAGGCAGTGCATCAATTTTGGGGCCCTAGGCTAACACTGTTTTGGGACCTACGCAATGGACCAAAATTAACTAGAAAATTCTTGAATAATTACTTTTTTCTTAAGTTTTTATATAATGTAGATAATCAAGATTCTACTGTATTTTGATTAATTTGATATTACCTTTGACATTACTGATTAATAGACTGGGGATCTTTACGCACTTGCAAGGAAATTAGTTGGTCGAAATATAAAACAGTAATAGATCAGAAAAATTCAAGAATATTGTAATTTTTAACGTAACGAAGTCATCAAGGGATTAAATCAATTTTTATTTGAAATGTAGGTTTCTCTCTGCTGCGAATTGTGATGTCTACGTTTAAATAACCAAATTGCATCTGAAACTGGGAAAACAATGACCCCCTTAAGATATATTAATATTAATAACTGTTGTATTTAAGATAGCTAATTTAGATGTCAATTTTGTGTTCTGAACATTCAATTGTTGTTCTTTTATAAGTTACAAAAAAATACTGCGAACGAAACGAAACATAAAAATGGTGTATCATATAATTTTGCAAAAATTTGAATTATAGTTAGTTTTAGCTATTTTTTAAACACAATATCCTAAACAAAGTAATTCGAAAAACATTCAAAGAACTTCTTTCACATATCATTACGTCTTTAACATTTTGTTTACCGAGTAACCAATAAGAACAGAAGAGATGAAAGTGTTAAGAGTTTAATCGCTATAATGAAGCGAAACTTTTTATTTCGTTAAAGGAACAATTATTTTGATTTTCGGAGATTTTTAAACTTTTCTTTGTACGATAACACTGTCCAACACCAAAAATGTTTTCATATAACTGATGGGTGGATCTTATAGAGTTTTTTGCGCTGATTCCGAATCTGTCCTTAGTTTTTCTCCTACACGCACAGTTTTTGAAAAACATGACTTTGAAAAAAAAACCTATTTTTCAACTTTAAACAAATGTTGTGACGGTATTATAAAAGATATTGAATTGTTCTTTGCAGCAAAAGATTCTGTAGACTTTTCTGAATACGGTGATATCAATTATTAATACGTTATGATTGTTTAAACATTAATAAATAATTATTAAAGACGGAGAGACACCACTTTTGCACCAAATTTTGATGATATTTTTTAAATTATCTCAAAAAATAAGGGTCCAGCGGAGAATCGAAATATACCACGCGATAGAGCAGATTTTTATCTAGAAGATCCACCCTTTCAAGTTAGCAACAAATGACGTTTTTACCTTTCCAGAAAGCAAAATATCATCGTCTGACACGAGTTGCTGCCAGTGGCGCTCTTCCA
The DNA here is from genome assembly GCA_963971365.1 of Lasioglossum villosulum. Taxonomy (NCBI): domain Eukaryota; kingdom Metazoa; phylum Arthropoda; class Insecta; order Hymenoptera; family Halictidae; genus Lasioglossum; species Lasioglossum villosulum. The sequence continues at coordinate 43,856,715 of OZ020495.1, read as the reverse complement.
CCAGCGCGGTCTTACACCGCGTGGCGCGCCGACGAACGACCGCGCTAGTGGAAGAGCGCCACTGGCAGCAACTCGTGTCAGGCGATGATATTTTGCTTTCTGGAAAGGTAAAAACGTCATTTGTTGCTAACTTGAAATGGTGCATCTTCTAGATAAAAATCTGCTCTATCGCGTGGTATATTTCGATTCTCCGCTGGACCCATATTTTTTGAGATAATTTAAAAAATATCATCAAAATTTGGTGCAAAAGTGGTGTCTCTCCGTCTTTAATGATTATTTATTAATGTGTAAACAATCATAACGTATTAATAATTGATATCACCGTATTCAGAAAAGTCTATAGAATCTTTTGCTGCAAAGAACAATTCAATATCTTTTATAATACCGTCACAACATTTGTTTAAAGTTGAAAAATAGGTTTTTTTTTCAAAGTCATGTTTTTCAAAAACTGTGCGTGTAGGAGAAAAACTAAGGACAGATTCGGAATCAGCGCAAAAAACTCTATAAGATCCACCCTTTGGTTATATGAAAACATAAAAAAAGTTAAAATTTGTTGGACAGTGTAATCGACAAATTAACCAACGTTATTTAAAGTATGAAGGTGGTAGTGAAATATGATTTTTATTATACAGAGGACGTTGCTAAATGACTGTACTAACTGCGACATATAGTAACAGAGGTCGAAAATCTCGACATTCTAGCACACTAAACTCGGTCAAGCAATAACGGCGGTGTTCCAAATATCCGAAATATCGGTTTTTTTCAAATTATAAATTTTTCGTACACCCATAGCACTCCGGTGGGACATTTAAACAAATTTTTAAAATCGCGCTTCGTTTCATGGAAATCAAATCTGAATATTCATCAGATATACCTATTATTGAATTAGATTCAGCTGTTCATTATTTAAACATTCGGTCTGTGGTTGATATTTATTTTCACGGAAATGGAGTTTTATTAAAATATCGTTTCAGTTTTGTTTATTTTCCATATCACTTCTTGTTCGATAATACTTTCATATAACGATGCTTATAAAAACGCTTATAACTATCGGATTATTTAAAAACAATCGCTGTGAGATAAATATCATTCAACAAAAGTGTTTCAGAAGTACATTTTTGGGATGCATGTATATAAAAAATTCTCATGACAATAAATATTTATCACAAGAAAAATTGGTTCTTGAAACTTTTGTCATCATAAAGATTAACATTAAAAAGATTATTTGGGGAACAATAAATTTTTTTTCATAGGTCGTTCAGTTTTGATAGGTAGCTAATTTAAAATTAAGAAGTGTTTCTGGTTGCTATAAATCCATGTCAAAATGGTGTTCATGATTTGCTGAACAAATTTCAAATAAAAGCAACCTAGTAATCGATAGGGGGAAAATTGATAGGCATAGTCCAACAGTGGCCCAGTTATCGGAAATCTTTGGCACGATACAGAGAAGTGATAAATGGCGTAAGATTAGCACAAAGGACTAGTAATTTCATTTTCTACCACAAAAATATACGGAGAAAACATGCAGTGAATGAAATCTGTTGTTCCGTCAGATTTCATATTTTACTTGTCAATGTTAAGATTATTTTACTCGCGATTATTTTCCAGTAATTAAACGAGCTACCTTACTCTATTTAACTCGGTAAGTTCACTCAGAGATTAATGTTTAGTAATTACTATACTTTTTACATTCTCTGAAGAATCACAGAATTGTTCGAGTTGCAATTAAAACATATTTGATTAAGGACAGTTCAAAAATTATCGTTTCCAACTATGTGCCCCCACTTTGAAAAATCTGAAGGAATTACATCTTAACAACCATAACGAGATGTTAATCTCTGAAATCGGATTTCAATGTTCAATAATAAGTTGGATACCAACATTTCTAATAATGCAAATAATATTTTAAGTAATGGTAATAGTTTAAAATTTTTAAAAAGTTCTTTGCTATGGAAACCTTGCATTTGTTCCAAAGAAACATTTTCTTCGAATAACAATATTTTTAATAGATATTCTTATGTTTTCTCACTAAACCCCTAAAACCTCATTCTCGTCGGTAGGTTAGTTCTGATCTTATAGTTTAACGAAAAAAAGGATGACACATTTTTTATACGAGAAATCGGTTTAATGTATAGCGATCGTAATGAGCTTTAAGCAAAAATTAAATGTTGTCGGCGCGTTGGTTAGATCAATTATATACTTAAACACTATTTGCAAAATATCACAAAATTTTTCTCAACGTTTCGATCTGAATTTAGATCCTTTTCAAGAGATAAATAAAACATTGTGTTTGCGTAGTGTTACAAAACCATTTAAACTATATAAATTAGAAAAATTAACAGTCTGTATGTGACTAACATGTTGCTGCCTGGACAGTCAACACGGTAGTGAATGGTCCCAAAACCTTGAAATGACCTTGATAAGATATGTAAAGGTCAAACCGACGTAAACAACGCGCAATCTTTGCTGAAACACGTAAGTTTTAAACTTGCACGTTTCATCCGTGTACAATAATCTTAGAGCCATAGCTTTCGAGCTGCTAGCGGTGGTTGGTTCGGACACCGTCGTCGGTGATCGCCTACCGCCGCCGCGATTTTCAACTGTTTTTTCCGGCGTGCATCCGCACGCCGAGCGATTCTCTTCTTCTTCTCGTTTGGGTATTCAACGCGAATGCACGTGTAGACCGAATTATTTGTAAGCACGTGTATACGGTCTGGTGCAAGCCAAGTGTGACAATAAAGTTTATTATAGTTAAATAGTGGAAGTCAATTATTCTACGACACGTGGGAACGTCTGCAACAGACGACGAAACCATACGTGAGGGTATTAGAAATAGCCCACAATTTTATACAATCCGCTTCAACATGATTATTCTTGCTCAAGGTCATTTCAAGGTCAAAAAGGTGGTATCCACTAAATTCAGTTTTTTATTGTCTATCATGTTATCGCAAAAAAAATATACTATTCCATTTAAAAAAAACATCGGTGACATTGCAATTTCATTTAAAAACACAACATAAAAAATTTTTTTCTTCATTATTATACTGCCCCCCTGCAATAGCGTCACTTTGTCCTCTGAAGTTTTCTGATAGGACTGTAAATACAAAAGATATTTAGGTGTTATAATTTATGTGGGACACCCTGTATAATTGATCAAACCAACACGCCGACAACATTTAATTTTTGCTTATCGAGAAATCCTTTGAGATTCGTTCATAGGACACTAAAGTCTATAACATATTCAAATTTGAACAAACACACCCTTAAAGAAAATTCCTTGGAACGTCCCAGGACGTTCTAAAAAGGTAGGACAAATTCGATGAAAAGCGGACCGATGGCAAGCCTAGTGATGTGCCATCTGTTGCCAACGAGAACTTATTTTTGCACCGCCCCACAGTACGGCATATAAATAGACATTCGAGACAAAAATCATAACTTCTAAACTAATCAATTTTTTACCAAAGTACCTTAATAATTTTTTAAAGGGAATACAAAGATGCATCGATTAATACACCAAAAATATAAGGTTCCGTTAGTAAAAAAGTTAATTTTAATTTTTTTTTAATGAAGAGCTTTTTACGATTAGTTGTTATTGCAATTTGTGGTCAACTGTATACTGTATACCGTCAATTGTATACATGTAAATAAAAAGTTTAATTACATAAACAAAAACTATTAAAAAATTAAATTATTTGTTATTCTTAATATGAATGTACATAATATATACATGTAAAGAAAAAGTTTAAGTACATAAATGAAAACTATACAAAAATTAAATTATTCGCTACAATTTTGTGTCTAATTTTTGATAATTTCTGGGAATAAGTGTGTTCGGACATTCTAGCTTCAACCAAACCGCGATTACGAATGCATTTCTCTAACAAAAATTAAATAACATCGAGTCTTGCAATTCATCGCAGAAAAAAATTATATAGCAATATATTACAACATCTTGTTGATACAGAACCGCCAAAATTATAGGATGTTTTGTACCGTTTTTTTGTAAATTGCATTTTAAGGAAAAAATGCAATTCCTAAATTGCCAGTTAAAAGTATGTATACCCTGGTCAAATTCTTCATACCTAAATTGTAACAAACAGTTTAATACAAAAACGAACTTAAAAGAGTAATTAGAGTACGAGTAATCCAACTTTTTAGTATTTATACTACAATAAACTCTTGGCTGTTACCCTTATTGATTTTCTTGGATACTACTTTTCACATTCACATTCCTTACCTACCGACTGACGATTTTGTTGGATAATTAGATCAGAATCGAACCATGATTATTTTGATTATTGTCCATTGCATGCCGCACTGTGCGCCCTGATAATAAACCAGACGGAAGAAGGTAGCCTAACGTCGGTGTCCTTTCTGTTGCAGATACCAGAAGCGGCGAATCAGCAGGGAAAAGCTTGCCGACTAGCGGGATTTCAGAAACTCTATAAGCTAATGGAACACGAAGACTGGACAGGCGAATTAACGATCGATTAATGTGTTCTATGACGCCTGCTTAATAGTCCGTGATCGAACTCTGTGATGCACGCGAACAACTGCACGATTTCCCGCAGAGCTTAATTTAAATGGACAGCCAGGAAGAGTCCATTTGTTCGTTTTAATTCGCGGCCGTGTGTAAGTGATAGACGCGTGCGGGTTTGTGGTGGAAGAGGGAGCATACGACAGGGCGACTGATACAGTGGCGGGTTCTTTTATTTATTTCTTTTATTTCCGTTGTCGAAAGTCTGCGAACAAAGTTGGTTGCGAGCACCGGTTCGTCAAGGAGCATTGTGTTACGCGTTGAGAAAGACGAAGGATCCGATTTCCGGGTTACAACGGTGGACGGGCAGGTGTCCAGGAGGATATCCGCGAGCGAAGACGTACGATAGAAGACCCACGAATAATGAGCAAAGCGAATCTCGATCGACGGACGCAGTGAGAGCACGTGAGTCTCGCGTGCGAGGAAGCTGAAGATCCCCGGGAGGCTGGTCCTCAGCGATATTAAAACTCTGGGGGATCGAAATTACGGGCGGTACCGGTAAAACCGTACAAATGGATTCGACGAATCGATAATGCACAATTGTAAATCCTGGCCCGAAGCGAGCCGCGTGTCTGATGAATAATACAATTCCTCCGGTCGCGTTGGATCCTCGCCTCTTCGGTCACCCAGGGAAAAGCTTCAGGATAGAATCGTAGAATCCTTATCGACAGACGCGTCCCTGAACCCTGAACCCTCCTCCCGGTAGACATTATTCGAGCGTGTCCTGACGCGCACGGTCCTCCGACAACGTTTAAAGAGTTCGGGTGATTACAAGACAGATTCCGACGTTGCTCGCTGAAGATAACCACCCGGACTACCCCTGAGCTAGGTGATAGCAATCAGTGTGCCGGGTTCGATTGAATTGCAAAGGCTCGATTAGTTATGGTTTTGGGACGAGGTTTGCGTACGGTGTGAAGTTAAACGGGGGAACAGCATGACAGTGATGTGGGTGGATCTGGATCCTCGTTTCACGGTTTACTTCGATCTCTGCGAGTAACTGATAAAGAGGTCGGAGCGCGCGACAAGCTCGTTCACGCTCTCGGGAGAAGAAGAATCGTCGCCGAGCATTTCTGGAGACCAAGAGAGTGGCAGCATGAGGGAGCATCCGGGAAGATGGCTGTGTGTTGTGCTGTCGCTGATCACATTTCTATCACATCAAACCGGTGAGTTTGCATTCCCTTTCATGATCGCGCTGCCGGCCGGGTTGTTTGTAGCAAAACGTTGCAGCGGCACCGAGGTGAACGTAAGAATTTACAATGAATGCTCTTGGATTCTACACGGGCTTCGATCGGATAAGTATACCGGGTGTTCCAGGTAAATTGGATCAACGTCTTCCTCGTAAACCGTAAGCATCTCGGGAAAATTGAAGAGGAAGAATCGATCACTAGACAAGCGGATCTTTATGCGATATCAAAAGTTTGCATTTGAATCGCAACGAACTCGAACGAAGTGGACGTTCGTTTTCGGTCTTTGTATGTTTAATAGATTGAAAATAATGTAATTGTATTTTTTAATTTTGCTAATGGTTATACTTTTTCAATTATATTGCATACGTGTTTGAGATAGGTAACTCTTCCAAAGTTCTTCTTCCATTTCTTTTAAATACTTACTGTTTACTTGAAAAGTGGTGTCACCTCTTGGTGGACTAATCCATTGATTATATTTCCAAGTAAAATAATAAATAATTAAGAACACATGTAATAGATAAATTCCTCTCGATCGAAAATTAATAGTATAATAAATTGTATGATATCGGCGCACAGGTTCGATCGATGATAGAAAAAACAACAAATGTGCAATTATGTACATGTTTCTAACGTTTCGATCCCTATGTGGATCTTTTTCAAAGAGAACATTTTTGCGTCTGAAAACGAAAAAACAACAAATAAATTTTCAATGTAATACCAAATACTTGAAAACATCATGGGATAAAATACACACACGTTGTAACTCCTTAATTTGTGTAAAAATGTTCTTGTCCACTTTTGATACAGCAAGTATGTATATGATTTTTAGTTTTCTTTTGTTTTGTTCCTTCTGGAACCACGCTGTTTTCAAGTATTTGGTATTACATTGAAAATTTATTTGTTGTTTTTTCGTTTTCAGACGCAAAAATGTTCTCTTTGAAAAAGATCCACATAGGGATCGAAACGTTAGAAACATGTAAATAATTGCACATTTGTTGTTTTTTCTATCAAGGATCGAACCTGTGCGCCGATATCATACAATTTATTATACTAAGAACACATGTGTTTGCAAGAGTTAGTTTTGATTTATATCATTCAGTCTTACGGTGGCCATCCTCTAAGAAGGGAACTGACAATCCACTGTAGTCTCCGAGGTGTTTTAAAAATTTGTTTGATGGAGCTTTGCTAAGTTATCAATTCCTCTACTATGGAAATTAGCTGCGATTCCTTCGGGAACCTAACGTTCGTTCTACATTTAGACTTGGACGGTCTACTTGCGGGCTTTCATGCTTTCAGTGAAGTTCGTCCTAACGCTGGGCGTGTCAAATTTATTTCAGGAATTCACAGCGTGGCGGGACATTGACAGATAAGAAACTCCGAGTGCTTTTGCAATAATGGAAAAACAGAGCTATTCCAGCGAGGCGTTCTTAAGAGTGTTTAATCGCTATCGCGTTCTAGTTGATTTCCATACAATGAATGGATTCATGAATAAAGGAGATCCGAAGAGATCTCCATTGAAGGCAGCCTGCCAGCAATTCCAACGAAACGAAACCACTATCGACGTATGGAAGAATTTATAATTCTAACTGTTCGATTGAACTATATTCGATCGTGGTAGCAATAAATAGAACACACATCAGGAACTATAATATTAATACATTCCTCGTTCCATCAACCGCATGAAAGTGGTGATGAGTGACCTCTGACCCCAGCTACTCCCATTCTGGAATAGGATATCTTTAAATACCTTTACAGTGATGTGCCCGGCTAAGTTAAATTCTGAAACTGATAAATAAATTAGAATTGCAGGGCTTTTACCAACCCTTATGCTTGTCTGACGAACATTCATTAATTTTCTATTCCGGATACTAAATTTTCTATTTCTCCATGCATCGACTCTAATTAGATATACTTATTTAATTCGCATGTAGCACGTACAATCTGAAAACTTTGAATTTAGAATTTCAAGCATGAACAAAGGTGTGGACTAAACTAGCAAATATTTATTTTGCATTAAAGTAGTTATTTCGTTGAATACAAATATATTTATCATATTCTATATATATTGTTTTATTTGAAATATTTTTATCCAGGTCTGATTGCAAGCTATCGGAAGATTTTCGTTACAGTCCCCCAAGTTTCGGCGCTTAACCCTTTACACTCTTTATAAAACTGTAAAGGAAACGGGTTTTTACATGTATTTGGTTCTTCCTTTGTTTAATTAATTTTTTTATTGATTAGTTAAAAACAAATATAAGTTCCACAAATATAAATTACAACAAAATTTTAGAGCTATATTGAATATAACTAATAAACAAAATTATTTAACTTAATTATTATTTAATTTATTTAAAATTAATTAATTATTTAACTTTCAAAAAAAATACTTCAAGTTGTACGGAATTGTTGGCAACCGAATTGAAAAATAATTCGGTGTGCAAAGGGTTAAGACTCGACGGTAGTGTCACTTATTTGAAAACACTAATACACGTTAAAAACGCTCACAGTCCGAGGGAGAACAAACTATTTTTTAAGTTTTCTTCAACAAGAAGCTACCAACACTCGGGTAATACCATATTTCGGTGTAAAACGCGGAAGTTTCATCATAGGCACACGATGTCTGCTCGTTTTCTTTTTGCCTGTGCATATTGCTGCATTCTTGAAGGCATTTTTCATTTCCGTAGGATGTCAATCTTTTTGGTACACTCTGTGTGAGTGGAAATAGTGGCACGAGCAAAAGTAGCATGAATTATTTGAATTTCATCGTTGTTTGTGGAAAGCAGTGAACATAGGATTCCCTTAAATTCATTTGCTAATGTATAGGGAAAACTGCACTTTTGATTTAAACAGCAAACGTTCTAAGTTTTCATAACAGAGTTGCACATATGACTGTTAGCAAATATGCCAATGACTGTACCATTCGTCTTACGATTGTTACTCCTGAATATATTTTATAATAAAAAAGTTATGACTCGTAAAACTGTTTGAGTTTGCTGAAAAATCTCTATTAGCTTGTAATGATAGGAAGTTAAGCTCGTTTAAACATTTCAAAAAAAGATACAATCACCTCAAATCTAATCAAAGTGCCAATCATTGTATAGTTTGCCCCATGTAGAATTTGTTGGACTGGGATACAATGGAAGGAACGTAGACATTATTTTACCATTACAATGTTTATATGCATAATGAAACACGCGTTATAAATGCATTAAATAAACACATTAACGAGGAGTATTAAAAACAAAGAGAAATAATATCGAAATTTTTGTAATTATTTTAAAGGAATGCAATGTATTTATAGCTGAGAACTTTTTAAACATTTTTAAAATGTTTTCAACCTGTTCTCACCCCTTACAAGTGACGACTCTGAGGCATATCTAAATATCAGTAATGTAAAATAATCGTTTTTTTACGTTATTAAAAAAAATTATCTTATCAAATTACTAAACATTTGAGTATTGCACAAGTAAATTGCATCAGTTTTTGAGTATTGCACAAGTAAATTGCATCAGCTTTTGAGTATTGCACAAGTAAATTGCATCAGTTTTTGAGTATTGCACAAGTAAATTGCATCAGTTTTTGAGTATTGCACATGTAAATTGCATCAGTTTTTGAGTATTGCACATGTAAATTGCATCAGTTTTTTAGTATTGCACAAGTAAATTGCATCAGTTTTTGAGTATTGCACAAGTAAATTGCATCAGTGTTTGAGTATTGCACAAGTAAATTGCATCAGTTTTTGAGTATTGCACAAGTAAATTGCATCAGTTTTTGAGTATTGCACAAGTAAATTGCATCAGTTTTTGAGTATTGCACAAGTAAATTGCATCAGTTTTTGAGTATTGCACATGTAAATTGCATCAGTTTTTGAGTATTGCACATGTAAATTGCATCAGTTTGATATGCATAAAATGAAAAATGTTCTAGAACCTTCTACAAACGAAAAAAAATTTGATTCAATATTTAAGCATCAAAGTAAATGTACCAATACAAAGAATATAAATTCTCTTTTCTCTTCTACGACATTTTTGGGGATAAAGACGTTTTAATCACTGTAACTATAAAGAAAATGATACGATAAGGGGTTATTAATACCATATATATTAATATATTATTAATTTCATATATGAACATGTTCCAGATCCCGCATCTGCGGGATTGCACTGTATTTTCGCGGTACTTTTAAGTTTGAAATCAAAGATAGACTTGCGGCCTGTTGAATCCACATGCCGACACAAACTAGCTTTAGAAGAGAGAGAGAGAGAGAGAGAGTATCCTAGAACTTTCATTTGCGGATGTCTGCCTTTTTATTACAAAATTATTTTGTTTCCCTAAAACCAACGCTTCTTTGTTTTTAAAATCATTTCCTTTTCGGTAGTACCGATCAGCCCGTGCAGAAACATTCTAGGACGCGAGTTAGAAAGTTTCACCTCCGTTTTCACAACTTTTTTTTCCGCTAGTGAAAATTGAATGAAACCAATTCTACGGCGATGCCTGACGTATTTCCTTCGCGGCATATGTATGTATGTGACGCTACCTAAAACTTCCCAGAATTGGAATGCTCCACGCCACCCAATTGTAGCACAGTTATACATGGCGAGATATCGCGGCATACATATATGTATCCTATGAATTATTACACGAAACGTCGTAGCGCAGCGCTACCTCGCGTATTTGTTCTCAATTATTTTTTAACATCGTGCTGGTATTGCCTTTCACTCGTGTAGACCTGCAAAAATGACCGATGCTGATGAATAACAAAGAAACAGCTCTTCAAACCCGCCACAGGATAGAAGCGGAAACATGAAATGTCGATGGAATCTATCAATACGAGTACAAACCTACCAGAAACGTTTCAATAGTAGAGACACGTTTCATAATGAAAATCATTCGGGATAGCCATCGACGAAAATGGGAAACCACGGTGATGGTAAAACGGAATCTATAAGGAATCAAAGACAAACTATAGGGTGTCTCAAAATTCGTCAACATCCGGAAATGGGAGGTTCCTGAGATCATTTTATTATTAACGTTCATTTTATTATTAATTAAGGAGTAATTAACGAAAAACACGGACCAATCAGAGCGCGACCTTGACGCCTGTTTGCACTCTAGCCTATTGTGCTAACACGCGTCAAGGTCGCGCTCTGATTGGTCCGCGTTTTTTGATAATTACTCCTTAACAAAGTCGCAGACGCCATTTTTGCAAAGGAAAATGTTGAATGAAGGAAAATGTTGTTCAAATGACCTCAGGATCCTCTCATTTCCGGATGTTGACGAATTTTGAGACAGCCTGTATAGTGTCAGCACAATTAGCAAATTGCACAGTATAATTCCAGCAATCTGATTGAACATGAAATTATACAAAAATAACAGAATATCATCAGATTGCATACGATCGTGCCCGATTTTCATAGATGTGGCAAACTACAATATAAAATGTAATATTAAATATTGCAATAATGTAAAATTAAATGTAAGGGTAACATTATATGTATAGTCACCATTTTTTTTAAGTGTAGAAAAGAATGGTGACTATGTAATTGATTAATAATGCTCTGTATTCTTTAAAATGTAGCCATTGAATTTTATTTTCAAATCGGGCACGATCTTATGCAATAATATTATGCAATAATCACCGGTCGGTAATGTGTTAAGAAGGATCATACTAATGATTTTAATGAAAGGTAGGGTAGTACCGGATAGGGAAGACAAAAAACCCCTAAACCAAATTAAATTTGCAATAGGCTATTCGGTAGCTTATCTAAAGAAAATATTTTATGCCATGTTTCAATCCTAAAGGAAATTGGAATTTTTCGTAATTCTTTTACCCGCTTCTATTGAAAATTTTGAACAAAAAACCAGACTTATGGTACCTACTACAATGCACATCTATAAAGTTGAGAATTTTTAGCTTCAAAATTGAATTTTAAAAAATTAAAATAATTTTGAAATGCAGATTTCTCGCAGAAGTTATGAGATACTAAGTTTATATTTTTACAGTTTTAACATTTCGTTATGGTTGTTAACATGTAGTTTTTTCAGATTTTTTGACGTGGGGAGACACAGTTAAAAAAAACAAAAACCGCCGAGGTTATTCCGCAGTTAAGAAAAATAAGTATCAAATATTTATCAAGAAGTTACATCCTGTACAAATTTCGTTCAAAGTAAAGTAAGTTCAAATAAAAAAAAAGTTTTAACTATTCTCTGGATAATTTTGAATAATTTAGAAGAGTCTCGTATAATTAATAATAGATTCGAGAAGTCTCACGTGAATGTAATCGATCGTAAGAAAATAATTAATTCGTTTGAGGTTGTTAATCGAGAGTATTGTATTCGCATTCTTCATGTCAGTGTAAATGCGTTATTGTTCTCCATTCATTGTTTCCATTGTCAAACATATTTCATGTTGAAGTGACTAATAATGTATAGCGTTTGCATTGTAATTCGATGCAGAAATACTAGTCGCAAACAACTGAATTGATCATTAATAGGCTAATTGTAATTGCTAATGTAATTATAAATGCATATTATGTAGGTGTTCAAAAGCGGAAGAAAGAACTATTATACTAGAAAAAACAAATTTATTATAAGGGTCATCGATTTATATGAACACATCAATTTGTTAAAAGATGTTCACGTTAGACGTTTCATTATTAATAACATAATCAATGTACGTGCACATTTGAAAACATTGTTGCAATATGTATCTCAGGCATTATATTTATTTATTTTCCTACTAGCCACTATAAAATGATTTAAAAAATTGAAAGATTTGATTAATTGCCTCAAATGCTATTCCTGTAATAATTGTTATCATTCAACATAATATCAAACTAGATATAAACCATTTGCAGTGGGCTATGTAAGGTATATATTAGGTTGATTATTATTAAAAGATATTTACGTTAGACGTTACATTATTAATAACATAATGAATGAACGTAATATATGTAGCTCAGGCATTACATATTTATCTTCTTGCCACTATAAAATTACTTAAAAAATTGAAAGATTTGATTAATTGCCTCAAACGCCATTCCTCTAACAATTGTTATTATTCAACATAATATTAAGCCAGATATCAATCATTTGCAGTGGGCTATGTAAGGTGTATTAGGCTGATTATTATTAAAAGATATTTACGTTAGACATTACATTATTAATAACATAATGAATGAACGTAATATATGTAGCTCAGGCATTATATATTTGTATTCTTGCCACTATAAAATGACTTGAAAAATTGAAGATTTGATTAATTGCCTCAAATGCTATTCCTGCAACAATTGTTATAATTCAACATAATATTAAGCCAGATATAAACCATTTGCAGTGGGCTATGTAAGGTGTATTAGGCTGATTATTATGAAAAGATATTTACGTTAGACGTTACATTATTAATAACATAATGAATGAACGTAATATATGTAGCTCAGACATTATATATTTGTCCACTATAAAATGATTTAAAAAATTGAAAGATTTGATTAATTGCCTCAAATGCTCCTGTAACAATTGTTATTATTCAACATAATATCAAACTAGATATAAACCATTTGCAGTGGGCTATGTAAGGTGTATTAGGCTGATTATCATTAAAAGATGAATACTACATCACCGGTTACGTTTTTGTCGATCGAAACCGAAGATTTATTTAAATACAAAAAAATAGATTTTCTTACGCCGAAATGATTTCCTCTCGGCGGATGGGAAAAACTTCAGAGTGCATCGTGCGAAAGTTGACAGCAAACTTTGCCAACTGATCTGATTCCGAACGTCGCACATGTGTCCATCGTCGCGGAGCAATTTTCGGGTATCTGCAAATATGTCAATCATCCCCCACCCACTCTGCTTACCACCCCAAGTTCAATATGTTTCCTTCTACTTCCGAAAATAATGTTGAGCCTTAAGGGGCGTCGTTTCGTCGGTATCCCGAAGATCCAACTCAAATTGCAGTATGTCACGAAGACACCGACACAAAATCACTTCCGTGCGTTTCCTAACACGCAAATCCTAGCTAAATCAGTGAATTAGTGTTGGACGTGACGACTTTGACGATTACGGCGCAGAACAGGCGTTTGACGAAATGGCTGAGCTATGTCAGAGGAAATCCTGCAGTATGTGTAGGTTACAATAAACGCGTTCATGCGAATGATATACAGGGTGTTTCGTTTATGTAATAACAGAAATATCGGTTTTAAAATTTGTTTACGAAAATTGTTCGGCACGAAGGGACCAATCATATGGGAGAAATTTCAAAGACAAATTAATCTTTGTAAATGGAACTAGATATTCTTGTGCAATTTGCAATTTTTAAGAAGGGGAACCAAATAAAATATTATTTTCAGTGGTAGTAGCCTTTGGCGATATTTTAGAACAATATTAAGATGGTTTTGCTTTTTACCAAATCAGTATTAGATAATAAACTGTTTACCTCTATAGGAAAATTGAAAGGACTTTTCTAGAGCTTAACTGTTTTAACAGTTCAATTTTCTGATTCTATAGATAGCAAAAACACAAATATATTAATTGTTATATTAATATTTTCTTTATGTCCTGTTTTATCGTCATACTTACTATTATCGTTAATGGAAATATTTTTCACATTGAAGGTCTGAATAAAATTATCTGAATAATGTTTCCCAGGGGTTGTATTTGAGTAGTATAGTTTCAAAACTCGTTGAGTCCTGTTTTTTTAAGTATTGGCACATTTATTGCAGCCTGTTTAAATTATTACTATTGTCAGAGCTTTGCAGAAAATACGTTGAAATTGTTTCAGTTTGAATACCAGAAAATTGATAAATGGTATTATACATCACGTGGACATAGCCAGCTTTTACACTATACCACACGTTTATTTAACGTGAATTACTCCTGGTTCAACAAATTGACGTTCCAATACGTTTTGAAGGAAAATCAACCGCGGATGTTTCGACTAAATGAAAGTCAATCGATTTCGTAGCTGGCTCATAAATAAAAATGCTGGAACGCCGTGATCCTTTTCAAGATGTCGGAGAAAGGCATGCTGCCAATAATTCTGACACAACGAAATGCCGTTATCGACATTCGTAAGAATTTATAATTCCGACAATGATGCCCTTGGTACGCGTGAGATGGCATCGACTAAGGACGCTTTAAACATCGATTTACAGACCACGATCCCTTCGGATGCGTCAATAACTGGGAGATTGAAAATGCTTACCGGCGTTCGCGAGAAATTGCGGCGCTGAAAATAACGAGAAAAAAGATCGCGCGATAACAAATAGATCAGTGACCTTAAAACGCAGATGGAATCGTTTTCCACTTATCGATTCGTTCGGGGTACTTCTTTCCTGGATATTACGACGTGCATCAAAGCACGATTTTCTTGAATAGAAAGGCTTTAAAATAAACCTTCGCATTCTTCAACCCTTAGCACTCGAGTGGTGACTGACAGTCACTCCTGAAAATTGCTGTACCATTATTTAGAATATTGTTTACATTATTAAACATGTTCTAATCAGTTACCAGACATTTAATTATTGCATGAGATACTCTATCGATTTCAAATACACTTATTTATATCGATCGTGTTATTGTTAAACACAATTGTTGAATGATATCGGCGCTACGGTTCGATCGTTGAAAACGAATACAAATGTTAACTAAGCAATTTTGCTAGTTATCAAAAGATCAACGTTTCGGTCACTAATGTGGATCATTTTCAAGATTGAATTAATTTCTATCGATTTCATGCCGACAAAGTTAAAAAATCATATAGAACGGAATAATTCTAGGTCGGAAGAAATGTTTCATTTTCTAATTAAAGTTCTTCCAGTGCAAAGGGTTAACCTTACTGTTCTCATTGTCCACATTAATCGATCTGAAAGTCACTTTATAGCAAATGTGAGTAGCTTAACCCCTTGCCGTACGATATCGTGTCAGACACGTGATGAAGACTCAGAACAGGGTCTAATAAATATATATGTATGTTATTAATTTCCTCCAAACCTACATTAATGTTATAAGACATAACACCTTTATGTTATTCTACCAAAATTGTTGTGAAACAATATTCCTTCAGAGGAGGTAGAAAGGCCTCTTAATTTCTAACTATATGCATCTAATGTAATATTTTCAATAGAATTCGATAATAAAATTAAATATTCCATTCGTGACTCGGAAATGTTTATTGCACTTGGATTTAGAAGCTCATTTGGAGATAGTAGGATTTCATGCCAGGAAGAGGATGTGCTTATGACTCACTTCCGTTGTCCTGATTATGCTGATTAGATTGGTAGAAGAGTATAACAATGCATTATTTAATTGAATAGTAATCAACAACTACAGCTACATTTTAATTATTTCCTCGATATAAAATTTCAGCTGTAATAAAAGAATCTCTTTCACCCTTGAAGTTGCTGTCATATGCATACATTGTGGGATTTGAATGATTGGTTCGCGTTGAGGAAAGGTAGCGACTCTCTTCTCGAATACACGTAATATTCATTAGACTCGCAAAACGCTGGAAGTTTCACTCTTGCTGTCTCTCAAAGTTACTCCAGTTCACTCCATGTTGGTTTAAGAAATGCCACGCTGTCTCTCCAAGTTAACACTAGACTGGCTCCCTCAAAAACACGCTCTGTCTCTCCAAGTTAACACCCACACTGTTTCTCCCAAAAACACGCTGCGTCACAACCGATTTTGATATCTTGATTGTCACGCTGTATTAAGACTCGTAGCAAACAAATTTTCAGACGCAATATCGCGAGTGGACGCGGAATGGTCAATGAACAATGTATTTCCTAATTTATGTCGAGCTGCATAACATTGATGTATTAGGAAATATATAATTCCATTGTGAAAAACAAAGTTGATCTTCGTTTCAACATTCAGAAAAATCAATAAATTTTTGAATAACACAAGGTTATTATACTGTAATTATTACATCTATGCACATATTGTAATTATACTGTAATTATTTAATGTACGCATATATGTAATTATTAGACTGTGGATCTTTATGCAAAATAAAAATTGTCTGTATCGATTGCAAGATGTAGACACTGAATCGAATATTGTTTCTTCCTAAAGGAATCGTTAAGATGATTTTAATATAGGTGAAGTCATATATTGACATCTTCAATTTCTAAATTTTTCAACAATTTTCAATTTCATCTATTCAATTTTGCTATAAATGCATAAAGATCCGCAGTCTGGTAATTATATACTATGAACTATCGACAGGGCCTCGAAAAGAAACAATTAAAGTTTGGTCGTAAAGTAAGTCGAGTTTGAAAATTCAAACAGGACGCATATTATTAAATAGGGATTGGCTGATGCGTCTGACCACGAACGACCGATTCTACTTCTTGCATTAACAAGGTGAGTCGGAAATCGTAATAAAAACAAGCAGGGGCGATTCGACATGGAAAAACAAGAAAAGTTTTCAGTATAATATTTTCTCATTCGGAGAAATTTTTCGTTTTCGGAAAAATCAATTTTGAATATGCAGCGAATACGAGTACTGTCGAATAGGAATCGTCTGACTAGTTCCTGCATATATTAAAGCAAACCCGATCTTTAAACTTGATTTTCTCGAAAACAAGGTGTCAAACGAAAAAATATTATTTCTTTATGTGTACATGTAGAATAGTCCCAGCCAGGTGGCACTACAATTTCCGATTCTATTGCTTGCATATACTATAGCACGCGAATTAGATTCATCTTGAAACTCGATTTTCTCGAAAACGAGGCGTCAAACGAAAAAATATTATTTCTTTATTTGTATGTGTAGAATAGTCCCAGCCCAGTGGCACTACAATTTCCGATTCTATTGCTTGCATATACTATAGCACTCAAATTTGATTAATCTTTATACTTGATTTTCTCGAAAACGAGGCGTCAAACGAAAACATGTTATTTCTTTATTTGTACGTGTAGAATAGTCCCAGCCCGGTGGCACCACGATTTCCGATTCTATTGCTTGCATATACTATAGCACGCGAATTTGATTAATCTTTAAACTTTATTTTCTCGAAAACGAGGCGTCAAACGAAAAAATATTATTTCTTTCTTTGTACATGTAGAATAGTCCCAGCCCGGTGGCACTACGATTTCCGATTCTATTGCTTGCATATACTATAGCACTCGAACTTAATTCATATTTAAACTCGATTTTCTCGAGAACGAGGCGTTAAACGAAAAAATGTTATTCCTTTAGTTTTACATGTAGAATAGTCCCAGCCCGGTGGCACTACGATTTCCGATTCTATTTCTTGCATATACTATAGCACTCAAATTTGATTCATCTTTAAACTCAATTTTTTCGAAAACGAGGCTTCAAACGAAAACATGTTATTCCTTTATTTGTACATGTAGAATAGTCCCAGTCCGGTGGCACTACGATTTCCGTTTCTATTGTTTGCATATACTATAGCACGCGAACTTGATTAATCTTTAAACTCGATTTTCTCGAAAACGGTGCATCAAACCAAAAAATTAGATTCCATTTTCCCGCCGCATTTTGATATGTAGAATCACCCCCTGCTCGGGTGTACTACCATTTCCGGCCCACTCTGTATTAAAGCATGCAAATTCGGCGGATCTTTGAACTCATTTTTCTCGAAGAGGAGGCGCCAAACATAAAAGTTTTATTCTTCCATTTCGATTTACTTATGCGTGTACACTTCTCAATTGGTTATCCACGACGCACGCGACGTCCCGTATATATTCACACATGACAGCTCGCTTATCCTTGTACCTAAAAAACTGGACGTACAGTATCCTCCAATAAAAATCGTGACAAATTTATGACACGCGTACAAGGTTTTTCGATATCAACATTGTTACGGTATTGTCAGTTTTTAATCAGTTAAATCAGACTAATAAAATGTCGAATGAAATAATGATACAATTAATGATTAGTAATATTTATACTCACTACATTCGTTGTTTTTAATTATTTGTTTCGTTCAGAATGATCTTAAGAAAATTGATTTGCCTCTCATTGAGTTTGTTCCTCCAAGTATGTTCACCATTTGCCATCTTTTGGATTAAAACGAGTATTAAAATATTATTCTTTCTTTCGATTTATTCGAAGCTAATTTACTTAATTTTAGTTTTATTCAAACCTGAGGAATTCTGTTTGCTGCATTATTTTCTGGCCATATTGCACTATTGATATTTGTAGATATTACATAAATAATTAAAAATCCAGACGCGAATCAGACACTTAAAGCAGCCAAATACAATTCTCGATATTACTGAAAAATCAATCTCTATTCCAAAGGGAATTCTTATAATTTATCACGTACTTTTATTTGAATGCTGAACTATTTCCAATTTTGCGTTCATTAAAATCCGCAACATGGTAAAAGAGTGAAGGAATATTCTCAGAGATGCGGTATGAATGGACAACTTTAATTTAAATATTGAAAATTGTAAATAATAAGATAATAAAATTTTGCACAACAGAATTGTTGAAAAATCGAGGACGAGGGACCCTGCATTTACCCTCTTATTGATCAGGCGTCGTTTTACTCGCGCGGCAACATCATTTTGCTGGTTATGCCGTGGTATTACGAAATCGTGCCGCGTTGAAAAACTCCAAACTCAATTATCCGGGCTCCCTAATTAACACGTTATTCTGCTTCTCGTGGAGCTGTTAGCTTAGGGAGAATAAACGTCGCTAGAATTAGCAGAACAAATTTTTCTCACCCCCCTCCCGATCTACCCAGAGTTCTCGAGGCTCCCAGCAGCCATCAGCTTCAATACAAACTACTGCGGCCTGGATCAGAAGATGAGGTGTCTGGAAATTCCATAGAGGCAAACTTTTACAGGAGCATCACTGAAAATTGCATTTTTAAGCGGAAGCTCATTTTCTTGTAATTAGCTCCGCCGGAGCTCGTCTTTGACTTAAGAATCCACCGTTTTCACACGCGTCATTTAACACTATTAGAGTTCTCTTTCTACCCGGTTTTATTTTACTTAATGCAACTGTCAAGAAAGAAAAATGACCAATCTAATCCAGGAAATACATGTACATATACGATTCATTGACGCGAGAGTCATCGCGTCGCTGAATTTCCAGAGAATCGGCAAAAGTAATGGTTATCGCCTACACAGCTCTGCCAAGATGGATGAACATTTTTTTTTAAAAGCCTCGCTGTAAAAGTAATTTTGATCCCGAAATTGATGGCCCAATTTTTTACTTCAATATATTCCGTGCCGTGTGAAGGGAAAAAGTTTTAAGGGAATCGTGTGTCATGAACGGAACATTTTTGCACCGTTTCTTGACTTTTACATAGCGTTTTTTCCCCCTAGTTTTTGTTGTAGTCAGCATACTTTTCCATTGAAGGTAGAATTTCCAGAATATATTCGCGCAATTTAGAAATCTGTGACGATTCGTATTTATTCATATTTATTCAATAAATATAAATTAGTATTATTTGTATTTATGTGTACACGAGTATTCGAAGGGTTGTAGATTTTTTGAGGTTAATCAAGTATCTAAAATGAACAAAGTGTGTGATAAATAAATTGTACAAATAATTAAAGTGCCAACAATAGCCAGCGTTTTTCTTGCAACCAGTTAACGTTAGAAAAAAAAGAAAGAGGAGAAAGTTATACAAATTGTAAAAATTGATTTCATCCCTTAACGACTTTGTTATTTTAAAAATACCATAATTTGTTCACAACTGAAGAAATACTGTGAATGCCTCGTGTCAACGATGCTGACCTCAAATTTTTTTAATGATTTTTTTATAACATATTCGATATAATGACCTTAGAGGTCACACAAGGTCAGAAATGCTGCTGTTAGTTAGTGTTGTCCGAGATATTAATGCAGAAGCCAAAATGTTTCTTCCATTTGTGAGCTTGTAAGACCTGAGAGATCTGTGTTGAATTCGTTTTGGCACACGCTTTGTTATAATAATTAAAAATTCATAGATTCGTTTCCAAGAAAATAATGTAGATAAACGAAATTACAAACACCATTGCATTACTTGCAAACAACAGTACTTATAACTTGTGTAACATGAAACAGTGAACACCCTGTATATAATAATATATTTTTTTATATAGAAATTGCAATGATTAATCTATTCACATCAGGTTCAGTTGCCAAGATGCATAAATCTCAAATGAGTCGTTTCATATGTGCAATCATTTCGTAGAAGTGGAACAGAAAGTTAAAATTGTTGTTATCATGACTGCTTGATAGCACTCAACGCGTTAACTGTGTATCAAACGATGTACTTAAACTTGGTATTCTCGAAACATAGCGTGCAGCGCTAACGATGTTACGATAATTTGTCCACAAATTGATATGTAGGGAATAGTGAAATTGCTGAAAATGAATTATACTGTGCAATTATCGCTGGTCGTTACAAGTTGGAACACACTATAATAGGCAAATACACTGACCAATCTACTTTGAGAGAGCGTTTACAACAAAAGTTCCCGACTCGATTTTCTCGTGAACAGAGAGTTGCACGGAAACAATCGATGTTACAATTTCGATTTATCGTTACACGAATAATACCGATTATGTTAGATCGTTTAGAAAGTTGTACATTACTGTTCATGCGGACACATTTAAAAATCACATAATTTTGTTTAAATTGAACCAAAAGCGATGAATTTAGTGTTTATTCATTAATTTCACATTGAAATTAATGTAACTTCTGTTTATTATTTATTAAACATTGAGAATTCAATTTTCTCTTATATACATATTTTCAATGTGCTTTTCCTAACATATATGAATGAAATGAAACGAAGCTTCATTAACTTATCTATTTTTATTTAAAGAAGTAGAATTATTGTAGAATCTACTTCACATCTAATAATTTCAATCATTTGATTTAGTAAAGATTTATACAAATTCGTCGTTCGTCCAAAATGCACTGTTTTCAATCGTTAATATTTTGGAATTGTCTGTTATTTTGGTACACAGCTCTGATAAGTTGTCCTCAACAATTTTTACAAATATTTTTTTATATGCGTCTAGTTGTTCATTTATCATAATCAATGTACCGTGCACTAATCACTCGTCCTCTTGTAAATTCGATTTCTGTTTTAACCCAATATCTAATATTGACCAAAAATCATTGCATAGCCGCCTTCCATTTCGCGATGGATTAACTATTGTTGTTCTTTACTCAAATCATGATAGAAATAAATAAATAATTATGTAAAATAATAAAATAAATTTTTGTCAGTAAATGAACCACTTTGTTATCACATTTCTATGCTTTTTGGCTAATTGCAAGCGAAACGCTTATTTCAATGTACGTTAATTTAAAGATCTATAATAAAATATTATTTCTTATTTATATGTTTAAACAGTGCTTAAATTATTTTACAATCGCATGTATGTAGACATAATAGAGTTCGAAAAAA
This sequence comes from Lasioglossum villosulum, assembly GCA_963971365.1. Classification (NCBI taxonomy): domain Eukaryota; kingdom Metazoa; phylum Arthropoda; class Insecta; order Hymenoptera; family Halictidae; genus Lasioglossum; species Lasioglossum villosulum. The sequence goes on along the minus strand of OZ020495.1, from coordinate 43,834,602 downwards.
TTGATTTTTTAAAAAATTGTGTTTTTCTTTTAATGGAACCTGTAGTAGGGCAAAAAAATTTAAGTTTCTCTTATATATCGTTAGTTAATTTTAATGTACACCATGTGTGATGTTTGATCCAAAATAGGGGATACAAGTTTTAGGATTTTCTTTTTTTTCCCATTTAACAATATTTATGCATAATGAAAGATAGTCTTGCACCTGGTGTGCGGAGGAAGGTATTCTGGCTCGTTTTACAGAAATATAAGCGTTTATTTTCAACATATTATTTAAACAAATGTCTTTTGTTAAAATTTTTCTACAACTACGTTTCCCATTAAAAACACACCATTTGAAAAGAAAATCAATTCCTTTCGACCTTTGGTGTCCGAGATATCTAAAAAAATATGGCTCTAACCACGAATTTTGAGGGCTGTTTTCACCCCTTCAAAGTTGCCGATAAAAGAGCACCTGTCAAATATTTATCGAAGAACTATACAGGGTGTTCAGGCTATTACTAGCCAGCATTTTTTGTGTAAATAGTAAATATTAGAAAAAAATGATGGAGGAAAAAGTATTACTGTTTTTTATGTGCAACACAATGACATATGCATTTTTGTTTTATGTACATTATTTTGATAGAACTGAAGGTGACCTTCAATTTTTTAAATGGAATGAGGTATTTTTTAATACGTCAATCGATGCAGCTGGACATTCGTAATAAAAAAGTACTAACCTATGTATGTCGAAAAGTTAATCGTTCGGAAGATATTTCAATATAAAAAACATAAAATACCATTACTGTCGTACTACACTAGTAAGTAAACGCTAACGTCTTAGTACGGCAGTAATGATATTTTTATATTTTTTACATTAAAATATCTACTGAACGACTAACTTTTCGACATACATAGGTTAGTACTTTTTTATTACGAATGTCCAGCTGCATCGATTGACGTATTAAAAAATACCTCATTCCATTTAAAAAATTGAAGGTCACCTTCAGTTCTATCAAAATAATGTAAATAGAACAAAAATGCATATGTCATTGTGTTGCACATAAAAAACTATAATATTTACTATTTACACAAAAAATGCTGGCTAGTAATAGCCTGAACACCCTGTATATCTGACATAAGTTTCATCAAAATCGGTTTGTATCAACTGAATACGTTCCCTCGTTAGTTGCTGTCTCGCATTCGAATGATTAGAAATTATTCGAAAGCATATATCCTAATACGATACTTCGATCTTGATACTTCGTAGGAAGTTGTTGCAGAATAGTGTGCGCAGGCGGACGTGTTACACGTTTGCGGAATGTGGTTGATTGTTAGACGAGAACCCAATTTGCCAAACTCAAGTTCGTCGTTAGGAATGGGGGAGCGTACCGCAAGGACGTTGTGGCGTTCTATTGAAGTTGTACCAGCTGATGTTATTATGCCGTGTTCGGCTACCTACCGGGGGCGGATATTGTGGATTTAGAGCATACCACATTTCAACTCCATCGGAGAATGCCAAAATTAAACCTCGAATCATTGGTACGTTATTAAATCCCGCGCAACGCCGCCGCCCGGATCTCCTCGCGGCTTTATTTCTATTCGATTGTTCCAACAAGTGGCTTATTAAGTAATTCGACTGCGCCTTGAGCATATTTGCACCGTCGTGAATTGTCGGCAGAGTATTTCTGAATACAAATGCGCCGCTTCCTACAGTCGCTCACGCATCTTGATATGCTGGGATACACAAACGCTGAAGGAAAACGGTACATTAGTGATCGACATACATGCTAACTTCACAGTTCGCAGAACTATTCGACCTCCTTTGAATCTTGACATATTTCTTAATATGCGTACGAAACCCATTCGAGTGTGGATTACATTAGTAGAGCCTCCGTGGCATCACCTTATTCAGGGACAATAGGGTACACGTAATTTTTCATTTAATGGAACAACAAGCATTTAGAACTCGGATCAGGAATGTCACAAGTAATCGTTAGATTGCGGATCTTTGTGCAAAGTTGAAATTGTCTGCATCAATCGCTGAAAATACAAACTAAATTGAATTTATTTCTTCCCTTAATCAATTAAGACAACTTCAATTTTTTTAATTTCTCAACAATTTTGAATTTCATCTACTCCCGGGTTTCCCAAACTTTTTCCGCAACTGAACTCTTCGAAAACCCGGAAATTTTAACGGAAATAGCTTATTTTTTAGGTTGATCATCACGCATCTTTCAATATGGAGTAGAAGATCTTTAAATGTGTTGCAGTTTATAATACCTTTACAAATTGTCGCGGAACACCAAGTCAAGTTCAGTGGAACATAGTTTGGGAAACCTGATCCACTCAATCTTGCTGTAAATGCATAAAGATCCGCAATCTAGATGAATTGATCCCAGATTGAATCCTAGATGAGTTGTCGTTACTAGGGTGGACCTCAGCTATACCTACTGAAATTTGTACACTCCGCCCCTTGAAATTGTATGGTCGAGTAAGAAAATAATTCTTGCAGAAGATGGAGTTAACCGGATACGAGGAAAACGTGGCACGATCACGTTAAAGTTCCGATGAATATAAAATATTATATGAAAGGGAATATATGAAGAGACTTTTGACTAAAAATTTTCTTCTAGTGTAAAAATATTTGTGATAATAGTACCGGAATGTAATTTTGTCAATATAAAAATGATCTAAAAGTACCACGTACTTCTTTCAGTTGTGTTTTTACATTAATTTAAAAGTAAAGAAGTTCACGTTCGACATACAGTGGGTGTACAAAGTGTTCGTACACTTTTCGAAATGTAATAACGTAATCACTTTTTTATAATTGTACCAAACGACCTGATTTTTATGGAATGGTATAAAAGAAATGCTTTTTTCATTTTATCAAGCAACTTTGTAAATTGTAATTTTTGGAAAATCTTTTTTGCAGATCATTTAGTAAACCAATGCTTGTAATTGATGATATAAAAATCAGATCGTTTGGTATAATTATGAAAATGTTATTCTAGTTGAAAAGGTGTACAAACACTTTGCACACCCACTGTAAATGTGCACTTTAAATGTGCATAATATTTTTAACTTTAAATACTTTTTAGTACGTAGAAGGCAACAATTCTAAAAACATTTTAGAAATAGTTAGTCTCTTTATGTTTCCATTATAAATTGTACTTCTTCGTTTATTAAATTCTTGCATAAGTTTGTGCACATAACTGGACCTTTTATGAAGAAAAACCATGCAGGTTTGATAGAAACAAGTACCACCAGCTTGTATAATTACAATGTATAAAACTGTTATTTGAAAATGCAACCGCTTGTATTTTATATTCACATCAGGCACGAACTTTTGAAATTAGTTAACATAATACTTTATACATAATGAAACAGAATTTTTCATTAAATTTCCGATCCTACATGCAATTACTTATGGGACTTTTTATTTCATCATTATTTAAACGATTGAAGTACAGCAATTATTCAAATTGCATTTTCATCATTTGAAACGCTAATCTCTCTTTCAACTTCTCATTAAATTCTGAAGTCTGTGAAAGAAAGTAATATTAAAATTGTATCTGTATAAGTTGAAATCTTTTACGAGGAATTGCAGTTTCATAAACGTTGCTGTTAAATTAATTTCATAGGGATTCCGTGTGATTCGAATCAAGATTCAAAATTCATGATACAGCAATGCATAACTTCGATGATCATATTTCGAAGTAATTGCATATAAAATTACTGCTTCATTGCAAAATAAAGTGGATATTCCTCTACTCCTTTACCGACTTTCTCTAAAAGCTTTTCACTTTTATTTTTGAGAAGCTCTTTTACGTGCCATTTGTAGAGTTCTACAATTTTAATTACTTCCCCTTGAGGGAATTTGTTAAGAGGAGTATGGTAGAGATAGTGTGAAGTATTATATTGCATCGAAGCTTTAACAAGTTTCGGCGTGTAGTCACAGAGACAAAAGGTCGAACCTTACCTACTACATGGTAAAACATAACACGTGTCCTGGTTATCTAATCTCAACATTTCTGCTCGATCACTGGCCTTAATCTATCCAGTCATTAAAGGTTTCCTTTAAAATTCACGGTCTAGATTTTAAAAAGCGACGCGTGGGTCAATTATGACCTCAGTTAAAACTTCCTCCACTTTCGCAATTTCCGATTAGGAGCTTGACAAATGTTTGCATTCGGTTTAAAACGAAATTAACGTGTCTCTAATTAGCTGATGAACATATAACACCTTCATAAGTAGACTGCGGATCTTTATGCAAAATAAGAACCAGAAGTAAAACAAAAATTAACTTTGTATTCTTAAATTTTTTTAATATCTTACTGTTTCAAGTTTCACTCAATCAATTTTTTATAAATGCATAAAGATCCGCTGTCTATTAATAAGGGAATGTTAAACTAAATGAGAAGCAACTTAGTCATGAATAAATCTAACCTAGATCCAGCTGTGAAAAACGTGGAAATTATGTGATCATCACATTGTCATGTAACAAATGTTAAATATTAAGTTAAAACTATGATAGACATAAAGTTTCAGATCAAGTGTTCTAGAAATGGCGGAATAACATCATCCTTTAGGTGAAAAATGTGTCGAATTAACACGT